>CAJQZJ010004750.1:10453373-10482163 GCA_907164525.1 Lophiomys imhausi | reverse complement strand
ACACACACACACACACACACACACACACACACACACACACACACACAAAGTATTCTAGTATATTCCCACAAGGTAGAAGTTGCTAAAAAAAATCTCTATACAAGACACAGTATATAACAAGACATCTAATAATGCTGTACTAACAAATACTAACCATGTTCTCATATGCCCTCCAACACCACTCACATAAAGCCACCCTTTGAAATAGATATGACTGTTACATCCATGCAAGTGACGATCCTAACACTCTTTTGCTACATGGCTTTTTAAGTGTGTAGTTGTCCATGATCAAGTTGTGCTGCAAAGACAATCTGTCATTTATTCTCGGTGGTAATTTCAGGCGGTCCCCCCGCACGACCTGTCTGAAGTCAGTTTCTCTGTCTTCTGTTTGTACCTCCAACAGACTGCTTCCACATTCGGCATCCTTCAACTTCTCTTCTCAAAAATGACAGGACTCCCAGTGGGGCCAGGGCACAAGATTGCACTTCTGCTGCATTTCAGATATAGACACAATATTGATCTAGGCTTAAGCATGGCTAGCCAAGGCATGAACCTGGGAAATGTATTTTTTCACCTCGCAGCTAATGGGCAACAAGAGCCCCTTACATACACCTATGAGGTGGGTGTTGGAACGGAAAATGCTCCTCTAAGTTGTGGACATGTCACACACTGACAAATATCTGGGGAAGAAAATCCCACCTCTGCCATCACTTTGCAGGGCAATGACACAGTCTGTGGTGTCCCTGAAACCTGGTGCCATCTGCAATGAGTCTGAGATGACGGAACCCCCTGGTATCCTGATGACTAAATGAAATGAAATGGGGATATTTGTTAGAATCAGCTGGGGAGCCTCATGACTTGGTTAGTTCCCGAGTTCATAAATTTCTGTCAGGGCGAAAGGAGCCTCGGAAACGTGTGTGAGCCAATCCACCCTAAGTGCAAATGGCAGCTTTGTTATTTGGTGTCAGAGTCACCGGCCGCACAGTGACAAGCTGCCATAACACATTTTCTTGTTCTCTGAAGAACAAGGGTTGTATTGGTTAATATTCCTGGCAGTGCTCCTTTTCATAATTTACAGCAACTAGATGCTGATAGGTTATTTAACATTTATGAAGTTAAGATGTAATCAGAAAAACCCTGATTATCTTTACAAATAAAAAAGTTAAATTATTCAACTTTTTTTTTCTTCTGTGGCTTCATTTCACAGCAGGTGCATACTTTACAATGGGACAAGTCAATCATATAAGCCCCTTTTTAAATTCGTTTTTTAGGAGCAGTAACAATTCTAAGAGTAAAAAAAAAATATATAACCCATTAATTGAGTTTGATAGCAGCATTTGCTTCAAAAGACAGCCCACATTTAGAACAGTGCCTCCAGCACACTGGTCGACATCCTCCTTTGTGTAGCCAGGGGTGTCTCAATTATGTCCTTTTTGGGGGTGAAAAAGTGAAGCAGGCTACCTCCACTTCTTTGATGACCACTGTACAGGATTTTGACATAGGCTGATGGCTACCCCCTGCAGCCTTTGCTTCCTCCACAGACAGCAGCATTCCCCAGAGGAAGGATGGCTCGGCATCTTCCTTGCAGTGCCCTTCATCCTGCCACGCCCACGAGTAGGGATGAGTAATTATATTCCTATCCATTAAATGAATACAAGAAATCAGTCTTCCAAAGGCACGTGAATTCTGCATTCTGTGACCTGTATTTGGTTTGGACCTGCAGATAAAATGACCGTGCTGGACCATGGGATGGCCCCCACAATTCATTGTACTGGGGTCATTCACATTTTCTGTATCTATAGCAACATTATCTTTTAAACTTTGAACTAGATTGTAGAAATTATAAAATTATTTGTTCTATATTAATTATGCATAAAAATAGAAACTGGATTTTAACAATATATATGCACACACACAAACATGTGCATAACAGTAAACCAGAACATGATCATTTGGGTAGAAGGATGTGGCTAGCAGAAGGTGTGTGGCAGGGTATGGCAATAAGGGGAGGGACTATGGTGAGAAGATCTGGCATGGGCATATGAAAAGTAATTTGATTAATTAATTAATTAAAAAAGTCATTAATTACACTCATCATTTAGTACACTGAATATATGCTAAATTTAAAACATTTAAAAAGCAAAGGCTTAAAAAGAAAAAAATCATGAGAAAATAAATATAGCCCCTGTAAGTTGCCTCTGATAGCTATGCAATGAATAACCTAGAGAAAGTCACAGTTTGAAAGTTCGCATTGACTTCTCTCACTAGTAAAATACAGAAACTGGATGGGTGTGGTGGCTCACACCTGTCATCCCAGAGGGATTGCTATGAGTGTGAGGTTTTCCTTGGCCACGTAGAAAGACACTGTCACAAAACACACCAAACCAATGTAGAAAACAAGACATGAAACATGAAGTTATAGTTACTGAAAGAGATATGTGTTTATCTCAACAAAAGTGCCTAGCTCATACTAAGACTCAGTAATGCAAGATACATTTACTTGTTAATGCACAAATGGAACACAAATCACTAAGTGGACTCCACCTTCTCTTTCGAAATGTCCCAATCCTTGTCATTGGGTTACTCTACTCAACAATGACAACTAAACAATAGCCAATGTTGAATCATCCAAATTAATGCAAGATGAACTTTTTATTTACAAGAGTTGATGTGAAGTTGGTTTTTAACCAGACAGTATCCAACCGCATCTAGCACAGCTGAGACTGTAATGAACACCCACTGGGGGTGAGGTGGTGTCTTGTGTCTATAGATGGTCCATATTGTGGCTAGCTAACCTTTCATCAAAACGTGATTAATAAAAAGTATTTATGTGCCCACACAGGATTAATTAAAATGATTTCCCAGCAGAAGCATAGTTGCCAGTTAAGTTAAAAGATAAATGGGCAAGAGAAAGTGCCAGGGTTTCAATAGTATGCCTTAAACTTAAATAACTCACCATCCTCAGTGAGAAAAAGCACTTGCTGGATGTGGCTGTATTGTTAATTAGGACATGATTAAGGGGTGGGTAGTTCAAAATATAGTCATCATCTTGATAAATTAGAATGGCTATTATTATCTGCAGAGTTTAAATAATTTTGAATGTTTGGGTTCTTAAACAGCAGGACTATCTGCCTCTGTTCTTTCTTTGAGTAAATGGTTTGTATTCTATGAAGTCTTTTGCTTCTTAATTTTCTATAATTTTTCATCCATTAAGGTTACATATATGTCTCCTTTCTTTCAACTGGATCTGTCCTGATCCAGGGTCCAGAGCTGATACAAAGTAAGAGGACACTAAGAGGAAGCTAACACGGCTCATGTTGCCTCAATTTGAACAATAACTGGCTAGTGTCTTTTCAGAACTGTTTATCAGATGGTCTTGAATATTCACATCTCAACAATGCAAGTTACTATAGGGACTTCCCCTGCCTAAAAAGATTTATATTTTATGTAATTTTTCATTTATTTTCTGTATATGGGTGTTTTGCCTGCATGCATGCAGTGCCCTAGGAGGCCAGAAGAGGGCATCAGATTCCACAGGACTTGGGTTACAGATGGTTATGAGCCACCATGCCAGTGCTGGGAATTAAACTTGGGCCAGATTCCCAGGTTCAGAACAGCCAGTGCTCTTAACTATTGAACTACCTTTTCAGCACTGATTTATTTTAAATTATGTATATATATGTATGTCTGTCTGTAAGGGGGTTTCCGCCTCCAAACATCATATGAAAGAGCAGGCAGTGTTGAGAGGTTGGAGTATTTTGGAATGATTCCTACTGACATTTATTAGGTAAATAGGGGATAAACGGACCTGGCTTTGCCTATGACAGAGAATATTGAACAGGGCTATAAAACAGTCTTTGAATAATCTCTTCATGGGTATTTGAGACATTTCTCAACCTGTGCTGTTTCCACCCAGCTGGAATCTTCCTGCTCTTACATGATTTTGCTGAGTCCTATCTGGGCTGGGTAGGTGGAATCTTCTGGGTAGGTGAAGTCTTCTGGTTCAACCATACATTTTAGCTTGGTGGCTCTTTGCCCTGAGAGGGCTCAGCATTTCCCAATTAATTCTCCTGCTCTGCACTTGCCCAACAAAACATCCTCCTTCCCGAATCATTTGGTTTTAACCAACAGCTTAGCCCTATCCCTTGGAGCCCTTGACTACCACTTCCTAAAGCAGCATGCATAGCTCATGCATTTGCAAGACTCCAAGTGAAAAGTGCAAAGTTTTGGATTGAAGTTAGACCAAAGGAAGGAAGGAAGGAAGGAAGGAAGGAAGGAAGGAAGGAAGGAATCACTCTTCAAAGGCAACAATTGAACAGATTTGCATTTGAATCTTGGCAATGCCTGGTGACCTTGAGCATGTTCCACTATTAGTCCACAAATTCCTAGGAAGAGGAATTACCTATTACATTTTCCATAAGGATTAACTTGAGCCTGGAAAAGTTTAGCACATAGTAGGACTTTAAAAATGTGCATCTGTGCTATCAGCTCTGTCACCTTCACTTATCACTCACCTTTCCCCTGGGTGTCCTCACTCCTCTTACCAGCAGGATTTATAGACATGATCTAAGATGTAGTTTATTGATAGCATTGGAAACATAATTTGAAAACCAAAATCCAGTTAATTGCCTAGGTAATTCTTCTGTTGCCAAGCAACCACATAGACTATTTGCTCCCAGCAACTTACCTGCCTGAGGTTACTCTGTCCATATTGATCCCCACAAAGTGCTTGTGAAAATAAATCAATTAATTCAATCAATATTTTGGCTTTGTACATGCAGGAGAAAACCACTGACTTCCATCTCCAGGAATTAGTATTACTGACCATTTTGGTTGGTATGAGTGATCCAGGGTTGCTAACCTCAGTGGTGCATTTGAGTCATGTGGGGAACTTTTGTTAAACAAACAGACAAACAAACAAACAAACTTAAGTTTCTTTTTATTGTTGTTGTTGGTTTTAACACATTTATTTATTAATTCAAACTACATCTCAATCATGGTCCTTTCTCTCCTCCCCTCCTGGTCCCTCCCACCCTCTCTTCCCTCTCCCACCTCTCCTACTTCTCCGGTGTGGGTGGCCTCCACATATCAGCCCCCCCCTAGTTCATCTTGACTGCACCTCAATAGAATCTTTTTCCATGAGCCTGAAGTGAAGAATTTGTATTTTTCTTTTCACTTTTTTCTTATGGGACAGAGTCTCATGAGGCTCAGGCAGACTTCCAACTTCCTATGTAGCGGAGGATGACCCTAAACTTGTAATCCTCCTGCCTCCTCCTCTGGAGTGCTAGAATCACAGGTATGCATGTGTCTGCTTAAGTGATGATTAGAGACTGGACCCAGGGCTTTCTGTATGCTACCCATGAGGGTCGCCTCCCAGACTGAGGATTTGCTTTTGAATAAGCTCTCAGGGACTCTAAAGTCTGTTCAGGATGGGAAACTGCAGATGCACACTCTGACTTACGGCTTAGTTGTCTATGGTGCATTCATTCTGAACTTCTGAATTTTGGGGGCAGATCTAGAAAGTTCTTGATTGCAACTACATGAACAGCCTTGCTCACAACAAAGTTTTCCTTCCTTCCTCTTAAAACATACATTTGAAACTTCTCAGAACAGAAAAAATATTATTCAAATCATGAGGTGCCTCCTCATAGATCAATCGCATATGACACACAGGGCACAGTCATCCGACATTTCCTGAGTTTGGAATCTTTCCAGGGAACAGAAAAATAATATTTAAGATTTTAATCTTTCCATCTATTACAATGTTTCTGTAACAGATTTTATGCATCTAAAAATTGACAGGTCTGGAAATTATAGATTTGTTAACAATTGGTTAAATGGTCAGAGGTAGCATCCAATTCTCCATCTTTCCTTAGTCTGGACCAGATGAAACATTTCTACCAAGCTTGAGAAGGGAAAGAGCTAATGTTACATTTTATAAGCAAGGGTTATGTTTATTCCACAATGAGACTTTTGTTATTGAAAATATTATACACTCAACATAAAAATGTGATGTTGGTTTTAAAGGAGAAAACAACGAAGCACTGGGAAATTTGAAAAACATCTTGAAAAATGTTAACACCAGATTGAACTAATTGCTTTTAGCATTTTGAAAATGAAGGCATTAGGTTTGAATATGTGCTAGAGAAAATACATTTTAAAAGTTTGTGTGTGTGCATGCATGTGTCATGGTGTGCCCATGAAGGCCAGAGGACAACTTAAGGGCTCTTGTTCTTGCTTTTTACCTTGTCCAGACAGGGCTTCTTGCTTCTTCTGTGCTGTTTACTCCAGGATAGCTGCCCCTTGCAATTCCACCCAATCCCCCTGCCCCTGCCTCCAGTCTTGCATAGGAGTGCTAGGATTACAGATGCACACTACTGCATCAGGCCTCTTGTGTGGGCTCTGGGGAACACAGTCAAGCTATCACGCTTGCACAGCGAGGCTAGTGCCTTAACCTGATCTTGATAAACCATCTCCTGGGCCCAGAATATAAATAAAAAGGATTGTGTTGAAAGTATTAAGTATTGAATTTAAAAGATAACTCATATCTATAGAATTATCATACAAATCCAGATAATAAATGCCGGCTACATTAGGCGACGTCATTTAACCTTTGTAACGGTTCTATATGTAGATACCAATACCAGGACTATTAATCAGAATAGGCCTAAGAAATCACCACAAAATCAACAGAACGACAAGAATGAATACAAATCTTTCAATAATAACTCTTAGTATTAATGGTCTCAATTCTCTAAGAAAAAGAATCAGATGCAGAGGTTGGATTACAAATAGATTTCATGTTTCTGCTGCCTCTGGGACCCACCTCACCACCAAAGATGGAAACCATCTTCAGGTAAAAGGCTAGATAGCAGGATTCCAAGCAAAAAGAACTAAGAAGTAAACAGGCATTGCTATTCTAATATCTGCGAAATTGTCTTGAAGTCCAAAATGGAAGACGTCAATGTTATCACATGGTAATTATCAACAGAATATCCTAAGAGGAGATTAAAATAATAGACACACAGTAACCAAACACAGGGCAAATGGCTTCATAAGATAAATACTACCATATATAACACCACAGATTGATACCAGCACAGTGATGATAGGTGACTTCAGTAACCCATTGTCACTCATAGACAGATCATCCGGACACAAAAGCAAACAGGCATTGAAGTCAAATGACATCATAAATCAAACAGACCTAACAGACATTGATTGAATATTCTACCTCAAAAAAAAAAAAAAAAAAAAAAAAAAGGAGCCACATTTTTCTCAGCAGTCCAGGGAACTTCCTCCAAAATCTGCTATGTATTAGGACACAAAGTATGACTCAACAAAAACAGGAAAATGGAACTAATGGTCCTGCATTCTAACTGACTGTAAAGCTAGATAAACTATGTAAGGTCTGCTAACCGGTGCCATAAATACGCGAGTCCTGGACATCTTGTTGCCTGCCTTAGTTCTGTAGTCTTAAAATTTCAAACCCACAAGTGCTAAGTCTTCAGATGAGTAAAGGACGATGACTCAATAACTCTCCTTGGCCACCCTGCCTGTCCTCCTTGGCCACCCTGCCTGTCCTCCTGGCCACACTGCCTGTCCTCCTGGCCACCCTGCCTGTCCTCCTGGCCACCCTGCCTGTCCTCCTGGCCACCCTGCCTGTCTTCCTGGATCTTTTCTTACTACTCTTTCAGAAGCTGGGTGCAAGGTAACATAGGTCTGAATCTAAGTTATCCCCAGTTCATGGGAAGAGTCTGGTCTCCAGCTGGTGCTCTTGGCTTTATTTTACTTGGCGGTCCTAGAGTACAAAGATGCCATAAAAATGCCAGGAACAGGGTCCGTGAGATGGCTCAGAAGGTGAGCCTTGGCACCAAGGTTCACGACCTGACTTTGGTCTCCAGGATGCACATGGTTGAAGAAGAGGACTGACTCTCACAGGTTGCCTTCTGACCTCTACAAGCATTGTGACACCTCCAACCACCACTAACACATACATAATACAATAATTTAATGCCAACAAGAAATAACACTAAAAGGTTGTGATATAAGCTAACAGTGTGACTCTAAGAAAGGCGAAACCACTTTCAACACTGGGACTAAGTGTGTACGTTTATTTACCTAGGGGAGACTACACTGCTCCCTCTATTGAAACTAAAAACAAAGTTCAGAATCTGCTGGCTGCTGTTTTGTTCGAACGACAGTGTCTTTTGACTTGCAGAAGCTTTTCAGTTTCATGAGGTCCCATGTATTGATTGTTGGTCTTAGGTCCTGAGCTGTTGGTCTTCTGTTCAGGAAGTTGTCACCTGTGCCGATGAGTTCGAAGGTGTTCCCCACTTTCTCTTCTAGTAGATCTAATGTGTCAGGCCTTATGTTAAGGTCTTTGATCCACTTGGAATTAAGTTTTGTGCAAGTTGATAAGTATGGATCTATTTGCATTCTTTTACAAGTGGACATCCAGTTGGACCAGCACCATTTGTTGAAGATGCTGTCCTTTTTCCATTGTATGGTTTTGGCTTCTTTGTCAAAAATTAAGTGACCATAGGTGTGTGGATTCACTTCTGGGTCTTCAATTCGATTCCATTGATCCACTGGTCTGTTTCTATACCACTACCATGTTTTTATTACGATTGCTCTGTAGTACAGCTTGAAATCTTGGATGGTGATACCTCCAGATGTTTTTTAATTGTACAGGATTGAATTAGCTATTGTGGTTTTTTTTTTTTTTGTTATTCCATATGAAGCTGAGAATTACTTTTTCCAGGTCTATAAAGAATTGTGGTGGTATTTTGATAGGAATTGCATTGAATCTGTATATTGCTTTTGGCAGGATGGCCATTTTTATTATGTTGATCTTCACCAACCCCACATCTGACAGAGGGCTAATATCCATAATTTACAAAGAACTAAAAACTTAAATGCCAAGAAACCAAATAATCCAATAAAAAATGGGGAACACAGCTAAACAGAGAATTCATAAAGGAGGAATCCCTAATCTCTGAGAGACACTTGAAGAAATGCTCAGCATCCTTAATCATCAGAGAAATGCAACTCAAGACGATGCTGAGATTCCATCTCACACCTGTCAGAATGGCTAGGATCAAAAACTCAAATGACAGCACATGCTGGCGAGGTTGTGGAGAAAGGTAAACACTCTTCCATTGCTGGTGGGAGTACAAACTTGTACAACCACTATGGAAATCAGTCTGGAGATATCTTAGAAAACATGGAATAGCTCTACCTCAAGACCCAGCCATACCACTTCTGGGTATACATCCAAATGATTCCTCACCAAACCACAAGGACAATTCCTCACCTAAGTTCATAGCAGCCTTATTTGTAATAGCTAGAAACTGAAAACAACCCAGATGTCGCTCAACCGAGGAATAGATAAAAGCAAAAAACAAAAAAACTGTGGTACATCTACACAGTGGAATAGTACTCAGCTATCAGAAACAACAAAATCCTGAAATCCACAGCCAAATGGATGGAAGTAGAGAAGCTCATCCTGAGTGAGCTAACCCATACATAGAAGTATGCACATGGCATCTATTCACTTATAATTGGATTTTAGCCATATAGTACAGGATAACTATACTACAGCCAATGCACCAAAGGGAACAGGAACATAGACTTTGTTTCCTGTCATTGACACACTTTGCCCTAGTGGTGCTGCCTTGTAGGCCCCCAGAGTATGAGGAGGCTCTTGGCCCTCATATGACTGCTGAACTGGGGTGGAGGACTGATATGTAGGGACACTCCACTCTGGAGGAGTGGGATGGAAAGTATGGGGGGTAGAGGGTGGGAGGGCGGGACTGGAAGGGGTTGAAAGAGGGCCCTGTGATGGAGATGTAACATGAAGTAAAAAATAAAACAAACAAAGAACAAAGTTCAGGACTGCCTATGCTCCTAAGCTCTGAGGATTAGTGGCACCTGCTGATATGAGTGTCCACTGTGCTTCGTTTAATTTCATATGTTGTGTGTTGATTTTTAAGGAAAGTTGTGTGGAACCATTTGTGTTGTGCATCTTAGAGTATCTTAGATTTTTCTTTGTGCATGAAACTATTTGTACATTTTTTTCCCTGTGAATTTGAGCAAAACAAAAGTCTTTCTCCCTGATCAGAGACTCTGACATCAGAAGGAGGCCATACATTTTAAACAGTGCAACTTTATCTCTAAGGATGCATAGCTTGCTTTTTTTTTTAATTGTGGAAAAGTTTTTATTAAAGTCTAGTTAGACTTTATTCTCTATCAATAATTAGCTGTTCTTTAAACCAATCATGTGTTATGTGTATATATTATTAATTAAAACTTTTCTTGACAATTTCATAAGTGTATATAATTAATGAATTCTAGACATTCTCACCCTTTCACTCTCTCCTGTCTCCTCCCCACTGATGTTAATCTCCTCTCCTCCATACAAATTCCTTCCTCACATTCTTGTCATGTCATTTTGTTTTGTGACCCACTGGGTCATTTGTGTGACCATGGAAATGGAATTACCCACTGGAGTCAGTGGGCTCACCAGTGGGCAGACAATTGAAGACAATGACTCCCCCTTCACAGCACACACCTACAGCCTATGAATCACCAGGGAGGGGTAGAGCCCTCCCTGGTGGGGAAAGTAGCTACTTTCCTTGTACCATGTAATCCAAATGGCCCCGTAAGGAGGTCACTGGTGAGCTTGGTTATATACCCAGCCTCTGGGACCTAGCATGTATTGCTAGCATCTCAATCTCAGCCAACAGAATGCATTCACCCCTCCTCTCCACTTCCCATAGTTCATAAACCCTCATCCATCTCAGAGTTTAGAGGAGAGATTTTGAAGAGCTAAGACCACCATGATACAAAACTGCAATAAAGAATTGCTGATTCACCAAACACCCTTCCTCAGAGCTGTGGTGACTTCACCTACAGGAACTTTTGCCATTGGAGGAAGCTCCATGCGACCCCGTATTGTTCCCCTGTGAACCAGAGGTTCAACCAAACCTCCCTTGCATCATTCTGGAACCTGCCACGTTTTCTCCAGCCTGGTATCAGCCCTGACAACCCTGAAAGAACTACATGTCCCACCCTGCCTTTCCAAATCCTCCTTTATGGTGCCAGCACATCACAGTGGTGACCAGCAGACACCATCTAGGAAAGAACTGGAGGATCCAAAGCAGTAGGTGTGTTTTTCTCTTAAGGTCCTGCCTGGAGGCTGGGGCTGGGGGGACAAACCAACAATCAATTGGTGGCACTGTGCTTTCTCTCTATTTTGGTCCTGTGCCCAGTGGGATGTCAGAGAGAAACACAGCCTTCCCCTGGCAGACTGAACATCAGTGGTATCTGGGAAATTTATGGACCCTTTAGGAGGTGGAGCCTTGCTACAGGAAGTATGTCACTTTGGGTTTATAGTCTTATCCTACATCCAGTTTACTCTTTGTTTGATGTTCACAACTGAAGATGTGACCCAGCCACCTACTGTCATATGTTGCCTAACATTATGGACTCTCCCCTTGGAACCACAACAAATTAAGAAAATAAACTCTTTTTCATAAGTTGGTGGCAGCAACAGAAGCATCACTAATACAGATATATGTAAACAATCATGCACGTGTAGACTTACATACATATTTTGACTGCTGCATTGATATTTATCTATGAGGAAGCTATGATTTACAGTGAAGCCATATTTTCATTTTTATCTTCAGTAAATTTCCATTAAACTGGGGAGAGGGAGAGGGAGAGGGAGAGGGAGAGGGAGAGGGAGAGGGAGAGGGAGAGAGAGAGAGAGAGAGAGAGAGAGAGAGATTCCATTTCTTTCTTTACCTGGTGTTGGCCATGCTTCAAATATGGAATCAGAGCCCAGCACAGTGACATTACATTGGGGGTGGATGTCTTCTGGGGTCCACATAGGCATCTGGACAAGGTAGCCCTCACTCACACGGCCACCACCTTCAGGTTTTGTTTCTAATTTGTAAATGTTCCTAAAGAAACACAAGCAATAATCAATCAGTCTTTGAAAGACTGCAACAGTGTTCACTGGCTTCTAGAGGTGCCGTTTTGCCCTAAATTTGTGACAATTTGTGAGAAACGTTATTGAGAGCTCGGTCATTGTGTCTAGCATAGACAGTGTTCCTCCCTCAGGCGTCGCCACTGCTGCCCCCCAACTCCATGCTGAACCCAATAGTCATTCCTGGCTTTTCCTGAGGATTTCAATAATGTCTTGGGGTGTGCTACTGGGCTGTGAAAACTCAATTTAGTCTTTTCTATTTCTAAATGGGCTGAATTTCAGGGAGATTCATTTAGAAGCAGAGATATTTAAATTGATCTGTTATTTTCCACAATAAAACTAAATTATTCTCTATTCTCTACACTGAAACATCTGTTGACATAAGGTTTATCTTGTGTCTGCTGAGAATTGAATGGGAATGAATTGCAAATGTGTGGCCTCCAAGACTTCTATAGACTGAGCAGGGCAAGAGGAGGGAGGGGCGGTAAGAGAAGTGGTAGGTGATGGGTACAAGAGTCTCAGTCTCTTTCATTGCTAATTTAGGAATGTAAGTTTTTAACACCATTTGATAATTTTTGAAGTTAGACACTGCATTTTATATACTTAAATTTCTCACACTGTCATGTCAAATAGAGAACCAATTATTTACATGTTAAAAGGCTCTCATGTAGACTGAAAACCAAACCACAATTTACCGCTTTTATCCTTTACAGCATGGATAATGAATAAGGAGATTAATTCAATAACCGAATAACAATTTAATGGGAAGTATTCTTTCTCAACCTTGAACAGCTTAGAAAGCTGGTGGTGTGGTTGGCAAAGCTCGCCTCTGTCACCTGCTGTTGGGCTCCAGGTTTTTATCAGTGAAACTCTGTTCATCATTGCCACCCACGAGAAGCAAGCTTCCATTACACCTCAGCTGATACTGAGAAATGAGGCCGCTGGGTCTTTCTGGAGGATTCCAATATAATTCCACGGTTGTAGAATTGATGATAATATGTCGAGGTGTCACCCAAACTCCTGGCAAAAATGACACAATGGGGTTTTATTGTGAGGATAAAATACAGCCTTGTGAAATGGCACACAAGCCAGCAAGCCCTCATCTATGGATTAAAAGAGTCTCATTGTGGAAGAAACAAAAGTGCATTTCCAAGCACGGATTTGTTTCTCCTTCTGCTTTATTTTGGAATGCTTCCCCACTAGCTGTGGGAAGTTTCTGAGGCCTGGACATCGTCCTGAGTGTAATTTAATGAGGGCTAGAAGAAAATCTTGGCATTTGAAACTTTGATGCTCTTTGATTGGGTTATATGAAAGAAAGCATAATCAGGCATTTACCTGAATTATAGTTCAGTAAGTTATAATTTCAGCTCCCCCCTCGTACTGTGGGCTATTATGCCTTTTTCCCTAGGATACTTCCTGTCCTCACCTCTCAGTTTCTCAGGATTCTTCACTGTCTCTTAAAACAGTGGAGCGTCTTACCCTCTGCATTCTCCCACCACCACCCCACCACATCCTCTTCCCTCTTCATTCTCCTTCTCTTCCCAAACTCACTTCCTTGATGATCTCTCTCTAGCTCATCTAAGATGAAGTCTCCCTAAGGCATATTTGATACTCATTCTCCCCTGGGCTTCAGACTTATGAATCCAACCGTTTATGTGACATTGCCATTTAGACAACTATTTGTATGTCAAAACTCAAAGTATCAATGGTGGAACTCTTGCTTTTCCTGTTCACAGTCCATATAGGTCCAAGCTTGGCCACAGATTAATTTTCTTAGGCAAAATACATGAACAGAATTATCTTAAGGCACTCTCTATCCCTGTTGTCCTGACATGGAGCTATGCAGACCCCAAAAAGTTCCTGTGTTCACTGCTGTCACTCTGGTCCCAACTACAGTATTTCTCATGCACTTCTGTGCTAGCATCTGTCTTTTGCGTTTCCGGGGACCAAACCCAGGGATGGTGATGCTGGGTGGCTGCACTTCATGGAGCCATATCCCCAGCCTTGTCTCGACTTTTAAGCTGGTCTCTGTGCCTTGGTTTCACTGTGTAGCTTGAGACCAGTCTTGATCTCTTCCTCCCTAGTGCTGGGATTACAGGTATGTCCTGATACGTCTGGGCTATCTGTTTTAAGTCTTGGCTTTCTCTAAGCCTTTGAAGTCCTTAAAGCACTCTCTGGTTATTTCATATATATAGGAAGTGGTGTGGGTGACTGTTTTGTAGTTTTCATATCATTCCGTCCCTATCATGGCTTCTGTGGTCCCCATTTCTCTAGCCCCGGCCTCCCCAGCACTGCAGTCTCCCTCATTTATGGATTTCCAGACACACCCTATCTCCAAAATGCTTCAAGCTCAGGGCTTCCCTTCCATTAGGATCTGCACTTCCCTAGATACATCTGCTTCTAACACCCCAGGTTTGCATTTCAGTTGTTCAGTCCTCTGTGTAGATTCTCCTGTCCATGCAGCATGCCTGATATTTACTGTTTTATTCCAGCCTTTCCAAGGGGATCCTGACTCAGTTTCTATTTCCCTCATAATTCTGAAGATATTATAATCCTCTTTTCTATGATGTGTTACTTAGGTTGTTATGACCGGATGGTCTTTCCACCCCTTTGCCTGCTTTAAAGCAAAATTATTTCCACTGAGGCAGGGATCCTCAGCCTTATTTCCCAACCTGTATCTATGCATAGAAAACTAATATGGGCAACATATCTCCTGATATTACACTAAGCAGCCTAGACAGGAAGTACATAGTTGACCAAGACAAGATTCATTGTTTCATGGAGTTAATTCTTTAGTATAAAGGATAAAATATATCCATAAATAACCACAATTCAAGGTCTGTGTTTATTTACTTAAAAAAACAATGTTTTTAGACCTAACTTTTCATTTTATGTGTATGAATGCTTATTTGCATGTATGCATGTGTATCAAGTATGCAGTGCCCGAAGAAGGCAGAAGAAGGCACCAGGTCCCCAATCAATGTCTGGATCTATTAGGTAGAGAGTGATTGGGAAGACATCTGATGCCAACCTCTGGACTCTACATACATGCACACATTCATATGTTTATAAGTGTGCACCCCCTATATACATACTACACACATGTATATATAAAAAAAGTCATGGCTTAGTTTCCAACATGTATTCCTCAAGGTAGCCTATTCATTGGCTCTAATGAAACAAAAGGAGGTGGAATTTTGGAATTGTTTCATGTTTTCCACAAAAGTCAGCTTTCCATGCACTCAATGCCATGGAAGCCAGTTACAATCACATGTCCACAGATGTAAATGGAAACCAGTAGTTTCAATGTCCAAATAGCAACTAGTAAGTGCTACATACTTATTTGCAGGGTGGGCCTGGGCTGTTGCTACTTTGACAGTTTCAGGAAATAGTCTAAAGAGTTAAGACATGCCTTTGATGAACTATTCTGAGTGAGTTCCTGGTATGAATTTGTCCCCTTTCTTCTCCCATACTCCAATTGCAGCTCAGCACCAGAACAACATCCTATTCTGTATAATAGAGGGCAGACCTGAGGCAATCCAAGGGAGGAATGTACAGAACAAAAAGAACTGACCTCTGATGCCAGGATAGGGCTAACCACGTGGGAAGTATTGGGGTCAAAATCAGAAGGTAAACCTTACCAGTAGTTTTGACACAGTGGCTATCAGAGATGAACACTGCTACTGGGCTTGTTCTAAAGTGGGGTTGAGTTTTGTATACTATTACTTACTTCTAAAGTTTCTATAAATATCTATTAACTGAAAAATTCCTAATATGTATTGCAGATTCGCTTCTTAAAATCTGTTGATGAAATCCACGTCTGCATGGTTTGCAGAGTATCTAACTGTTAGCTTATGTTCTCATTCAGCCTTCTCCATGACCTGGCATCACCTTCTGTGTCAGGCACTGGGGATGCGGGCATAAAGACATCCCTATTCTTCCAGGAATCCATTGTGTCATGGTAAATGTAGATTTGTAAATACAGACACCATAATGTTGTATGAGTGGTGCTTAAAGTGTAGGGGCTGGGAGAGCACCCAGGAAAGGAGATTTGGCACAGCCTGTGGGGGTGAGACCTGGAGAGGTAGGAAAGAGGTATTCCTGGGGTAGATTGCTGTAAGAAGAGCCATGTGAGCTACGTTGAGCAAAAGTTAGCCGGTGGAGGACCCAGGAGAAGCACATGAAGTCTGAATCTTACAGAAATCAAGACATGACTTCTCCTTTCACGGTATGCAGTCAAGACCACCATATTAGCAGAAGGAAGCTCGGGGCACCTGTCTACTTCACAAAGAGGATAAGGATTTGTTTCCCTGAAATGGAACTGTCCAGGCAGCCAGTAGTCTGTCATTTCTTAGTTTTGGAAGCTGCTGGTCCTGCACTTCCTGTATAACCAGATATATTTATCCCTCTCAGGCCTCTGATGTGGTTGAAGACTAGATAGTTATAGTTTCATAGTTAAAATTTGAGTTGTTTAGGAATCAAGAGGGTGTTCTGGATCTAAGAAGATGTTTTTAAAATTGTGATGCAAGTTAGTATGAAAGCTGAGTTAGATATAGAACTTTAAACTCATGGAGTTGGTTAGATAGTATAATGTTAAAGTCAGGTGCCAAATACATATGGACTGGACATTGGGAATGTACGCTAAGCCACATAACTCTCATAATTGTGGCCTATCTATTTCTGTTGTTTTGTATTGTATTTGTTGTTATAAGAGAAAGACCATTTGTTGGACTGAAAGGGGGAGCTGTTGGGGGGGAAAAGATACACCTTAAACTTAAAAAAAAGGAAGCAGATAGGGGTGTGTGAGGAGGAAGAGGGTGGGAGGGTGAGACTGGAGGGGGCAGTAGGGAGGGGATTGTGATTGAGATGTAACTTGAAGAAATAAAAAAATAAAAAATAAAAAAGAGGAACTGAAAAATGCTTAAGATTTACAGTCAGTAAGATTTGTGAGGAATGATGCACTATGTACAAAGAAGATGGAAGATTAAGAACTTTGTGAGGCTGAGATGATGGGCCACAGTGGTACCTGAGAGAAGACAGCAGGAACAATGGCAAGGTGGAGAAAGGGGCGGGGCGGGAGACAGCTGAGCACTGAGGATGGAGGGACCAACAGCACAGTGGACCCACAAACCTTCCGCCCAGGAAGGAATCCCTGTGAGGGCCTAGCCTTTGGCAGCTCTCAGCATCCATAAGTGGTGGAGCTGGTACCCAAGGTCTAGAGGGATGGGTACTGAGCACAGGAAGGGTCCAGAGGGGTGTCAGTAAGCCACGGGCAGGAAAGAGGAATCTGGACTGAGCCCAAGGCAGACTGGGTCCATTCCATCTTTTCTTTTCTCCAACATTGATGCTAGCCCAGTTTTTCCTGAGGCCATACTGTGCATTAAGACTTATGTTTAGATGTAAATAAGAACAAGATGAGGAGAGCCTGGGTGGCTGTGAACACAGATTTATTTTTATCAATATGAACTCAGCACTCTCAAGTCTTAGACTTTTAAATTATGTCTGAGTTACTTCAAACATTGCATTTCATAATAAACTGTACTCAGGCTAATAATTTAAAAGTTTATCACTTTTAATTATTTTAAATATGTATATATATGGACCTGTGTGTTTAAACATGTGTATGTGTGTGCTTGTGGGTATGTACACATGAGTACAGGGGCCTTTGGAAGCCAGAGATGTCAGATCCCCTCGAGCTGGGGTTACAAATGATTTGAGCAGCCTCGTGTGTGTGCTGGGAATTGAATAGTAAATGCTCTCAATCGTTGAGCCATCTCTCCAGCCCCTGGGTTAGTAATTTAAAAGGATAAATTTGTCTCTACTTTGTAATAGTATGCCAGTATTTAATGGCATTGATGACGGGTCCTTTTGTAGCTTCAAGCGAAGCATTGGGACTATATTGATTCCATACACAGGTGGCCCAAGAATGCACCCACAGAGCCAGAGAATGGATCTAAAGCTATGTGGCTTCCCAGAGGAAAACCTTATTTCTTTGCACAGTTATTTGCAGTGAGGGAATAGCTCATAACCTTAAAAAAAATTGAGACATTTCCTACATTGCATTCCCCTGTATCATTTAAAGTTATAATTTTCAAATGATGAAATGTAGACCCTTTCAAGAAATTTTAAAAAAGGAGGTGGGAAAATAAATTCATGCAGGAAAAAAAAAAACCCAACAACTTAAGAATATGAATTTGGTGAATAAACGGAATACCAGAGACCCCTTACTTTATAAGGCTTGAGTTTTAGCCAAAACTGGTTGATAGCTTCTTTAGCAATTACTCTCTATCATCAAAGTATCCATTTGATGGTTTTCCTTTCCAAAAACTCCACTGCTGCTACCTTCCTTTCAAAGGAACACCAACCTCTCTGACATGAAGCATTCTTTATATAGAGAACATCATTAGTGAACTCCTAGAGAGGAGCCATATGCCCCATATGTGGAATTTTCCATTTTATTCCCCATTTACTGGTAGGAAATTTAGGCCTAATATTCCAAGGTACAACAGTCCTTTCAGTAGAAAAGTAATGAACAAATGGTTCGTGTCTCTAACATGGCAACAGAAACCACGATCCTCTTTAGATACTTATTTATGTATGCTTTTATTCCTCCATATTTAAAATAGGCCAACAATAAAGACTGATGAGTAGTAGATCATTACCACAAGCTACTGAGTGTATTTTATTCCATAGGGTAAATGACATCACACACCCCAGGTTCCAACCCATAGGAGCTCATTGTCGTCACAGTGTTGAAAATTCCAGATTTTTTTCAACATGCATATTTATCATTACAAATGAGTAAGGTCTACTGCGTGGAGTTTTACACATGAAGTGTGTACTCCCCAGCATCCTTTTAGGAACAGATCACCTTATTCTCATGATGTGATTTTATTTAGCAATTCTCCTTCCCACAATATTTAAATTGCTGTCCACATTTTGACATTAAGCACAATGATGCTTCTGCAGGCATTCTGACACAGGACCCCTTCTGTGCATGTGGAAGAGCTTCAGGTATAAATAATGAAAACTTAACTGCTGTGTGAAAGAATTAAGATTTTAAATTTAACAGACATCACCAATTTGTCTTCTAAAGAGGGGAGATTCTTTCTGTACATTCCTTCAAACAACCGGTGGTATAGCTTACCCATTGTGTGTGTGTGTGTGTGTGTGTGTGTGTGTGTGTGTGTGTGTGTGTAAAACTCCTTGTTCCTTGGGGTCCACCGCAGCCTATCTGTTCCTGTGATAGATTTTAATCTCTCCCTCAGATACTATTCTTTTCATATATACCTTGTAATTATATTATTCTTTCAGATGGAATTTCTAGAAGGCAGTGACTATTCTTGTCAGCTTTAGCAGTGGGCTTGTTCTCCTTAGATATTAAACAGTTTAATGCTGAGTTTTTGAGGTGCTTCCTGACCATGTTTGTATTTTTTCCATAAAAAGGCAAATCTCAATGATTTAAAGATGTTTACTCAACCCTGTAGGAGGAGGAGACATGGGATATTATTTTATTTTGTCCTGTCAATTTTATTCCTCCTGTCTTGTTTGCTATGAAAGAATTTACAGAACTAATTAAAATAGCACACACAACCCTTTTCTCCAAGCCACAGCTATGTCCTTGTTACCTTGAGGGGAAGCCTGCAGAATCTGACCTACAGAGGACTCACTGGAAGTACATCCGGCAGATGTACAGGCTGCAAGGGCGAAGCTGTAGTTTGTGTATGGCTGGAGACCTGGAAAGAGCCAAGAGGACTTATATAAAGTACTGCTTGAGAGAGTTATTAACAAGTAAGCACTGGAAGTTACACACAGAGTTGTAGACATGCTCTGCAAATATTGAAGACTCTTTGAAACATAGGCTTATTGTTACTGTGGCTGGAACCCACAGCCTCACACAGACTAGGCAACCATGTCTGTCAATGATCTCTGCTCTCTGAACATACTTCTTACATAGTTATATTGATCAAAAGCTCCTGAATGCTCACAGATGAATACAATCCATTCTTCTCAGATCTCCTGCCTAAGACGTGATTGAAAATGGTCCCATTTACTGCCCCAGAGTACCTCACTTCCTGATTAGCCCATTCCATCCTGAAGAGCACCAGGGTTCTCCTTGTTTTGTTTGAAAGTCTTTCCTTATATTGTGGTGAAACTTTCCTGTCCCTTCTACCCTTGGGGACCCATAGAACAAATCTAATTTCCTTTCCACATTACTCGTTCTTTAAATATTTGTAGACAGTTACCAAATCCCCCTGAGTTTTTTCTTCTCTAGACTAACCACCCCAGCCCATGTAACTGCTTCTTACATGAAGAGGGGAAGAAAAAAATTGAAAGGAAGGTTAGACTTATCACTGTCTAGCCTCAAGCCATATTCATTTCTTATTAATACCAATCAGCACTTTAAGAAAAAAAAAACTGCACTTCTTCACCAGGTGTATCCACGGGGCACCATTGCTCACTTGTGCTGGACACATTGCTTTTGACTTTACACATAGATGGAGGGTGTATCAATGAGAGTAAAGCACTTGTTTACTTCTTTTGCATTTATAAAATAATACGGCTCAGCAATTCCCCAGTAAGGCCTCGACAGGAACAAAGAACGACTTGATCTATTTATGACAGAAGTTGGCCATGGTTATATGTCACTGCTCTGTGGCTGATGACCTTGGCCAAGTTACCTAGCTTCTCTTTGCCTTGGTCTACTGATCTGTAAAATGGGGAATCACTATAGCATGTAGCTTTACGAGAAGACGAAATGGGATGCCAGGTAGTATTTTATATCAGCAGGAGAAACATTAGGGCTCTGTAGCATTCAATAAGAAGTATATCAAGGCTTACAAGGTCTTGTTTCGATTCTTGAGAAAATTTTAACAATACCAAGGTGTTCTTTAAAAAATAAATTAAAAGACTCGTGCTTTGTCGGCAGACAAATTATTAAGCTAATTTAGAACACCTACACCGTAATTATTATATGCATTTCCCACAAACTTCCAGCTGCATCTTTTTTTTTTACACATTTTTTACGTTTGGTGGCATGATTTCTCCTCCAGGTTTGTTCCCATGTCATCCTGACACTTCATGTAGGTTATTGCTTGAGTGCTACATTGTTTTACAGATTTCCACCACTCTAAATAATGCACCAGCCGGGCGGTGGTGGCGCACGCCTTTAATCCCAGCACTTGGGAGGCAGAGGCAGGCGGATCTTTGTGAGTTCGAGGCCAGCCTGGTCTACAAAGTGAGTCCAGGACAGCCAGGGCTACACAGAGAAACCCTGTCTCGAAAAACCAAAAAAAAAAAAAAATGCACCAGTTCCTTTTTAACCCCTGAAATAATTCTCTCCTTACACAGACCTCCATATTTCTGATGAGGTAGGTGTCAATTTCTTATCTCTCTTGTTATGGCATAATTGCTGAAAGAGCCAGGACTTTGCCTTGCACCTCAGTGTGACAGCACACAGTAGGTGCTTCCTAAATGAATGGAGGAGTCACCCCTTGGGTTCATTCAGGACTAGAGTGCTGTTTTAGGTTCTCTGAAGAAGCAGTAGCCCGAGGCAGCTGAAGCCAGTTGGCATCTAGCCTCAGAGTCTCTTCTGTTTCCTTACAGACTCAGCGATAAGATACAGTTACTTATTTGATTATAATCTTCCATATGGTTGCTAGGGAGGATTTACATAATTTTTGATATTTACACAATTTTTAGATGAGGAAATGACTGAAAATCTAAGCTATTGCCAAATCATATAGATTTAATAAAAGTTTAAGGAAAATGCTAAGATAATAAAACATAAGGACTCAGAGAATATGGAAGGGGACATCTAAGAATGAAAGCCAGAGGTCACAATGGCAAGCTGGTCCAGCCTTCCAATATCTGTCTTTCTATCTTACTTTTAAAACATCATTTCAGCTGAATCAGTTTCTTTCCTTGTTAGAGTACACATTCTCTGCAAATAGGGATAGCATCTTTGAAAGGTTTCTGGCCTCCCCTCCCCCAGAGTGCCTGTTTTATTATTTCAATGGCAGTTTACATTAGTTGAGAGAAAAGCTCCATGAACAAACATGGCTAAGGTAAGGGTGATGAGATATGATGTCTGTCACAAATACAATCCCACCAAACACGTCTTTTCTTATGGTTCCACAAGCATTTCTGCCCTACTTTGCTTTTTTGGGGATATTCTCCTTGGTTTGTAAAGTGTTTTGTTAAATAATAATAAAATCAATGCAATTTATGACTAATAAAGTTTTCTTTTCTTTTCTTTTTTTCTTTTAGATGAAAGTATGGAAGGCAAAAGTTGAAGCTTGTAGGGCAGGAGGGCTGAATCAAAAGATAAGAGAACTGCTGTTCTCCTCGGTCAACTCCTAGCACCTACGGTAGCTAGTTCGCAACTCTGCTTAAACTTGAGCTCTAAAGGATCTGATATCTCTGGTCTCTCTGGGTACCTGCATGCACAAACAAATGCAGATTCGCATATTTAAAAATAAAATAAATCTTTTTTTTAAAGTAAAGAGTTATTTGTAAGAAGTTTATCTTTCAAGAGTGTTTTTTCAGAAAATCTGAAAAAAAAATGTTAGCCTCACGTCTCTTTGCCCTCTTGTGTTCTGGCTTGTCTAGGTTCAGATGAGTGGCAAGTGCTAAAGAAAATTTCAGAATGGATTAGGAGAGACAACACATCATCAGAGAGGTGTGCCACATTTGATGAGGTGAGCAGGATATTTGGACACAGGTGGAGGTTAGCAGGAAAGTCACGGCTATGAAAAAGAAACTGTCATTCGTTTCTGATACAGAAAGTGGACAAAACGGCCCCATGAACAAACATATTAATAAATGGTGCTGGGAAAATCAGGGCATTAGGAATATTGAAATGACTCAGATCTCTCACCCTGGAGAGGAAGCAATTCCAAATGGACTGTCCTAGTTAAGTTTCTTTTGCTATGATCAAATGTTACTTCGGGAGAAAGGGTTTATCACACCTTACAGATTAGAGTCTACCATCAACAGAAGTGTGGAGAGGAACTCAAGCAGAACTTGAGGCAGGAACTGAAGCAGATACCATGGAGGAATGCTGCTTTCTTGCTTGCCACCTTTCTTACACAGCCCAGGTGCAACCTGCCCAGAGATGGTTCCGCCCACAGAAGTCAGGGTCCTCCAACCACCCCCACCTTGATCAGTAGTCAAGAAAAAGCTCCAGAGACATGACCACAAGCCAATCTGATGGAGGCAATTTCTCAGGTAAGAGCCCCCCCCACCCCATTCCAAGGTGTGTCTAAGCCTGTGTTGAGCTGACAGAAACTATGAAATGGATCAAAGGCCTAAAATGTGAGAAACCTAAACTCTGAAGCTCCTAGAAGAAAACACAGGGAGATACGTCAAGATGTTGGTGTGGACAGGGAGATACGTCAAGATGTTGGTGTGGATGATGATGTGTTAGTTACAACCCCAAAGCACAGGAAATAAAAGCAAGAGTGGGCAGATCGAGCCTCATGCCTTTTCAAACTGAAAGGTTTCAGCATAGCATAGAAACCAATCAACAGCACGGAGAGACAACTTTGGAATGGGAGAAAGTGCCTGCTAACCCTTCATCCGATAAGGGCTTTCTATCTGGAACATATGCAGAACTGAAAATTAACAGCAAAAACTAAAAAAAAAAAAAAAAAAAAAAAAATCCAATTAAACAGAGCAAATGATTTAACTGAAAACAATTCCAAAGAAATACAAATGGCCAACTGGAAAAATGTTCAGCATCATTATCTATGACAGGAACACAAATCAAAGAGGCAGTTAGATCTCAGCACTCTAGTCGGAATGGCTGTGATAAAATCGAGAAAATAGAAAATATGGGCTGAGATGTAGAGATGAAGAAATGTCCATACACTGATGTTGGGAATGTCTATAATTGCTACCACTATGGAGAAAACAGAGTGATCATCACATGATTCAGCTATCCCATTACTGGGTATACACACACACACACACACACACACACACACACACACACACACAGAGGCATGCATACACAGAGAAGAATATAAATTCAGAATGTGGAAGATTAAGATTCATCAGTGCTTGGATATTTATTGCAGTCTTTAAAGTGATCAAGACATGGAATCAGATTACATGCCCATCAATAAGTGAATGGATAAAAAAATGCTTATCTAACACAATGGAATGTTACTCAGCCACAAAGATAGAAAGAAAGAAAAATCCTGTTATTTGAAACCAAAATAGATGGAATTAGAAAACATTATGCTTTGTTTAACAAGCCATGTATAGGAACATTGCATGTATACATTCATATATATATTTAAAAAACTCAAAAAACAAAAACCCAAAACAGTTGCCTTAATCATAAAATAGTCATTATTTGAAGTTGGAATGTAGTGGGAGTGGATAAGAAAAAATGGGTGTGATTGGTATATACTACAGGCAAGGACTGAAATACCACACTAAGCATCTTACATAAATCATTACACATCAAAATAAAATAAAATAAAATAAAATAAAATAACAGTACATATAGCACTAAGACTTGGTACACATACTAATGGTCTTGTGATTTGCAAGCTTTCAAGGCTTAAGGCAAAGTAACCAAGCCATTTGCAGACAAGTGTCCCCATGGTGATTGAAGGACTGACTGCAGGACCAGAAAAGGCAGGATGGAATTCAGGGCCACAGAAGAAGCCACAGTGGATGGTGGTCTCAGTCTATCTAATTCCCAGGCAGTTTGTCCTCAGTAGTTTGGGGCTGTGCTTGAAGAGTGGGTATGCATAAAAGGTTGTGTGAGTTAAATTAAAGAAACACACAGATTTGTTTCCAGGATGACACACAACTTCACAGGGCCCATTCTATATTCTTTGTAAGAGAAAACCTCTAATTTTCCTTAGGGGAAGCAGTCTTTAGTACATCATTAGGATTTAAGCCTTATTTTGAGTTGGCCCCATATGAACTGAGAAGTGAATAGAAGAAATAACCCCACACAGAGCTCCATACTGGCCATTTGTGTTGGCAGCTTGGAATTAAATGTGTGACATCAAGCAACAAAAAGTCAGATCTTGGGCACTGACTCCTGTGTTAGCCACTGGGGCTTCCTTGCTCCCTCCACAGAGTTTGAAAAAGAGAGCTGAGCTTAGAAATAAAGAAATTCAGCATCCTGAATTTGATAAGCCATGTCTAAAGTCAACATGCAAGGTATCACTTTCTTCAGTCAGAAAATGTCCACTTGTTAAGTGTGTTTGCTTGCGGGACTGAAACATACTACTAGTTTTCAAAATGACCAATGTTATTTATCTGTATAGAGGGACATGCTATACACGAGACCACATATGTTACACATGGGTGCCAAAGCCAGTGTTACTCCCTCCTCCCATGTGTCTTGCTTTCACACAAGACAGAGTTAGGCACTTATGAAAGAGAGGTTTGACAACATAGATAATGTGTTAGGTGTATGAAGACTTTTACCTTGAATATTCCTCACATAGGACTTGTTATTATTGCTTCACAGACAGCAAAGCTGAAGCTCAAAGAACAGAATGAAGCAACTGGTCAGATCAGAGTCAGGGCAAACCTATGTTACTGTATCACAGAAAGCCAACGGCTGGAGGAATTCAAGTCCACCAGTGATGGCCTCTCCCTCTGACGATTAAACACCACCTCAAAGACAGAAGGATGGTAGAAAATACTGTGACAGTTCATTTAGAAATACTATTTTAGTTAATAACTCTAATTGTAAACATTTTAGCTGCTCTTCAAATGAAAGAAATATGCTGAAAGGATGGAGTTCAAACAGAAAAGAAGAGACAGAGCTCAGTGTTGTTTCCAGTGGCTTTATTGCTTTGCTGCTTTTTTGAGTGACCTCTACATCAGATTTAACTTTAGAGGGATTGCAATTATAATCAAGGGAATTTGTTATGGAATTATATGACTAGTGCCCAGGGATGCTGGTAAAGCCACTGTTCACTGCCAGGCCAATGACCTGAGTTGATTGTAGAACCATGGTGGAGGGCGAGAGCTATCTCCTGAGGGTTATCCTCTGGTTTCCATATACATTTTAAGGCATGTGTGTGCCCACATGCATGTACACACACATAATACATATAATACAATTTATAAATTAGATGACTATGATATTAGTGTTTACTAAGCATGCTCCTTTCTTCCATGGAAGCTAACAGATTCAGGGCCCCTTTAATGACTGCTCTTGTCTGTTCATTTCACAGACACTGTCCTAACCACAGAGAGGTGGAGGAAGCTGTATTGGATCACAGACATCAGAAAGTGCTGCAACTTGAATGGCTGGACCTAATAAGGCAGATTGGAGCTGTTGAGTCAGGTACCCTAGTCCCACAAGAAGAATGATGACTTAGGTAGCCCAAAGCCCAGAGAAAACTCTAGTAATATAAAACACCCAAATGAGGATGTATATCTCCACCTTTTCATTTTGAGCATTAATTATCACAAGTCTTGTGCAAAGGCAGGAGAGCCTGGCTGTTAGAAGCCCAGAGACTCCAGTTAGACCATTTGGGTTCTGACAGTTACCAATCTATTAACCAAGGCCAGCGTTGAGACATTTATCCTCCTGGTGCCTCAGTTTTCACAGTTAAAGCTGTAGCTGTGATTGGTTAATTGCCGAAAGTAGCTACAGAGGAATTCAAAGAAGACACCATCTAAATGTATCATCCTTAATAAGTTTTAGAGCTTATTTTTTTTTTACAATCAACAGGATTGTTTTAAACAGTCTGTAATGATGTACAAGCTGCCACCAGGCGTGGGTGATTTACATGTACCCAGTGACCTTCCCCATCAATGACTTAGTAGAACTCAATAAAATCTACACATTTCAATAGGATTTGCTGTCATTTTAAGTGAGCCCCTATTGGTAGTCCTTAAAACTGAGATATATATATGTGAAATATTAGCAGCAGGCAGTGAAAGGGCACACCAATTGAAAACTACTCATGAATTGATCAGGACGAGAAGAGGGAAATAAAGAGATCTCTCCAAGGAACCATTCTGACTGTAACTTAATCCTGAAGTCGAAGAGAAGAGGGAGGAAAGAAAACATCATTCAAGTACCCAATATTGAATGAGAAGAGTAGGAAATAGCATCACAGAGCAGAGAAAGGCAAGTGCACGGAGACAAAGCAGCCATTTAACAGCTCAGAATAGCAAGATGACTGGGGTGAATAATTCTGCAAATTTCCCTACAGGGAATCATGTTCTCTCTGAAAGGAAAGGGGCATCGTATAACCAAACTCACTATAATCACACTTCCAGCTAACATTATTTTCAAGAGTAATATGCGTCAAAAAGGAACTGAAAAAACCCACTGATGGTTCATAAAAATATGATTTGGCAAAGAAAACCCATGTCAATATCTGTTACATTTGTGACACACTCTAGAACGAACAGCTGGCTTCTGGTTTTTAATCTCCAGATACATCGTCAGGAAAAGGCATTTTGTCCATTATGATTTCAGATAGAAATACTCCAAAGCATCCAGCTAATGGTGCTCTAATGTTATCTGCTATTTTCTCAGGAGTTTCCAAACGTGTGGTGTGCCATTCTAAAGGTTGACCAGATGAGTTAGGAGGAGTTCTGGTGTAGAATGACTCCAGACAGCAACAATGATAGCATATTTCAGAAAAGCTTGGTTGGACATAGTAGTGCACACATTTGATCCCAGTAATAAGTGGGTAGGAGTAGTCAGACCTCTGTGAGTTTGAGGCCAGCCTGTTCTGCACAGCCATTTCCTAGCCAGCCAGGGATACATAGTGAGAACCTGTCTCAAAAATAAAATAAAAAACCAAAAACCAAAAAAAAAAAAAAGAGAATCAAAACAAAACAAACTTGAAGAAAGAATTTGGAAAGTTCATACCACACTGAAATGGTGTGTAAGGAGATAGGTAATGTTTACTCTGATGTAAACATTGTCTAATATATACATTTGTTGGAAGATCACAGTATGTACAGCTGGTCAATTTATGTTTTGGTGGTACTATAGATTGAGCCCAGGGCTTCCAGTGTGCTGTTCATGCCTCTAAAACTCAGCCACAGGCCAGATCTCTGTTTATTTTATATATTGAAACAGGGCCTCCTTCAAGTTTTGATATGTTCAGACACAAAAACATAGACAACACAGAGACTAAGGGCTAGCTAGAATCGCCTAATGAATAAGTGATTGCTTAGACAGTGGACCTTGGAATACCTGGGATTTGGGGAGTTTTCTTTTTGTTTTTTTGTTTTTTTTTTTTTTAAATACTTTATTTCTTTTTCTTCAAGTTACATCTCAGTAACAAACCCCTCCCTATTCCCCCTTCCTATCCCGCCCTTCCACCCTCTTCCCCCCAGAAGTTTCCCCTTTCAGTCCAACAGATGGTTCCTTCTCTTATAACAGTAAGTATTATACAAAACAATAGATATAAATATGCCACATTTATGAGAGTTAAATGGCCCAGTATACCTTCCCAATGTCCAGTTTATACATATTTGGCCCCCTGACTTTAACATTCTACTATCTAACCAACTCCATGAGTTTAAAGGTCTATATGTGACTCAACATTCATACTATCTTGCAACACACTTTTAAGAGTATCTTCTTAGATCTATAACACCCTCTTGATTCCTAAACAATTCAAAATTTAACTATGAGACTCTAGCTGTCTATTCTTCAACCACCTCAGAGACCTGAGAGGGATAAATATATTTGCTTATATAGGAAGTGCAGGGCCTGCAGCTTCCAAAACTAAGAAAGAACATACCAATGACTGCCTGGACAGTTCCCATTTTCTCTCCATACATT
>CAJQZJ010004750.1:10435885-10452973 GCA_907164525.1 Lophiomys imhausi | reverse complement strand
TTTTTTTTTTTTGACCTTTCACCATTGGAGGCATTTAGCTGTCTGTTTTCTGTGCTTGGAACCACAGTGGATGATTTGGTGCAGGGGACGAGTTACTTGGCTATCTGTCGTTGCTTACAGGGGGATTTCAAGGTCACTGTGATTTTAATGGCCAGAGGCACTGTGATCTGGTGCAGCGTATTCCCAGGTTGTGAGTAATGGACCAGGATTGTTTCACTGCTCCCAATTCAGACTTCTCTATGTTGTACTCTGAATTATCAGCCTGTAATGGTTCTGATGATATGGGCCTGTTTGCCCAGGCACAAATTCTGTGGGCTTTGTTTGTTGTCCCGGAGGCTGACAGGGTCTGGCTCCACACCTGATATGTCTGGATTTTCCAGGATACAGCTATGGTCCCGATTTCTGGTTTCTCTCTAGTCTTCTCGCCACAGGGCTGGACCCTGTGCCTGATTTCCTTCCTGTCTGCGCCGCCACGGTCCCGTGGGTACCCCAAGCCCCAGATCCTCCGGCTGCCTGAGTGCACCTCTCGTCCCAGCAGCTCCGCCGTGGGTGCACGGACCCCTGGTCCCACCCACGCCTGTCTCTCTCCCCAGATGACCTGCCGTGGACTGGCGGGAATTTGGCCCTGCCAGCAGTGCTCTCTCCCCAGCTGCGCTATCCTGAGTGTGTGAGATTTGGCCCCTCCCTCCTGCTTTTGTGTTCCCCGCTTCCTGCGCTCTCTCGGAACCTCCCGCCCTCAGCTTCAGGAGCTGCTGCGGACCACCCGCTGAGCCCCCTGTTTGTTCCTTGCTAAAGCTTCCACTATCTCGCAACCTTTTCTAAGTGGGTATAAGTTCAACCTGATGTGTGGGGAGCCCAATAGGACAGCGATCTATGGCCAAGTGGACCCTGATTCTGCCTGCTGTAAGTTGGGAACGATCTTACCAGGCGCCTCTCCAAATGGGAGTTCCCGAGTCCCCGGTTTAGTGGCCTCCGTGTCTGTGAGAGATGGGGAGAGCCTTGGGAGCTGTGAGCGTTCCCGGGGGGGGGGTCTAGCCCCTCTGGTTTTTGCACAGTGCCCAGTAACTCTGTGTTTTTTATGGCTCTTTTTTCCCCGCGTTCAGAATGCGTCAGTGTAGGTCACCGCCATCTTCGCTCTCCCTTTGGGGAGTTTTGTATTCCTTAGAAATTAGCATCTAGACAGTTCTTGACTGTGGTTCCTTGGTCTTAATACTACAGCTACTAGCAGGCTTAAAAAAAAGAGAAATGAATGGTTGATGCTATCATACTTATTTTTTTTAAGCAGGTACCAAATAAGTTTTCCTTGGCTTTGGAAAGATAGAAATGGAGTCAATCTTCATGGTTATTCTTTCAGGTCTGACACTCACTTGCCCATGTTTGCACAGGACATGGGGGAAACATAACCATGGCACCACCCTTGACTGAAGGGCAGGAGGGTTGCTGGCAGCTCTGAGGACATCGTCACAGCCCTATCTTTCTTTGGCTTTGTGACAATAAAAGAGGTTGCCTGTCAGTCACTAGATATCAGGTGGCCGTGAGGAGTGGGTAGACTTGCTTAGAGGCCCAACCTTCTGAGCCTGTTGCTTCACTCACTCTTCTGCTCTTACTGTCTCAAAATTCTCACTAATTTTTGAACCAGGAAGCCTGAATTTTCACTTTGTAATGCTCTTTGCAGATTATGCAACCTCTCCTGCCTTAGATTTAGATGTGTTTGATGGTGGACTTTTATCTACAATCAAGCCAGATATAAGCTTTTATGTGTTGTTGTTTTCTATTCAATATTTGCTTATTATTGAGAAACATTTTGGGGGGCTGTGGATGTAGCTCTTGAGTACTTGCTTGGCATGGTGGGGCTCTTCTGTAACTCCAGCACTGGGGAGGAAGGGCAGGAGGGTCAGAAGTCTGAGGTCATCCTTAGTTATGCAGCAATTTTGAGGCCAGCTTTGGCTTCATACATGAGACCCTTTCACCTCCCCCCAAAACAAAGACAAAACAAAATTACAAGGAAGAGTTTTAATATGTGAATTACTGTGATCACAGTGTGAACAGGTAACAGGAAACTATTTTCTCTGTCCTTAAAAAGATTACCTATTAGTTGAGGAATAAAGAAAAACAAAATGTTACTTATTTATTTGATTCCCCCTCCTTCCTGTCCTTCCTGGTGTGTGTGTGTGTGTGTGTGTGTGTGTGTGTATATGCATATGTGTGTGTGCATGTGTATGTGTATGTATGAATGTGTGTGAGTGTGTGCTTGTGCGTGTGTATATGTATGTATGCGTGTGTGTGTGTGTGTGTGTGTGTGTGTGTATGTGTGTATGTGGAGGTCAAAGGACAACTTCAGGTGTCCATCTCCACCTTTTCCCTTCTTTGAGGCAGGGTCTCTTGGTGTTCACTGCTTTGCACCACCAGGCTAGTTGTCCCTGAACGCTCAAGAACTCTTCTGTCTCTCTCTGTCCCATCTTGCTGTAGGGATTTCAGATACATGCCACCATGCTCATGTTTCAAACTCAGATCCTTTTACTTGTGACGCAAGCACTCTACACACTGAGCCACCTACCAACCCAATAAAATGTTGTAAGTACCATGATAGCAAAGATAGTTTGTCAACACACAATGGAGTTATGTAAACCCTTCACAAAGATTTTCCACATTTTGTCATACGGATGTTCAAGCTACATTTTCTCTTTTTCAAAAGTGATGTGTAGCATCACGTGAAGCCAAAATATTGGCTTCAGCATAATGTCAATATTCCACTTTCTGTTGTAAACAGATGTGAGGGTTTCTATTATCTAGCACAAAAGGCTTTCAATAACTTCGAAGTGGAAGGGAGATGGCAAATTTAACGGGTTAAATAGGGCTGCTCACTATTTACTGGCTGGATGTGCCTTCTGACCACAATGTAATAATGAGCAGCCCATAAGTAATTCATTTGGCAACAGTTTCCCCAGAGTTCAGAGACACACAGGCCTTATCAGACATACTGCTAAAGGGGATGCAATTCATTCATTCACTCTCCTCAGTGGACTCAGCCATGAGGTAATCCTTTACCTTTCTCTCTATCCCTAAGACACAAGCTGGTTATAAACGCCATCACTGCCATACAAATGTCATGTGTAGAACAGAACAGTGGGTGAATTTAGACATAAATGATCTGGGAAGGTCTCTATTGACAAGCAACCGACCATGGGCTGTTTGCATTAGTGAATATGAGCTGAAGGGAGCTGCTATCTCCTGGGCCCCATGGGGCTTGGTGTGGGGAGATAGCAGACAATGCCCCAGTTTACTTAAAGCATTGATAACACCTCTAAATAATTAACTGAGGACTTCCTGTCTTCAATTACTTAATGCTTTTTTTTTTCCCAAAACATCTTGAGAGGATTATAAGCAATTTATGGGTTTCACGTGATGAGGGCCTTTGTCACTATTCCCACAAAGCATTTACAGGATCATGTTTCTGAGGCTTTGAGGTAATTAAAAGTAAGCATGGAGACAACAAGGCTGTGGCAAGGTGCTGCTGTTCCCTCCTGCTATCCCTAGGACCATGATCCTTCAGGCTCCAGGAAGGCTAGCGCTACAACTTCATCAGGGCTCTGTTGCTTAAAGAATGTCAGGGAAATGAAGACATATCTAAATGTTATTCCAGGCATCTCAGGCAGCCTTCTAACAAATATCTGAGACAGTCTGGGAAGCAAATTCCATTATTTTCCTTCATTCCAATAACTCAGTAAAACACCCATCACATCATAAACACTTCTGTCCTGCATTTGATCAGAACACCTGGCCCTGGTGTTTTCTGACAGAGAAATTACATCCCACTGTGGAGATCCTGGGTTTAGAGATGTTCATGTGTAGCATCACTCCTGTTCCAAGTGAACTGCACATGGCAAGCTCTGAATGCCCTCTCCTTATGGCTCTATTGCCCAAGTGAAACTTCAGACAGATGGACGGACCAAGGGACTCAGGAGATGACCACAGCAACCAGTATGGAGAGGAAATGGGAACTGTCCAGGCAGCCACAGGTATGTCATTTCTTAGTTTTGGAAGCTGCTGGCCCTGCACTTCCTATATAATCAGATATATTTATCCCTCTCAGGTCTCTGAGGTGGTTGAAGAATAGATAGCTAGAGTCTCATAGTTAAATTTTGAGTTGTTTAGGAATCAAGAGGGTGTTCTGGATCTAAGAAGATGTTTTTAAAATTGTGATGCAAGTTAGTATGAAAGCTGAATTAGATATAGAACTTTAAACTCATGGAGTTGGTTAGATAGTATAATGTTAAAGTCAGGTGCCAAATACATATGGACTGGACATTGGGAATGTATGCTAAGCCACATAACTCTCATAATTGTGGCCCATCTATTTCTGTTGTTTTGTATTGTATTTATTGTTATAAGAGAAAGACCATTTGTTGGACTGAAAGGAGGAGATGTTGGGGGGAAAAAGATATACCTTAAACTTAAAAAAAAAAAGGGAAGAGGATGGGGGGTTGAGAGGGAAGAGGGTGGGAGGGTGAGACTGGAGGGGGGAGTAGGGAGGGGATTGTGATTGAGATGTAACTTGAAGAAATAAAAAATAAATTAAAAATGAATACACATTATCTACAAAAAAATGCAGGAAACAACTACTGTGTGTGTGAGCTCTGTTAGAAACATCTACAACACAAGCCTTATGCTCAGGACTAGGGGCTATAATGAAGGAAGGAAAGAAAGACTGTAAGAGCTGGATAACCAGAATCTCTGCTGCAAGACAGTGTCTTTCACATACAACCGAGAATCCACACCCATAAAATCCCAATGATATGGTCACCTAAGCAAGACCTGCACAATGAAAACACAGTTGACCACTCACTGACTTCCCAGAGTGGATGGGGGAAATCTCACAAGACCCAATCCCTAGATGAAGAGCTGTAGGCAATTAATGGCTACTGAGAGACAGAGATTCAGTTTTGCCTAGGGAGGACCCTCCTGATAGGTTTTCCAATCCCAAGTGGTCAGACCCAAATAAATGCACATCTGAGCAACAGTAAATGAATTCAGCAGGTTGTATTAATATATTACATTTATATAATATTATTATATATCATATACACACATATACATATACACATATATATGTGTGTTTGTATAGCAATAATAATTAAAGAGAAATATGGGAGGAGGTTGGGGGACATGGGAGGAGTTGGAAGGGCCAGAGAGTGAGGTATAAATGCTGTCAATATACAACCCATGTAGGAAAAATCTCAAAAACTAGTAAATGAAAGATAAAAAGAATGACTTCTCAAGAATTATTTTCACTTTATGATTTTTGTAAAAGTTTAGCTTCCATAGGAAAATTTTAAAATAGTGATTCTAATGCAAGGACCCCTGGCACCAATGTGTGTGTATAAATTACTCTTTGACATGAAAATATTAAGAATGACAATGTGAGGAAGAATCAGCAGAGTAAAGGGATTTAAAGAAAGAACTTTGAAATTATTTTATAATTAATGAGACCATCCATCCTGTGGGTTTGTACATTATAATTGAATTTGGTTTGCTGACATCTCAAAGCTGGTCTCTGATGCAAACCAGTACAGTTGTCAACACTTCAAAGCTAGGCTACGGAAGAAGATAGATACGATTCAGCCACAATTCTTCAGCTTTCTCTCTCAGTTTACTGTGAGACCAGTAAGAACTGGGACATGGTTTTAGGTGGCTTTAGCTGATTTATAGAATTTTAATTCACATTCAATGACAACATCCTAAGTCCTCTACATCACCAGCCCTGTACCCTGTATTGTTCTAGCATTATCATCCTTTTACTTGTCAACCTTCCCTATAACAAGAGCATCTTAGAGGCCACAGTGTTAATTAACTGATTCGCTAATTGTTCTCTGTGAGCTATGTGTGTATTTGTCCAGTGCCTGTGGAGGTCAGAGGTCAACATCAAGCATCTTCCTTGATCGCTCTCCACTTTATTTTGTGAGACAGAGTCTCTCACTGAAGCTGGTGCTGACTCATTTGGCCACACTGGCTGGTCAATCAATTCCAAGAATCCTCCTGTCTCCACTGCTGCACCCACCCCACCCTACTCCCAGTGCTAGGATTACAGATGGGTGCCGCCTCAGATGCGCAAACACTTGCCCAGCAGGCAATCACTTCAACCTCTGAACCATCTCCCCAGCCCTAACAATCTTATTTTTAAAAAGTTTTATGTATTATCAAGACCATAACCATTGGGTAGCAAGAGACACATATATGTGTATGTATGTATATATGTACACATACATATGTGCACACACACACACACACACACACACACACACCACACACACACACACACAAATGCCATTCTGATTCCTTTACCTATGGAGCTAGTAAATGCTGTAGACGCCCTGAGTGGGTGAATTTTCCTTATCTTTTAAGCATGGATTCTACCAGCTTCCCTCACATACAGGGATGTGGTGAGAAGGAATGAGTCAGACTATTCTTTAAGATGATAGAGACATAAATAAAGGTAAGGCTCATTACATAAAACAACACACTGGTCTGTTTCATGTGCCTGTTTCACTGAAAGTGAAATAAGATATAAGAAACCAGTTTGACCTTTGAACCGACAAAAGTGTTCCCTGTCTATGCTAGGTCAAGGTCAGCTCATAATCTGCAGATATGGAATAAGGTGTGCAGGTGTGCAACCGCATTCTAAATGGCTTCTCAGGACTTACGGGACTTCTGGAAAAACATTGGTCGATTTGTCAATCAATGCTTCTTCAGATGGCAGAAAATCACATGGAACTTATGAACAAAATGCTGTGGAGTTACTTTTCTACCTGTGCAGCACACATTTTGAGTCCTGAAAAAGCAGGCATAACTTTCTAGATATCTCTGTGCTTTTCTGTAAGTTTTGTTATCTGTTTGACTAACACTCTCTGAAGGCACAGAGCCCAGCGGAAGCAGGCCATTGCTTTGTGAAGTCTTCAAAAGAAGTGGAGAAACAGTGATGTTTGTAAAATTCTGGTCTCAGGATCTAAACTTCCAGGTGTGTTTGTAATGACTCAGTGAAATCCAATATTGGACCAAATGACTTTGTCTCCAAAAGCTTTTTTTTTTCCCCCAATAAAACAGAGCTAAAAATCATCTCTGCCCTCTTAGGTTTGAGATGAGAATTGAGCTAGCACAAGATGGATGTTTAGATAGTGTTTGGTATCTCTTAGCTTATCCATTCTCCCAAATTCACTCAGATCCTAATGGCCTGCTAAGGATGAGGTTAGCTATTAGCAGGGCAGCACCGAACAGGAAAGCCAGAAGCCTGCTCTCCTCAGCCTGCATTCACTAGTGAGGGAGGCAAAAGACAAAAAAAAAAAAAAAAAAAAAAAAAAAAAGACAAAAGCCAAGTATAAAATTATCAGGTAATGTGCAGTCTATGATTAAATTAAACAAGGTGATAAGAAAACACATTTTTCTCTTCAAATAAAATATTCAAGCTATAATGCTAATTATTATTATGTTCACTATGAAGGCTGAGCTAACATTCTGCTCCTGCGCTGCCCTATTGTAATAACGATGACAATGTTATACATAATCAAAATAATACAATCACTATTAATTAACAGAAATAATAGCAACAAGAAGTTCCAAGCAGGGAACTGTCCACGAGGGAGTATTATTGAGTACGTTCACTTTGGAGTCTCTTCGTGATTTTCTTCCACCTCTCAATCCTTACTTGGCTGTCCTAGCCCCCTTATCTGCAAATACATTCCAGGGGAATGAAAATGCATCGTACTGTTTGTTTGAAAAGAAAAAGAAAAGTTACTACGGACACAAACGACCTCTCCATACACTGTGTATCAAAGCCAAATATAAATTATTTCTGAAGTTCTCTGCTGCCGTGGCTTATTGCTGCCAGTGTGGGCTCTTCGATTAGCATGGATAAGTGGGACCTGACCATATGTCAAGAGAACGTGTCCTCTCGAAGTGACCTCATATATCAAACACACACCCCTGGGAGGCTCCCCACAGCCCTGCTGCAATGACAGCCTCCTCCAGTAGAATTCCCGTTTTGTCACCTGTGACCGTATGCTGCCTCCTGTCACTTGTGTCTGTGTAGATGAGCCCTCTCCCATCCAGCCAGAGATGGTGCTCCATAATGACATCTTTCGTTTTCTCAGGGACACTCCAGCAGAGGTGCAGTGTCTCTAGGCTCTGGGCTGTGATGTTTGGTAGCAAGATACTCTCTGGGATTCCTCGGGTGGCAGCAGCCTCAGCCACTACCTGTGAACATGGAAATTAAACAGTAATTTATTGTCATTGTCCACTAGGAATCCTGATCAATGAAAATGTCGCTTTTGTTTTAGAGCCTTGCTGTCTGGCCTGGCATATCATTAGCAAAGGCTGGGAGAAGGAGTTCCCCCCTGTTCATTTGTTCCCTCTCATCCTATTTAAACAATGAAATCTGACCTTGAATACATTACATAAGTCTCCAACTACTATTTATCACAACAGGTCCAACAACAATTTTGAAGCAGAGTGTGGCCTTCAGTTTAAGCAAGTGCAACCCGCCTGGCAGACTGTCTTCCTGGAGAACTGTCCTCCATATGGCCCATCAGTGTCTTTGCATTTTAACAGCCTGATTTTGTGAAGTTAAGCATCAGTAAATATGGAGCAAAAGCTACGTCTGAACTTGCTTGTACAGAACATGCTTGAAGCAGAATAATGGGCAGATTTCCCTGTATTCTTCCCAAGATGACTGTATATGACGTGCACCAATGTTCTAGAAAAAGAACCAAGTGAGAAGAAAAATCTGCCAGCTACTAAGTCAATGGTGCCAAAATATGGTTCTGGATAAAAACTTGCTGTTGGGGATAATGTTTTTCCCACAGGATAAACCTGATTTCCCATTTTAACCAATTGTTCTGGCATGTGGTAGCCCCAGGCCCCGTTATGCATAAAATATAGAATTGTTCAAGGACCATACAGGCCATAATTTTGATTGAGCCAATCAGCTGCCATCTGTCAACATGGTGGCGGGTTCAGTTATCCCTTGAGCTCTGTTGAACAAAACTGGCCAAGTGTATGGCGGCTGGTGAGTTGGAGTCTGTGTGCTGTGTGGTTCTTGCGAGTATACACAGACCTCACTCTTCTGAAGTTGTGACCAGATAAGGAGCATTAGCGCTGTTCTGTCTGCTGGGGTGTCTCCCAGGCTGCCTCCCATAAAGCAGGCCTCTGTGAAATGGTGCTTGATTAATTTTCCTCCTAAACTCTCCATTTCTTCTCAATTTCCTTTAGGGTTTCCTTTTTTCTTCTCCATCACTCATCACCATGCATTCTGTGCGTGTTTCTCTCCAGTGCCTTTGGTGATCACATCTAAACCCACTGCTTTGAAGTTTTTCCACCATTAGTGTTTTTTTTTAAATTTGTTTACACTATATCCTGATCGCAGCCCCCTCCTTCCTCTCCTCCAAGTCCCCTCACTTCTTACATACTCCCTCCCTCCATTCTCCCCTAATTACTTACATAGAGAGTTTTCTAGCAAGACCATCTCCTGGTCTAGCATCCAACTAGACTTTTTTTTTTTCATTTAAAATGACAAATGATATCTGGTACTACCACTCTGCTATCTGTTCTTTCTCTTTAAATAGGTTTAAGAAGCTTGAAGATAATCCTATTGTCTTAACAGTTTTGTTTCCGCTTGCACCATAGCAGCACGGCCTACAAGTAACTGAAGCCACATAGCTTAAAAATACATATAACACTTTCTTCTTCTCCGGGTGTCCAACCTTCTGCATTGTGATACAAACACGGTCATCTGTGAAGTTTATGCTTCAGGATCACAGAATCAAATTGAAAAAAAATGCCAAAAAACCTCGTAATGTTTTAAATAGTTTATAATTTAGTGTTGGGGCTCAGTTACAGCAATCCCAAGGGCATTTATGAACATGAGCTGCTGGTTGGCCACACCTGCATGTTCTCTACAGAGTTGATTTGACATCAATTTCTGCATATTATGAATTCTGCTGTAACTTGACTTTTTTTTTTTTTTGAGATGGTATTTTGTAGCTGGCCTCAAACTTACTGTAGCTGAAAATGATTTTGAACTTCTGATTCTCCTGTTTCACCTCATAGTGTGAAATTGTAGTACAACCCTGGTTTATGCAGTCCTGGGGAATGAATTCAGGGCTTTGTGCACACCAGGCAAGCACTTTACCAACTGCACTACGATCTCAGCCTCTCATTCTGATCCCAGGTGCCTGAATCTAGGCCTTTATTATTCCTTTGCAAGGCTGCTGATGAAGTGTTCAGGTCACTTATTTGCATGGCAGGCTCATCCATTTCTGGTTTTATTCTTTGTGCAGGCAAATTTTGATGACATGGTATTTAGGAGAAAGTTATCAACTGATGAGTAATTTTGAACTTTTTATGGCTTTGTAGAACACTATTGTCCTATTCCACTTTCCACCACTAAAACAGAGTACCTATGACAGAGACGCATATAAAGAGTTTTCCATTTTTGCTTCAACATTCTGGAATCTGAGGAGTGTAGATTGGATGGCTGCACAGGGACTCGGGCACACTGTTGGAAAGCAGAAAGGTGCACAGCCTTGTGTAAAGCAATAGAACATGAGAGGCGGTCTCAGAATAACTCACACCACAGTGACTCACCTACTCCTGTCTGTGATAATAGACTCTGTTGCACTAAAGGAGGGTATTTATTCCTGTGCCAGTGTAGATCCATAAGCACCTCTCAAAGGTGCCACTACTGCTCAATGCTAGCTCTCGGTTTCTTTCAAAAACTGGAATGTTTCTTCCCTCCCCCCCCCCCAAATTTCTTCCAGTGCCAGATGAACTCCATGCACGTAGAATTTAAAGACTTCAGCACTAACCCTAACACTGACCACTTTCTTGCATTGACACCAACCCTTATTGTGACACTGCCCGGGAGAGCGTCACAGCAAACTCCAGCAGCTACCCAGAAACAATGAATGGGTGAGGTGTGTGAAAGAGTCATTGCCATTGATATCATTGATACTGAGCAGTAGCCTCTGTTATAAACACAGCTTATATACAGTTAAATCTCTGTGAGAACTTCCCCTTTCTGTTGTAAGCACCAACACCCAATAAAGGAACCACGCACGATCCTCAATGTCAGTGTGAGGAAGACATGGTTTTCTGGCCTTGGAAAAATCATACCAGGATGTTCACACAGCCCTCACCCTGGACCCTCTTCCCACAGTGAGTCAAGTTTTTCTCACCTTGCCACCTGTGCAAGCTTTCAGCCCATGTGAATATTCCTGGAGTGGCTGAATCCCCTGTGTGTCAGTAAAACTCAGCGCTGTTCCCCGAAAGTGCTCCCTTCCATCTCGGAGAAGAATATAGTAAATAATAGGACCTGGAAGGTAGAGAAAGGCTGTTGTGGGTCGGGCTGCCTTAACTATTTCCAAACAACATGAGCTTAAAAAGATGAGCAACGAGGGTTTCTTTTATCAGTAAACATTTCAATGTATATAAATATAGTACATTGCCAATGTATATAGTACATTCATTTCCAAATTGTCAGAATTCTCAAAATTGGTAGTTATGTTTTTGAAGTAACTTAATACCATTTGACTGCATGGGTTTCCTCCACTTTAAGAAAATAACATCTTCATGACTACTCTTTCTGGCCCATGACTCTAGCAGACTGGCTGAATCCTTGCCCATAGCTTTTCCATGCAGAAACCCTATATTCATACACAGTACTGGGGCTCAAGCTCTGTGTCTGCAAAGACAATATCAGACTCTGAGTGTTTACCTTTTTTAAACCATCATACTAAAAATTAAAGTCAAAATCAGATGTGTTCTGGTGCCTACAGAGGCCAGATGATGGCATTGGATCCCCTGGACCTGCAGTTGAAGGCAGTGTGAGCCTCCTACATGGGGACTGGGAATTGAATTCTGCACCTCCACAAGAGCAGTAGGACTCTTAACCTGTGAGCCATGTTTCTAACCTTGCTCTCTAAATCAAGATCTCTAAACATTTAAAACAAGTGCTTAACGTTCTAACTCCTTTGTGCATAAATAAAAAATATGACCTCTTTATTTTATAAATCATGAAAAAAAAGTAAGTGTTTACCAGATGTGGAGATGGTAGTCTCACAGCAAGGAGTTCATCATTTCTGAAGACAGAGATATTTATAAACAACTAAGAGGCTGGAGTGAGGTCTCAGACTGGGAAGTGCTTGTTTATACTCATAGGGAACTGAATGCATGTCAAAAGCTAGGGTCAACAGTGTTGCAATCCCAACACTGGAGAAGGGTAGAGACAGGCAGACCCCAGAGCACTCAACCAGGGAGAGATCCTGTCTCAAAAGTAAGATGGGAGTCAGAAGAACAGGTGAGTGATGTGCTTGCCAACTGGTCTGTTCCTCCCTAGACTCAGTCCCCAGGACACATTTTGCTGCCTCCTCCCACCACTCCCCTACCAGCCCTGTGACTGAACCCATATCCCCAATTTCAGCAGGCTGTAGTTGCTGGGTGCAGACTACAGAAATCAGAAGAACAGAGAACCACAGGCTGGGCAAGTTGCCAGAAATAAAGCCCTCAACCTGGTAAGAGATTCCCTTGTGGATCAGAGGTCAAGCAGGCCACCAGAAATCCAGGCCACAAAGAACAGAAGACCAAAGAGGAAACAAACCAAGGAACAAAGCACCCATCCAACAAAGACAAACTCAGAAATCAGCACCTAGACCTATAATCATCTCAAATCCAGAAGCATAAATGCCAGTGTAAGAACATAATCAACAACAGCCACGGCAATATGGTACCACTAGAGCTCAGTTATCCTATGACAGCAAGACCTGAATATTTAAATGTAGCTGAAGCACAAGAAAATGTGCTTAAAACCAACTTTGTGAAGAGAGGTCCTTAAAGAAGAAATGAAAAAAATCCCTTAAAGAAATCAAGGAAAATACAAACAAAAAATAGGAGGAAATGAATAAATTCCTTAATGAATGCCAAGAAAACCAAGAACAAACAAACAAACAGGTGAAACTGATCAAGTCCTGAAAAATGGAAATCAAAGAAATAAAGAAAGCACAAACTGAGGAAATGGAAAATCTAGGTAAACCAACAAGAACTACAGATGCACGCATCACCAACAGAATATAAGAGATGGAAGACAGAATCTCAGGGGTTGAAAAGATGATAGAAGAAACAGATTCATTGGTCAAAGAAATGTTAAATCTAAAATATTCCTAGCACAAAACATCCAGGAAATCTGGGACACTATGAAAAGACCAAACCTAAGAATAATAGGAATGGAAGAAGGAGAAGAAACTCAGCTCAATAAATCCAGAAAATATATTTAACAAAATCATGGAAGAAAATCTTCCTAACCTAAAAAAGAACATGCCTATAAAGGTACAAGAAGCTTACCGAACACCAAGTAGAGTGGACCAGAAAAGAAAGTCCCTGCACCACATAATTATGAAAACACTAAACACATAGAACAAAGAAAGAATATTAAAAGCTGCAAAGGAAAAGGCCAAGTAACATATAAAGGCAGACCTATTAGAATTACACCTGACTTCTCAACAGAGACCCTAAGAGGCAGAAGGAGGTAGACAGATGTCTTGCAGACTCTAAGAGACCAGAGATGCCAGCCCAGACTATTATATCTATAAAATTTTCAATCACCATAGATGGAGAAAACAAAATATTTCATGATAAAGTGAAATTTAAACAATATCCACAAATCCAGCCACAGAAAACACATGAAGGAAACAATATTCATAGAAGAGACTAGAAGGAAAACTCCAATCTAAGGAAGCTAACTACACCCACAAAAACACAGGCAAGAAATAATCTCATACCAGCAAAACCTAAAGAAGGGACATGGACACACACACACACACATACACACACACACACACACACACACACACACACACACACACACACACACCATGATCACCATCACTACCACTACCACCAACTACAACAAAATAACATTAAGAATCAACAATCATTTGTCATTAATATCTCGCAATATCAATTAAGTTCCCCAATAAAAAGACACAGTTTAACAGAATGGATATGAAAACAGGATCCATCCTTCTGCTGCATACGAAGAATAAAGATAGACATTATCTCAAATTAAAGGATTGTACTATTCTAATATATAACACAATAGATTTCAAACCAAAATTAATCAAAAGAGATGGAGAAGGGCATTTCATATTCAGCAAAGGAAAAATTGAGATGACATTTCAATTCTTAACATCTATGCCCCAAACACAAGGGTATCCACATTTGTAAAAGAAGCGCTACTAAAGTGAAGTCACGTACTGAACCTCACACATTAATAGTGGGAGACTTCAAAACACCGCTCTCACCAAAGGACATGTCACCCAGACAAAAACTAAACAGAGAATTAATGGAGCTAAGAGATGCTATGAATCAAATGAACTTAACAGATACCTACAGAGCATTTCACCCAAACATAAAAAAGTGTAACTTCTTCTCAGCACCTCATAGAATATTTTCAAAAATTGATCACATACTTGGTCACAAAGCAAATCGTAACAGATAAAAGAAAAATTAAATAACCCCTGAATGCTGTCAGACAACCATGGATTAAAGTTGGCTTCAATAACAACAGAAAGCCTACAAACTCATGGAAACTGAACACTCTCTATGAATGACCACTGGGTCAAGAAGAAATAAAGAAAGAAATTAAAGACTTCCTGGAATTTAATGAAAATGAATGCACAACATACCCAAACTTATGGGACAAAATGAAACAATGTTAAAAGGAAAGTTTATAGCACTAAGTGCACTCATAAACAAATTAGTGAGATCTTATACTCGTGATTTAACAGCACACCTGAAAGCTCTAGAACAAAAAGAAGCAAACACACTCAAGAAGAGTAGATGGCAGGAAATAATCAAACTCAGGGCTGAATCCGTAAAATAGAAACAAACAGAGTAAGACAAAGAATCAATGAAACAAAGAGTTGGTTCTTTGAGAAATTCAACAAGATAGACAAACTAACTAAAAGGCAGAGAGAGAATATTCAAATTAACAAAATTAAAAATGAAAAGGACATAACAATAGACATGGAAGAACTCCAAAGAATCATTAGGTCATACTTCAAAAACCTGTACTCCACAGAATTGGAAAATTTAAAGAAATGGACAATTTGCTCGATAGATACCACTTATCAAAGTTAAATCAAGATCATATAAGCAATTTAAATAGACCTACAACTCCTAAAAAGACATAGTCATTGAAAGTCTACCAACCAAAAAAGAGTCCAGGGCCAGATGGTATTAGTACAGAATTTTACCAGACTTTCACAGAAGACCTGATACCAATACTCCTCAAATTATTCCACAAAATAGAAACAGAAGGTACACTGTCAAATTCATTTTATGAGGCCAGTTATCATGATACCCAAACCACACAAACACTCAATAAAGAAAGAGAATTACAGGCCACTTTCTCTCATGAACATTGATGCAAAAATATTCAATAAAATACACACAAACAGAATCCAAAACACATAAAAAAATATCATTCACCATGATCAAGTAGGTTTCATCCCAGAGATGCAGGGATGGATCAACATATAAAAACCCATCAATGTAATTCACCACATAAACAAACTGAGAGAAGAAAACCACATGATCATCTCATTAGATAATGAAAAAGCCTTTGACAAAATCCAACACCCCTTCATGATAAAAGTCTGGGAGAGATCAGGGATACAAGGGACATACTAAAACATAATAAAGGCAATTTACAGCAAGCAATAGCCAACATCAAACTAAATGGAGAGAAACTCAAAGAAGTCCACTAAAATCAGGGACAAGACAAGACTGTCCACTCTCTCCATATCTATTCAAACCAGTACTTGAAGTTCTAGCTAGAGCAATAAGACAATTAAAAGAGATAAAGAGAATGAAAATTTGAAAGGAAGAAGTGAAAGTATTCCTATTTGCACATGATATGATAGTGACCTCAAAAAATTCACCATGGAACTCCTACAGAAGATAAACTCCTTCAGCAAAGTGACTGGATGCAATATTAACTCAAAAAAATCAATATCTCTCCTTTATGTAAATGACAAATGGATGAGAAAGAAATCAGGGAAACAGCACCCTTCACAATAGCCACAAATATTATAAAATACCTTGGTGTAACTCTAAGCAAGCAAGTGAAAAACTTGTATAATAAAAAGTTCAAGTCTTTGAAGAAGAAATTGTAGAAGATATCAGAAGATAGAAAGATCTCCCAAGCTCATGGATCAGTATGATTAGCATAGTAAAAATGGCCATCCTACCAAAAGCAATTTACAGATTCAATGCAACCCCCATCAAAATTCTAACACAATTCTTTACAGACTTTGAAAGAACAATACTCAAATTCATATGGAAAAACAAAAATCCCAGGCTAGCTAAAGTAATCCTGTGCAATAAAAAACATCTAGAGGTGTCACCATCCCTGATGTCAAGTTGTACTACAGAGCTGTAGTAATAAAAGCTACATAGCATTGGCATAAAAACAGACACATTGGTCATTGGAATCCAACTGAAGACACAGTCATCAATCTATATACCAATGGATACCTGATTTTTGATAAAGAAGCCAGAAATATACAGTGAAAAAAAGAAAGCCTCTTCAAAAAATGGTAGTGGTCTCAGTAGATGTTGGTATTGAAGAATGCAGGTAGACCCATACCTATCACCTTGCAAAAAACTCAAGTCCAACTAGATCACAAATTCTGATACACAGAAGAGAAAGTGGGGAATATCCTTGAAAACATTGGCACATGGGACAACTTCCTGAACAGAATACAAACATCACAGGCACTAAGATCAACAATTAGTAAGTGGGACCCCATGATAGTGAGAAGCTTCTGTAAAGCAAAGGACACTGTTAATAGGACAAAATGGCAGCACACAGAATGAGAAAAGATTTTTACCAACTCTGCATTTGACAGCAGGCTAATATCCAAAATATATAAAGAACTCAAGAACACTGACACAGAGAGACAGAGAGACAGACAGACAGACACAGAGTGACAGTGAGAGAGAGAGAGAGAGAGAGAGAGAGAGAGAGAGAGAGAGAGAGAG
>CAJQZJ010004750.1:10408220-10435875 GCA_907164525.1 Lophiomys imhausi | reverse complement strand
AGAGAGAGAGAGAGAGAGAGAGAGAGAGAGAGAGAGAGAGAGAGAGACTGATGAGTCCAGGTAATTAATGACTGTAAGAAAACGATGAGCCTTCTGATAGGTCATCTAATCCCAAGCGGTGAGCCCTAAATGCATGCAGTGAACAGAAACAGACTCATCAGTGTGAGCTTAACAATTTTCATGAACAAGTAAAGTTGTGGTTCCAGCAGGAGGATCACAAGCTCTAGGTTAGCTCAGGGTATGCAGCAAGTTCAAGGCCAGTCTTGGCAATTTAGTGAAGCTCTGTTTCAAAACAAATAAATGAGAAATTGACTGGAGACTTAACTGTATGGAAGAGTACTTGTTAAGACTGGGTAAGTTGCTGGGTTCTACCTCAGTACTGCCACAAATAAGAAAGTTTGTTTCCCGTGTTCAATTTATAGCATTTTCTGGCATGCAGAACAATATGGAGTGTAGGTTTTTAAAGTCCTTACAATGCCACATCAGTAGCACATCTATTTACTTCGGATTAAGGCTCCTGCAAATATGTTTTGAAAGCCTTTCAAAATTGTGACTTGATTGCAGGTGGCAGATAAGAGCAGGGAACTCTCTGGGGTGGAAACCCAATCATTTAAGAATGAGGATTCCTGGGTGTGATATTTAACCAACAGCAGAAGACTGGAAGGCTAGGCAAACTGTGTTCTATCTTGAAGAATCTCCTAATGTTAGTTTATTTATTTCATTTATTAAGTATTTTTTGTTCACGAGCAGTATGCTAAACCTCATCATATTATTTATAAGGACATTTCAAGCTAGTGGGAAAAAGGGGATGAGTGTCCAAAGCAAGTTCCATGTAGTAGAGGAGGTGGGCTATGTAAGCCAGATGCTGGAAGGACAGAAGGGCATCCGGGAAACCTGGAGCAAAGATTATGATTTGGATTTGAGCAGGGTGATAAAGGACTGCTGAAGGGACGGCAGCACTTGAGGGAGGTACCAGCTGCTCCGAAGGAAGTTTTGGTCCACACCAAAGCTTCTGGATGTCCTCCTTCAGTAGGCATCATGTGTGGACCGTCTGCCTCCCACAGCATGCTCCCTTTCCACATATGACCCTCTGTTCCCTGGCTTCCTATGATCACACTGGGTGACTGCCTTGGAGGGGTACTAGGAGTGCTGAGCTCCCTAGCGCAGCACTGGGAGTAAATGCCGATGCATCAGGGTACTTTACCTTCGCTTCTTCTTCCCTCTGTGAGCTTTCCTGTCTAGTCTGGCATCCCACACGCTCACTTGCTGTGGTTAAGTAAGGCACGGTGATGGTGGTTCATGTTGGATAGAGCATTGCTTTGTTTATTTAACTAGAGTGTGTATGAATTATGTAATTTTAGACTCTAGCTCTATGTGTATCACATAAATCTTTTTGCTTGAAAACAAGCATATTCTGTAAGGACTTTAGTGAACATTTGAACAGTAAAAATGTAATAAAGGGCAGAGCTACTTAGAAATAATCTTCAGCTCTACAGAGCTTCTTATCCAGCTCAACCAGTGCAGAGTGCAAAGTACTCCTACTTTAGACTAATTTAGAAGTGCAAAAGGGTATTTAGAGGTTAATATCTCAGTGGTTGTGAAGGTTATTTTTCTGAGGGTGACAGGCCATATTGGGGACAGTTTCACTCTGTAGTCTTACCCTTTCTCAGAGCATTGCTCTTAGGTCTCATGAGTAGCCTGATAGGCTTTGTCATTCTTCCTGCCTCCATGTATAGCATTTTCCACCCAATGCCTTTACTGGAAGCTGCCTTATAACTTTGAGAATGAAAATGATTGTCAGTCAATGGAATATACCAGAAAGGCACACAAAGCTTATTCACTTCTTGTTCTTTTTTTCTCTTTTGATTTAATTTAAAATAGTATATACCCTTGCTGAAGGATAGACTTAAAAATTTAAATAACTTATTTTGAATGCACCCAGATTGTGTCATTGATTACTGTGCAACGAGTTGACCTAAAAGTATGATGGAATTGATTGACAAGAAGGTGCTTGTCAGAGAGGAATGGAGTCTGCAGCAGCAGCAGCCTCCCATTAGGCCTACAGCATGGGCAGAGGGCCAGGCATCCCTTACCTATGAAGGAGTGTGTGTTTACATCTCCAGAATGAATTGTTTCCTCTGCCGCAGAACACAGTCCTTCCACTGCTACCTTCCCTGTGGGACTGAGAGACCCTCTCGTCACAGTGCAGCTATGGGTGGTGGTATTGAAGGTGCACTGGCCACAGTGTGCTGGGCAGACAGTCACGCATACTCTGTTTTCCTGTTGGGGGAAAGGGACAAGAAGGCTTGTGAACTTCCTTTAACCATGTAGAATACATTTTTATATTACTTAAATGAAATATTTTTACCCTTGGGATAAACAAACATCTTAAAACACATAAAAGAAAACTGTATATCAGAAAGAGCAGAGACTTTGAAAGACCAAAGGATTGCATTATAATTTGTTTCATGTCTTTCTACCTCTGGGAACTTGGGGGACACATACTCTCAAAGACTCATTGACACAAGTGAATGAAATGGAAATGAAATTCACCAGGAAGGTCTGTGAATCAAATGACCTTACACCCCGAAGTGCCCTCAAGTCCACAGCATACATGGCAGATAGGAAGTGCAGTTTTTGTTGTGAACTCTGATGTTTTCATATGGTTATTCTGGAGAAAGTATAGGATGGAGTTTCTGAGAATCTGCTCTTCTGTGCTGTAAGAAAACTTGGTACTTGGGTCAACAAGATGATTCAGCACATAAAGGCTCCTGATGTCAAGCTGGAGATCTGAGTACAATCCCTGATTCTCACATGGTGGAAGGAAAGAACCAACTCCACAAAGTTGTCCTCTGACTTCTACACTTCCCCTCAGATTCTCCAAGGCACAAAGGTGTCCCGAATCCCAAGAACCAAATGCATAAATGTAACATATTTTTAAAGGACAATTTAGACTCACAATACATTGTTTTAAAAAAGCTAAGTATTGCATGTTGTCTATATATTTATACTTGTTAATCTTTTCCCCAAGGAATTTCTAGATTCTTTATACTTACTGGTGAGTGTTCTAATATGAGGAAATTAAGTGATTAATCACTTTAAATTATATGAACTATGGAGAAGCCAAAAGTCATATGAGATACATATCCACATTGCATTCTTGTATATAAGTAATAAACGGGTTTTAAATGATTTTCATATTAAAATTTAACCATTTCTCTTCTCGTTCATGAAATGTTAAATGGGCAAAGTGAACACATGTTTATCTTTCTGTTTAAAGCCTATCCAAATGACAGCAAAATAATGGATTCCACATAGAAAATAAAAAATAGGAAGTCTAAGGAAATATATAAGGAAATAACACACAGGGAATTTCAACTATTTGTCAAAGTTGGAAAGCAGGTGCCTGGAACAGAGGCAGGAACTAGGCTGGTAGGAGCCACTTCTTACTTTCCCCCTGAAGACACCAATTTCCAAGACCATGTGCATTAGTAGAGGCCATATAATTTGTATATATGTGTGTGTGTATGCATATATATCTCATATATTTATGCATATATATAAGTTAGAGGACTATAACAAAGGCAGTGTGAACTGTACATGGCATACAAAGACAACCCAGCCAAGATTCTTAGCTTTCCTTTCCCATTGTGACCCTAGGGCCATTTGTGAAGTATCAGGAGGTGAGACTGCTTCCTAAAGTGCTGCTTGGAGATAAGCTATCTGGCTAATATTGGATGTGATATGAAAATGTCTAAACAAAACAAAACAAAACAAAAAACCAACCAAACCAAACCAAACACAACTGCTGAAAGGATAGATTTTAAGCATTTTACCACACTCCTACTCAGAAAAATGTAAAAACAGAAAGAAACTGGTATTTTTGTGAAGTTTTATATATATACTAATTTGTTTGGTAATAACTTTCTAGTATACACATATAAGGCAAGCTACACACACACACACGCACACGCACATGCACACGCACACACGCACACGCACACGCACACACACATACACAAACATACACACACGCACACACACGCACGCACACACACACATACACACACGCACACACACATACACACACACGCACACACACACACATACACACACATACACACACATACACACACCCGCACACACACACATGCACACGCACACACACGCACACACACATGCATGCACATACACCAATTACATCCCAATAAAGTTGAAATTCATATTCTATGAATTCATCACTTACATGAACTTTGTTTTTATTTCAGCATAGTCTAAAATGTGAGGTTGGCTTAGTAGTTAGGCAGGACTGATAAACAACAGAGAGAAAGGGGGGACTGAAGATTGTATAGGTAGAGACACCTGGCAGGGCATGAAGAAATAGGAAGCTGTGACCCTGGATGGCTCGAGGGATGGTCCCTGAGACAGGATGTCAGCAGTCCTGTGTGTGCTGCTACTGGCTGCAGCTGGCAATGCGTGCTGGAATGAGACAAGCTGCAGAAGAGCTAGAGAAACTGAGGAGCAGCCACGAAGGACAAAGTCAGGATTTAGATTTAAAATAGTAGCAAGGAAAAATAAATTGGCAAGGCATTTAGAAGGGGCGCCCCTGTGGGTTCTTAATTTTCTATGAGGCTGGCAGCTAGGCAAACCCACTCCCTACCTGGGGCAGAGTCCTGGGATACTTGCTAGAATTGTTGATCATGTGACTCCCTGACAAGCAGGCTCCCTGCCAAGTGACTACCCTGCCATGCTTCCCACTTAGGACGGACCACGACCGACCATGCGCAGCAAGCCCTCAGACAGCCTCTGATGAAAGAAGCAGTTCCAGAACATTAAAGGTGAGGGAGCTGGGGGCAAGCAAGAATAAACTGAGGAGTCAAAGCTGTGCTGAATGAATGAAAAGTAACACTCAAAAAGACCAAACCAACAAAAACAACCACAGAGCAGTACCATCAGAACCATAGGCATTCCCACCCAACCCAGGAGCCCTTACGACAAAAATGGTTCTATTTTTAAAAAATTAATAGAGAGGGTGAAAGATAAATATAAGGCAATATCTCATTGAGTTGAAAAAAGAGTAATTAGTCAGTGGATAAGGAACAGCTAGAAAGAAAAGACTAAAAGACAGCGCTAAGAAGATCAGGTCCAACTAAGAGTGAAAACTAAGATGAAAGTAACAGCAAATAATCAAATGAATTATAAACTTCACTCCCGAGAAGTGGAGGTGGCGAGCTCCAGGGTAAAATGTTTCCCTACCCTCGCATCATTTTAAGGCTGGGAAGCACCTTCTTGATAGAGTGAATGGTTGTCTGGCATGTGCAAGGCTGTGAGGTCCATCTCCAGTGCTACAGAGACAGCCAGACTTACTTTGAAGCAGAGTTAGTCCATGCATAGGGCCATTTTCATGAAGTAAGACAATGAGAACACTTCTTAAGTGAGGAAACAGACAGATGAACCTGGGACTCAGCTCACTTCCTCTGCCCAACCCAAAGAACAGAACAGCCTACCCCCAGTGCGTGTTCTATCCTTTGTCATTCCTCCAGAAAACACACTCATAGACACACTCAGAGGTGTGATTCCAGGTAATAATAAATCTCACGACGTTGACAATTGAGACAAGTCATCACAGTTGGCAGCTCCAGCACCCAGGGCTGTAGAGGATGCAGTATAGGGCCGGCCATGGAGGACAGTCTGGGAGCACATACTTCCAGTCCTCTACTCATCTGAAGTGCAGGGTAAGGCTTCCCTGAGAACAGCTAATCATTAAGAATTCCTTTAGAATTCATTGCACTAGCATCAATCATGACAAACTCATTCTGTATTAATATGGATAGAATGCAAAAATGAATAATGCACACATGCGTTTTTATATTCCTATTTTAGAAAAATAGTTATGAACAATGTATTTCTCTTTCCATCGCCAAAGCAGCACCTCTGAGAGGCTTTCTATCAATTACCTTCATCACCATTCCAGTTGAAATCTCATCAGAACAAACATATTTCAAAGGATTATATCCAACTCCATTACAGCATCGCTGGCTCTCTGGAATAAGTTCAGTGTCGCAGCATTTTACTGGCACTGGGTCATTCTTTTTAACATGTGCTTTAGACTCTCCACTGGAAGCTGAGCAGCATATGGTGTCTGACATATTCACATGATCCTGCCCACAACACAGCATTCCTGCAACAATAAAATGTTATATATGAATATCAAATAAAAAAAGGGAAGAAAACTGAGGCAGCCATAAAGCTTGGTATAAAAATGTCAGACTTGGGCAGTTTCAGTGAAGGAGCCACAGTAAAGGTACCGTTTCCCCACCAAGGTGATTTAGATGTGCAATGAGGGCCCTTCTTACCAAGAGCGCCAGGCACTCATTAGGAAAAGAACACACAAGAGGAACCGTTCGGAAATCATTCAGCTGGGCCAGACTCTGCCTGCGCTCCATAAAAAAAAAAAAGAAAAAAAAAGATCGGGCTTCTGTCAAAACTGCCTGCCCCTTTTGTGATGATAACATCATGTTGCACAAGTAGGTTAGCTAGACTAAAAGGTCCTAGAGAGAAAGCTCTAGAAATTCACAGGGGAGAGCGAAAATGCAGTGACATGCCAGATGAGCAATCTTTGGTGAGACCTGGGTAAGCCCCTGCCTATCTTTGTCTGGGGTGTAATATTTGTCTCTTGTGAAGTCTGAAACAGCCATACTCTAACTTCCTCCCAGAATTAGCCTGGGTATGTACAACCAGGCTGGGGATATAGCTCAGTGGGCAGAGTGTTTGCCTATGTTTGGTCTCCAGTCTGTACAGTATAAGCCAGATGGCAGTTCACTCCTGTGATGCCAACATTAGGGAGGTGGGGGCAGAAAGATCAGAAGCCCAAAGTTATTTCAGTGACGTGGTAAGTGTAAGACAATCTTGGGGTTCTGGGGTGCATGAGAGCGTGTCTAAGAGAATGATGAGAGCAACTAGTCAAAAGTCTTCAACAGCTATACCTCTCATAACTCACATCAGAAAAGATTGTGAGTAACACTGTGACCACAGTCTACTGAGATGGAAAGATGAAGAGGCTTCAGGTGTTCAGCCCTACATGGAACATGTACCACACATGTCCTCCTTCCCAGGCTCAGGGGCATGAGGGTTAGAAAGATTGTAAGGGGCTGAAGACAACTGCAAGGAAACTGTCTTCTGAACACAGCAGGCCAGTGAATCGCAGTGGTTATGACGTCATACACCATCTCTGTGCAATCCCAAAGTCATCCCAAATCCCAGAATGGAGCAGTAGGTGGGCAGGAAGTCTCTGCACTCACTGAGGACTAACTGAATGGTTAGCTGCTAAGGGAGGGGAGATCAGGTCTGCTCTAAGAGTGTGATCCCTCATGAGATGATCATTCTGGAGTCGAAGGTCAGACATCCAAGAATATATTTAGGAAGAACAAATCGGCCTTGATGGGTTTTAAAGATAAAAAACAACATAAAATTGGGTGGGTATGGGAGATCTGGAAGAATTTGGGGTGAAATGATCAAAAACCATTGGGCAAACTAATTAAAGCATACCACATACCACAGCACACAACACACACCATAGCAGACACCACGGACACACACCACACATACCAAACCACACCACACTACACACCACACATACCACATCACACTATACAGTACACAGACACAAAGACACAGAGCACACACACACACACACACACACACACAGACACAGACACACATCCCTCAAAAAAACTAGTGGAGCATGTTTGCCATCACAGAAGAACAGAAGCAGAGCAGTCAGCCACTATTTCGGAGAGTCCGATGCAGCTCTGGATCTACCTGATGACATGGTTATAAGGCTGGGGAAAGTGGCCCTTTAGGGACAGTTACTGATTCTCATATATGAAGGGAGACACCTGAAGGACCAGCAGATTTTCTCCCACTGATGAAATACCCATCATTCACTGCCACAGAGGAAACCTAGCATGCATTTAGACATAAGAGCGTAGTTAAATAAACAATACTCTGGAGTCGGATTATGCTGTAAATGAAGGTGTCTAGATGGCATGTCACCATGCTGTCATATTAGAATTTGCATCTGGCCATACAGCAGCTAAACCTGATGAATGATTCATTTTAATTAGAGTTCTGTTTGTTTATTATTAGTCCCGACTGATATTGCAAAGAACTTCAAATTCCAAGTGTTCGGGGGTCCTGAATTGTTTAATTTAGTCCTGTACAAACACCCATATTAGGAACAGCACTCTTAATAACAGACCAAAGAGTTTTCAAAGCTTAAAAAAAGAAATCCACTCAGTAGATCCCTTAAAGGAAGATGCTGTTCTGTCGGGCTCTAAAGAACCATTGCATTGTTGTTTATACCTCAAAAAGATTTACATGTTTTAAAATCGCATATATGACTAAAATAGATACTGGTCATTACAGAGTTTTGATGTATCATACTAACCTAAATGTGGCAACTCTTCAAAGTAATTGAAAGTAATCTATGATGTTAATAATTTTTATTAGCCTTCCCAGGACACGTTCCCTATAATAAAATATGCACAGCAGGGTTCTCATTGTACACCAAGTCTCAATTATGTAGGTAAAGACAGGTATAGTTATGCAAAATGCCTACTTATATATTTGTGTTCTTGTACACACAGAAGTAAACAATACTCTATGGGCCTAAGTTTTATATTGTTTGGAGATTATTTTTCTGCTGCCTTTAGATCAGATATTTGAATACAACCTTGAATTCTTGACTGTAACTTTTTTTCTTTAATAATTTTCTTAAAACTATTCGTGTTTCCATTTTAAAGAGCAATCAAAATCTGAAAACTGGCCTTTCAGGGAGGTGGATGCATTCTCTCCCTCCACTCTCAAATTACTGCATGGCTTCACTATGCTTTAAGTATGAAATCAAAATGCAGACATTGACCTAATTCGAAACTCCTAATCAGTTATCTGATCGCTCTGAGGGACTTCTGACAGGTCAACTAAAATTTTGATAACGAACTGTTTTTATACGAAAGGAGTGGGAAAAAATGGATGCTTTCTTTGACAAAGGGCTTCATCTTGGCTCTTCTGAATTTTTAGGCAAGTTTCACGCACATAACAAGAAGTGACTCCCTTCCCAGTTTCCTTGGTAAACCGTTACTTCTTTAATTATCAACCTTGTTCCAGTGTGATAAATTGCTAATTACTTAATACTCTAATCAGCGTTCATTCTTTGCACAGATAAACCATGACAGTGCCATTAATTTAAATAGTAATTTCACTTAATGGCCAGAACGGCACACCAGATTTTTATGCAGCATTTTCTGAAGACTGCATCCATCACTGTGATATTCTGACATAAAGATGTCTGACGTGCACTAACTCACTTAGGGAGAGCAGATGTTGCCGAGCTGGGCCTGGTAGTAATACCCATGGTGCATCACTTCAGCATGAATGAGCTGCAAATCCAGAGACAGACCAGCTTTCGAAAGGCATGGCAACAACCTTTGACCCCTGCCTAATTTATCACACAAGGCACTTGACTTTTGAACTTTGACACAAAGAAGTCACAATTTTAAATATGCCCAAAGTAGAACAAAATAGGCCATGCATTATTGATGGCTGAATGCAGAGTGTGTCTTTGAACGAGACACAGATATTACCAAGGTGTACATGAGTAGACGTTCACGTTTCAGGTCCTCTAGCTCGCAGGGTCTGTCACGGTGTGTGTACAGTCGATGGGTGGCTTCTAGTCTACTGAAGATAGTGGAGAAAAGAACTGGGAAAACATGCAATCATATTACCAAGTATAGTACCTGCATTCATTTAATGTTAAGGACTAATGAGGAAATATTTATCAACACATCTGTTTGATGATGTGTAAATAGTTTAAATTTATAAAATGGGCTGTACATTCCCCTCAAACAACTAAGAAATAAACACTATACTTCCTAGTAAAAACAGTGAAGTAGTAAAAACCACACCTGGGTAAGAAACAATTAAACTCTGGATTTTACTAGGGGTCATCATATTTTAGGACAAGGGATTCTTTAGTTTAGGCATAGAAGAGAGAAGAAATGGATGACAATTTGTGCCCTCAGAACAAATTTAGAAAATTAGGGGCGGTGTACTTAAAAAAAAAAAAAAAAAAAAGACAGTCTTCCGTGTGTGATAACCAGCAGATGGCGCTACGGCCCCCACCACAAAACTGGGGAAGACAGTTAAGACCGCTCCCAAACCACGGCCATACATTTTAGAACATGCATATACTATATTTTCCAAAAAACTCTCAAGGTTGTATGGAGACATTTTTGGGAGAAATCTCTTCCATGGGTTGCTGTAGCTGCACCACCCCACCCCACCCACCTTGTACAAAACTTGGAAATTCTATCTTAGGAGAAACTGTTCATTTATTTGGTGGTCCTCAATAACCTTTCTGAGGCATGTAAACTCAGAATTCTGGTAAGAAATAATTTCAGGAGCATTTTATAGCAAAGACAGCTATGACACACACACACACACACACACACACACATATCATATATATGGAAACATAATCTAAAGGTAGGGAATGATCTTCCTCACGGCTAACAGAAAATCTCTGTTCTCTCTGAATGACTGAGAAGGTTTTAATTTTGTCTTTTAATGTTAAGGGATACATCAAGTCCAAGCCAATATTAACAGCATACATGATAAAACCATATACGCAAAACACTGAGGGAAAAATGTGTAATAAAGAGATTTAAAATATGTTCGGAGAAAATGGTTAAGAACACATATCTGCGGGAATGACTTTCATCCCAAGATACCTGTATAACACTCCCCCACAACTCATCTGCCCAGAGAGAGCACTAAAAAACATAAACGCTACCCCAGCACTTCTGCGGCTACAGCATCTGTTAATTCAGTCCATTTATAAAATACATATTGACAAAGACAACTGAACTGGGACCAGGGAGATTTGATTTGGTGTGAGAAAGTCAATTCAATGTGATTTTGTTAAAGGGCTCCTGCAGGCAAATAAAAGAGTTTAAGTAATAAAGTACATAAAGAGATGTTTTACGAGCCAGGCCGGTGTAGTGGCAGGCTCACAATGCCAGGCAGTGAGAGAGGCCAGGTTTTGGAACTGTATTGTAAGATCCCAGCCTTGTCCAGTGGGTATGGAGAGAGGCTGAGGTGGAGAGGAACATGTGTGAGAGCAGACATGATTGTTGGGCAAGGCTGGATGGACAGACAGAAAAGGAGGGGGCTTAGAACATCTCTGTTTTCAGTGTGTCTGAAGGTCAAAGTAATAAAGAGATTTTCCCCCCTTTATTTTACAAGTACTGGGCTCTGCCTCCTCCACCGAGGCTTCCAGAGTTAGGATTACAGGCAGTGCTACAGAACAATGTCAGTCTTGCTTCATAGAAGTTGAGGAATATCACAATTTAAGAAAGGCTTCACTGGGTGCTGGCAAGAGAGCTCAGTGGTCAAGTAAGGTGCTGCTCTTGTAGAGGACTCAGTTCAGTTCTCAGCACCCATGACAGGTGGTTCTCATCTCCCTGTGACTCCAAGTCTAGGGAATCTGATACCCTCTTATGGTGTCCATAGGCATCTGCAAGCATGTGCATGTACCCTTCGTATACACACATATAGTTAAAAATAATTTCTTTTGAGAAAGAAATATTTGATTGGTTAGCTATCATCGTAATATTGAAACAAAGATGGTGATTCTGAAACATGGATAAGGGTGGACCTCAAGGGTGTAAAGACGGCAGGCAGTTTGCATGTGTGTCTGTGTGTGTGTGTGTGTGTGTGTGTGTGTGTGTGTGTATTTGTGCCTACTCATGCATGTGTGAGTGTGCTTTTTATGAACTTTAATTGAAAATGAGAGTTTAGAACTTGGAAAGAATTCTTTAGAAGGTTGAGAATCTGCCCTGAAGGGCAGACACCTCACCCTGTTTTTCCTTCTGGCAATAGGACTCTGTTTTCTCTTTCCTTCTTCACATTTTTCTGCCACCCAAATTTAATCAGTCTTTTAAAATCAGAATTATGACAAATACATCCATTCCAGGAACACTAACTAAAATCTGGACTGGCTCAAACTTGTCTTCCTCTATTTCCTTTGTGGATGGTGCACCATTCACAAGCCAATGTGTACATTCCTACATGGGCATCAGTCTCCCTTTAGGTCAAGCTGCTTTGCTTGGGATTCTAATGCAATGGTACAACACAGACTTAACTTTCTCAGCCACTTAAAGCAGTGATCACTTAGTTTTCAAAATATACATGCATTAGACTGCTGGAGAAGGGAGTGGAGTGGTGTCAGAGAGGAGAATGGCATTAGACTGCTGGAGAAGGGAATGGAGTGGGGATCAGAGAGGAGAATGGCATTAAACTGCTGGAGAAGGGAATGGAGTGGGGATCAGAGAGGAGAATGGCATTAGACTGTTGGAGAAGGGAGTGGAGTGGGGTCGGAGAGAATGGCCAAGGCCCATTGCATGCATGGATGAGAAAGTCATAAAGAAACTCATTACACTGTTATTCAGTCCCCATACCTTACAAGAATAAGTTTCTGTTTCCTAAGCCTAATGCATCTTGCAAACCATATTTTTCAATCTATGCTGAATTTGTAACCCCATGGTGTATACCCACCCTTTGCCTTAATAAACTCCTGAGGACCAATGATGACTCCCCTTCCACGTGACATATTCTTACATTTACCTACCCCTTAGGCAGCCTTGAGCCCCGAGTCCCCCACTCTTCTGTCCAGGTGCTACAGCAATCATCTTAACAGAAGTTTTCTATCAATCCTAACACTTCTCCATAAATGGGACCTCAAAAGCCAGTGAGGGGCTGGAAACCCCTCTCTGAAACCCTCACTTATGGGGAAGCAGTTGTCTGTTCAGTCCCTTGTGCTTGTCTAAATACAGTTTTCTCTAATCAGACAGTTGTAGACATGTTCTTCCCCCTCAAGTCTAAGAGTAGTCCCAGCACTGAAGAAGAAAGGTCAGGGAGACCCTTGGGGCTAACTAGCCACCAATCTAGGCTGTTTATAAAGTTCTAGGCCAGTAAAAGACCCTGTTTCAGAAAAAAAAGGTGACTGCCTCAGCATATATGTATTTGTGCAATTCACCCCTACACCTGGGACATGCAAAACATGCATACACATGCAAAACATGAAAATATGTATTTAATTAAAATTTAAAAATTTTTTTCTGATAGTCCTCTGTCAGATGTGGGGTTGCTAAAGATCTTTTCCCAGTCTGTAGGTTGCCGTTTTGTTCTGATGACAGTGTTCTTTGACTTAGAGAAGTTTTTCAGTTTCATGAGGTCCCATTTATTGATTGTTGGTCTTAGAGTGTGAGTTATTAGTGTTCTGTTTAGGAGGTTATCACCTATGTTTCCCCCACTTTCTCTTCTATTAGATTGTGTTTTATAAAAAACTTAAGAAATTAAACACAAAGAAACCAAATAATCCAATCAAAAATGGGGTACAGAGTTAAACCGAGAATTCACAAAAAAGGAATCTCTAATGACCAACACCCTTAATCATCAGAGAAATGCAATTCAAGAGGACTCTGAGATTCCATCTCACACTTGTCAGAATGGCTAAGACCAAAATCTCAAATGACAGCACATGCTGGTGAGGCTGTGGAGAAATGGGAACCCTCCTCCATTGCTGGTGAGAGTGAAAACCTGTACAACTGCTATGGAAATCAGTCTGGCAATATCTTAGAAAAGTTCCAATAGCTCTACCTCAAGATCCAGCCATACCACTTCTGGGCATACATCTAGAATATTCCTCACCAAACCACAAGGACATCTCCTCAACTACATTTAAATCAGTTTTATTTGTAATAGCTAGAAACTGGAAACAACCCAGATGTCCCTTGACTGAAGAATGGATAAAAAGCTATGGTACATCTACACAATGGAATACTACTCAGCTATCAGAAACAACGAAATCATGCAATTTGCTGCCAAATGGATGGATCTAGAAAAGTTCATCCTGAGTGAGCTAACCCAGACTCAGAAGGATGCACATGACATCTATATTCACTTAAAACTGGGTTTTAGCCATACAGTACAAGATAACTATCCTACAACCAACAGACTGAAAGGAACAGGAACATGGACTTTGTTACCTGTTAGTGGGACACTTTGCCCTAGTGGAGTTGCCATGCAGGCCCCCGGTGCAAGAGGAAGCTCTTAGCCCTCATGTGACTGATGAACCGAGGGGGGCTGAGGTGTGGGGGCACCCCACACTGGAGGAGTAGGATAGGTGGGAGAAGGGGTAGAGAGTGGGAGGGTGGGATTGAGAGGGGGGGAGGGAGGGGGCTGTGATGCAGATGTAACTTCAAGTTTGAAGTAATAGGTAAATGTAACAAAAAAAATTCTGATATCAAGTAGAGAATTGAAATGAGTTTCAAAGTAGTAATATTGAAAGGAAACATTGTATTGGGACTGGAATCAATATGCCTGCAATATGCTAATCTGATAACACAAGGCTTGCTGGTTTGCAGATGAACTAGTAACTCTCAGTCAACGTGACTCAAGCAGAAAGAATTATAGTTTAGACCAGTGGCTCTCAGCCTTCCTAAGGCTGTGATCTTTTAATTCAGTTCCTTGTGTTGTGGTGACCTCCAGCCTTAAAATTACTTTCATTGCTATTTCATAACTGTAATTTTGCTGCTGTTGTGAATCATAATGTAAATGCATGATATGCAGGATATCTGATATGTGCCCCTGTAAAAGAGTTGCTTGAACCCCAAAGCGGTTGTGACCCACAGATTGAGAATTTCTGGCTTAGATGGACACTACCCACTGAATACAGTTAATGTAATCAGCACCATAGATATGAAGACTAGTCACCACAGAGCACTTTCAGAGAAAATCTGAAACACTCTGTGATCTCAGGGAGATCCTTGGGAGATGTGTCAGCGTCCACTGGATGGGCAATAAATAGTGTATGCAAATCAGGGTGAAGGATGCCAGGAAGTATGGGATACAGATATTTAAGAGATTATTCTGGGTACTGAAGAGATGACTCTGAGTAAGACTGCTTGACGCACAAGCATGAACACCTGCGCTCAACCCCCCAAAGCCCAGGGAAAAGTGTAGCATGGCTGCACACACACCTGCAAACCTGCACTGTGGAAAGAGCCAAGACTGGAGGATTTCTGGGCTAGCTGCCTCATAGTCCAAGTTCAGGGAGAGATCCAGTCTCAAGGTCATAAGGGAGAGAGTGACAGAACAGGACAATGGATGTCCTCATCAGACCTCTGCATGACTCTGCATGAGTACACAGGGGTGCACACCACACACACACACACACACACACACACACACACACACACACAGAGATACAGACACACACACACACACAATCAAACACACACCACATTAGGTTATATAAATGGGGTTTCCCAGGCTTCTTTTATATTTATAATTGATTTTCTCATTACAGATAAATATTCATTTTGTATTTTGTTTCATCCATCTACCCCCTCAAACTACAGCTCAGTTCACCTATATTCTATTCTGGATCCCCTGTATGATGTCCGGTAGGCTTCTAAATTAATTCCACATTAATTCCATTATTGTTATTATTTTGTGGTGCTAAGAATCCCACTAAGGGCCTCACATATACTAGTAAGTGCTTTACCACAGAGGTATAGGCCTGTGAAACTTTCCTAAGCTATAAGATGTGAATATAAAAACATCATCTATTTGGGAGATAATTGTAAAGATTTATTTTGGGAGTAATGTACAAAAAAACAGACACTACCACTTGGTTGTGAGGACTCATCCAATGGTAATGCTTGCTATTAATATTAGTATTAGTAAATATTAATCTAATACTAATATTATTATTAGGCTATATGATATTCCTAATAATATTAGATATATGAAAATAAAAAGTAAAAGATTAATATTTCATTGTCACTGCAATTATTTGTCTACTATTAGTACTTATCAAGAAATATCCTTTTGATCCAGAAAAAAACACTTATGCAGGAGCTTGTTTTAACTTAGTGTATTTTGGGGGGATAATATTCATAAAGTTTTTACTTGTTTGTTTTTTGTTTTTGCTTTTTGAGACAAGGTTTCTCTGAGTACCAGAGCCCTAGCTGTCATGGACTTACTCTGTAGACCAGACTAGGTGGCCTTGAACTCACAGACATCCACCTGCCTCTGCCTCCTGAGGGCTGGGACTACAGGCATGCACCACTATGCCCAGCTATTTTTCTTTTGTTTTTTGTTTATTGAGACAGAGATTCTCTGTATAATAGCCCTGGCTGTCCTGGACTCCTCTGTAGACCAGGCTGGCCTTGAACTCACAGAGATCTGCCTGCCTCTGCCTCTCCAGTGCTGGGATTAAAGGTGTGCACCACCACACCCAGCAATTACAGACAGCTGTGAACTGTCATGTGTGTGTGATGGGATTTGAACCTGTGTCCTTTGGAAGAGCAGCCAATGCTCTTAACTCTCCAGCAGAAAGTTTTTTTTTAAAGATGTATATGTATCATTACTTGTTTGATGCTGCAAGTGCCCATGGAGACCGGAAGAGGGCATCTGGTACCCTGATGCTAGAGTTACAGGTAGTTCTGTGCTCCACAATGTAGGAGTTAAGAACTGAACTTGGGTTTTCAATCTTAGCCATTCTGACAGGTGTGAGATGGAATCTCAGAGTCGTCTTGAGTTGCATTTCTCTGATGATTAAGGATGTGGAGCATTTTGGCCATTAGAGATTCCTCTTTTGAAAATTCTCGATTTAGCTCTGTTCCCCATTTTTTGATTGGATTATTTGGCTTTTTGACAGCACATGCTGGCGAGGTTGTAGAGAAAGGGGAACACTCCTCCATTGCTGGTGGGAGTGGGAACTTGTACAACCACTATGGAAATCAGTCTGGAGATATCTTATAAAAGTTGGAATAGTTCTACCTCAAGACCCAGCCATTCCACTCCTGGGAATACATCCAAATGATTCCTCACCAAAGGACAAGGACATCTCAACCATGTTCATAGCAGTTTTTTTTTTTTTTTTTTTTTTTTTTTGGTAACAGCTAGAAATTGGAAACAATGCAGATGTCCCTCAACCTAAGAATGGATAAAAAAAAAAAAAAAACAAAAACCAAAAAACTTGTGGTGCATTTACAGAATGGAATACTATTCAGCCACCAGAAACAAGGAAATCATGCAATTGCTGCCAAATGGATGGATCTAGAAAAGCTCATTCTGAGGGTGCTAACCCAGACCCAGAAAGATGCACATGGCATATATTTACTTATAACTGGATTTTAGCCATATAGTACAGGACAACTATCCTACAACCGACAGACTGAAAGGAACAGGAACATTGACTTTGTTACCTGTTAATGGGACACTTTGCCCTAGTGGGGTTGCCATGTAAGCCCCCAGTGCAAGAGGAAGCTCTTAGCCCTCATATGGTTGCTGAACTGAAGGGGGCTGATATGTAGGGGCACCCACACCAGAGAAGGAAAGGTGGGAGAAAGGGGAGATGATGGGAAGGTGGAACTGGGAGGTGTGGAGGAAGGGACTGTGATAGAGTTGTAACTTGAAGTAATATTAAACATAAAAAAAGAAAGAAATCAGCAGTACTGAAAAAAAAAAAAAAAGAACTGAACCTGGGCACTTTGTAGGAGCAGCAAGTGCTCTTATTCAATGAACCCTTTCTCTAGCCCCAAAGAAAGAAATTTGATGTGTCTTTATGAAGTAGACTAGATACAGTCACACACACACACACACACACACACACACACACACACACACAAAGATTTGAGAGGAATCCAAGATATCTGTGCGGTAGACAGCACGGACACATTTTGAGCACAGGGAAAATACAGGGCAGAGGGCTGCTTTTCCTGCACCAGTACAGGTCTGATCACTGCAGAGCCTTGTCAGGCAGCCCCACTGCCAGATAGAGGTATCTCCAATCTTCCTGAGTGCCCAGAATACACATGTTCCCTCCAATACCCTAAAGAGAACTGGCAGTGCCACTGAAACTGTAAGATCAGGGAGGGCTGAAAGGTGGGTGGTAAAGTTATAAGTGGAACTTCACTGAGTCCAAGCTCAGTGGACGGGTTGTGGTGTTCATATCAGAGCCAGTGCACCTTGTCCCTTCTCAGTGGGATACCCTGTCTTCAGCTTCTACAGCTCCTATGCGGGAACAGCGAGTTCTTGGCCTTCGTGCACTGCCTGAGGATACAGACTATAAGGGCTTACTCCTTAGGGCCAAGAGGCACAGAGGTGGCCTAGGGAACACCTAGAAGAAGAGGCCTGGAGGGACCATGACCACAGACCTGACCCTCGGATCAGACACATGAGCTGCAGGAGATCTGTGGCTCTAGCCTACAATCTGTGGTCCTCTGAGCTCCACTGACATCACTAGAAAGACTTGCTAGAACTGAAGACCCTGCAGGCTGGATTAACTCATCCCATCCAATCCCTGACCTGAGTCCCCAGTTGTGACACAACGGGAAAGGGTGAAATTTGGGGGGCCCACTGAGACCCAGCCCTCATCTCAATATCCCACCTAGCTTATGATAAGCTGCAGAGCACCAAGATTATACAGACTCTACACCAAAGCTCCCTCCTTGGCACCAGGTCCAGAAGACATCAGGGACAATCAACTTAGGGCTACCAGATGGCTAAAGGTCAGCAAAAGAACAAAACTGACAAAAATCAGGGAGATATGACTCCAAAAAAATTCAGCGAGGTTAACACAGCAAGCCCTGAACATCCCACCACAGCTGAAACACATAAAAATGATGACAAATTTATACTTAGGAAAATGATGGAGTCCTCACAAGAAGAAATTGAATCCCTGAAAGAATTTAAAGAATCTTTAATTTTACAAATGAAAGCAATAGAGAATAGCATTAGAGACCACCAAGCCAACATAGCCCAACATTAATGGGAAAGAGATAAGGCAATGAAAGATTTGAAAGATTTGCAGACAAAGAAAAGCAAATTGGAGCAGGAAACGTATAAAACAAAATTGTTCAGGACTTGAAATTGGAAGCGTAAGCAATAAAGGAAACAAAAGCAGAGACAATCCTGGAGGTGGAAAATCAAGGGAAGAGAACAGGAACTACAGGCATGAGTATCAAAAATAGGATACAAGAGATGGAAGACAGAATCTCAGGTGTGGAAGATTCGATTGAAGAAATCAGTACAACAGCCAAAGCATGAGAAATCTAAAAATGTTCTTACCCACAACATCCAAGAAACCAAGGACTCAATGAAAAGATGGAACCTAAGAATTATAGGCATAGAGGAAAGTGAAGACTCCCAACTCCAAGGTCCAGGAAACATCTTCAACAAAATCATACAAGAAAACTTCCCAAACCTAAAGAAAGAGATGCTCATAAAATTCCAAGAGGCATACAGAACACTAAACAGATTAGACCAGAAAATAAACTACTCTCATCACATAATAATTGAAACTCCACATGTACAGAACAAAGAAAGAATATTAAAAGCTGTAAGTGAAAAAGGTCAAGTAACATATAATGGCAGACCCGTCAGAATTACACCTGACTTCTCCTCAGAAACTTTAAAAGCCAGAAGGGCCTGGACCTACAAGCCCTAAGAGAACAGAGGTGCCCAGCCAGTTTACTATACCCACAAAACTCTCTATCAACATAGATGGATAAAACAAGATATTCCATGACAAAATCAAATTTAAACAGTATCTACCCACAAATCTAGCCTGACAGAAAATCCTAGAAGGAAAACTCCAACCCAGAGAAGATAACTACACCAAAGAAAACAGAGGAAACAAAAAGCTCTACTGCAGCTAAACCAAAAGAAAAACACAACCACTACCTATAAAATAACAGGAAATAACAACCTTTGGTCATTACTATCCATCAACATCAATGGACTCAACTCCCCCAAAAAATGACACAGGCTTACAGAATGGATCTGTAAACAAGACCCATCATTTTGCTGCATAACAAAGATAGACACTACCTCAGAGTAAAGGTCTGGGAAAAGGCTTTCTAAGCAAATGGGCCCAAGAAGCAAGCTGGAGTATCCATCCTAATATCAAATAAAATAGACTTTCAACTGGAGTTAATCAAAAAAGATAGGGAAGGGCACTACATACTCGTTAAAGGAAAAATTTATCAAGATGACATCTCAATACTGAATATCTATGCCCCAAATACAAGGACACCCACATTTGTAAAAGAAACTCTTCTAAAGTTTAAACCACACATTAATCCCCACACATTAGTAGTGGGAGACTTCAACACCCCACTCACAACAATTGACAGGTGATTGAGACAGAAACCAAACAGAGAAATAATGAGTCTAACAGAGGTCATGAACCAAATGGACCTAACAGATATCTACAGAATGTTTCACCCAAACACAGAAGAATACACCTTCTTTTCAGCACCACATGGAACCTTCTCCAAAATCGACCATACAGTCAGACACAAAGCAAGCCTCAACAGATACAAGAAATTTTAAATAACACCTTGTATCTTATCAGACCACCATGGAATAAAGCTGGACTTCAACAAGAACAGAAATAACAGAAAGCCTACACATTCATGGAAACTGAACAACTCTCTACTCAACGACTGATGGGTCAGGGAAGAAATAAAGAAGGAAATCAAAGACTTCTTAAAATCCAAAAAAATAAAGGCACAACATACCCAAACCTATGGGACACAATGAAAGCTGTGCTATGAGGAAAGTTCATAGCACTAAGTGCCTTCAAAAAGAAAATTGGGACAGCTCATATTAGCAAATTAACAGCAGAACTGGAAGAACTGGAAAAAAGAAGCAAACACTCCTAAGAGGGGCAGAAGGCAGGAAATCATCAAACTTAGGGCTGAAATTAACAACTTAGAAACAAAAAGAACAATGCAAAGAATCAACAAACCAAGAGTTGGTTCTTTGAGAAAAAAAAAAAAAAAGACAAACCCTTAGACAAATTAACTAAAAGACAGAGGGAAAACCCCCAAATCAACAAAATCAGAAGTGTAAAGGGAAAAATAACAACAGATATTGAGGAAATCCAGAGAATATTTAGGTCCTCTTTTGAAAATCTGTACTCCAAATTTGAAAACCTAAGTGAAATGGATAACTTTCTTGATAGATTCCACCTACCAAAGTTAAATCAAGATAAGGTTAACAGATTAAACAGTACTATAACCCCTAAGAAATAGAAATAGTCATTCAAAGTCTCCCAATCCAAAAAAGCCCAGGGCCAGATGGTTTCAGCACAGAATTCTACCAGACCTTCAAAGAAGAGCTAATGCCAATACTCTTCAAACTCTTCCACAAAATAGAAGCAGAAGGAACACTGCCAAACTCATTCTATGAGGCCATAGTCACCCTGATTCCTAAACCCCACAAAGACCCAACAAAGAAAGAGAACTTCTGACCAATTTCCCTCATGAACATAGAAGCAAAAATACTTAATAGAATACTGGCAAACCGAATCCAAGAACACATCGAAAATATCATACACCATGATCAAGTAGGCTTCATCCCAGGAATGCAGGGATGGTTCAACATATGAAAGTCTATCAACGTTATTCACCATATAAACAAGATGAAAGAAAAAAAAAACCACATGATAATCTCACTAGATGCAGAAAAAGCATTTGACAAAATCCAACACTCCTTCATGCTAAAAGTTCAGGAGAGAACGGGCATACAAGGACCATACCTAGAAACAATAAAGGCAATATACAGCAGGCCAGTGGCCAACATCAAAATAAATGGTGAGAAACTTGAAGCATTTCCTCTAAACTCAGGGACAAGACAAGGATGTCCACTTTCACCATATCTCTTCAATATAGTACTTGAAGTTCTTGCTAGAGCAATAAGACAACTAAATGAGATCAAGGGGATACAAATTGGAAAAAAAATAAGCCAAGTTATCCCTATTTGCAGATGATATGATAGTATACATAAGTGACCCCCAAAATTCTACCAGAGAAGTCCTACGGCTGATGAACACCTTCAGCAAGGTGGCTGGATACAAAATTAATTTTAAAAAATTAGAAGCCCTTCTTTTTATACAAAAGATAAATGGACTGAGAAAGAAATTAGGGAAACAACATCCTTCACAATAGCAACAAACAATATAAAAATACTTGGGGGTAACTCTAACCAAGCAAGTGAAAGACCTGTATGACAAAGAACTTCAAGTCCTTGAAGAAAGAAATTGAAGAAGATATCAGAAGATTGAAAGATCTCCCATCCTCATGATAGGTAGGATCAACATAATAGAAATGGCCATCCTGCCAAAAGCAATATACAGATTCAATGTAATTCCTGTCAAAATACCAACAAAATTGTTTATAGACCTAGAAAAAACAATTCTCAACTTCATATGGAATAACAAAAAACCCAGAATAACTAAATCAACCCTGTACAATGAAAAAGCATCTAGAGGTATCACGATACCATATTTCAAGCTATAATATGAGCAATAGTAATAAAAACAGCATGGTACTGGTATAGAAACAGACCAGTGGATCAATGGAATCGAATTGAAGATCCAAAAATGAACCCACACAGTGATGGTCACTTAATTTTTGACAAAGAAGCCAAAACCATACAATGGAAAAAGGACAGCATCTTCAACAAATGGCGCTGGTCTATTTGTTGTCTGGATGTCCATTTGTAAAAGAATGCAAATAGACCCATACTTATCACCTTGTACAAAACTTAAGTCCAAGTGGATCCAAGACCTTGACATAAAGCCCAACACACTAAATCTAATAGAAGAGAAAGTGGAGAAAAGCTTCAAACTCATTGGCACACGTTACAACTTCCTGAACAGAACACCAATAGCTCAGGCTCTAAGACAAACAATCAATAAATGGGACCTCATGAAAATGAGAAGCCTCCCGGCACAACACACTTGGCTTCTGGACATGGTGTAAGGCATCCTGACACAGCAGGCAACACCAACGCCAATGGAAACCCAGTTGTGCTGCTCATCTGGACATCTCTCTTCTGTCAGATTAAGGTGATAACAGTTATTGCATGAGTTAAATTGTGCTGTGACTCACAACCAAGTTTTAACAGAATCATTTCTGCAAGGCAGATGACCAACTGAATAATGCTCTATTGGGGTTGCAAAATTGCAACCCAATCCCCAAACTTTTGCATTAAAGATAGTGTAATAGGTGTGTTTACTCACATCCATATATGTGGTCCCTTTCTTGTTAGTCAGTTTTCTTACCCTATCAGGCACGATTTTGTGCCAGGACACACTGATAGCTTTCCTTGGCTATGCAGCCCATAAGCCACAGGCTAGATAAACCTTTCAGATAGACTGGCTTCTACTTTCCTAACATATTTACACACATATGATTTCAAATATCTATATAAAATCCAACAACCATAAAGGAGAAAAATATATATTTATTTTTATGAGATAGATTTGTTTCATAAAAATAAACCTCGGTTTCTCTCATTTTCCTTCAAACAATATGATTTTGACCTTTTTTATGGTTAAAAATATTCCATTGTATGTATACGTTTTCCCCCCTTCTCTTCTGTTGCTAGAAAGCCAGGTTGGGTCCGTGAGCCAGCTCCTACAGTGCAGCAGTAAACACTGATGTGCAACCATCTTGATGCATTCTGGGTAAATATCCAGAAGTGGTAGAGCTGGGTCATATGAAGAAGACCTTGTTTCAGTTTTTCATGAGTCTTTTGTTTTATATTTTCTCCAGCAGTACAGAAAGGTCCCCCTTTGTCCTTGTCCTCACCAGCATTTGTTGCTATTTGTTTTCTGAAGGGATAGACTCTCAATGTTGTTTTAATTTGCATTTTCTGGTGCCCTAGCGAGGCTGAATTTTTTTTTCATATTTCTTAAAAACTGCACAGTTTTATTTCATTGTGAATCATCTGCTCATTTTATTAACCCATTTGTTATTCTGTTTATTACTTTTTGATTTCTTTGTTTATTCTAGATATTAATCCTCTGTCAGATCTATAGCTGGCCATGAACTATCTGTTTTGCTGGATATTTTTATTCAACTCCTTCTTTTGTGGTGTAGAAACTTGTTCATTTCTTAAAATTTCATTTGTCAATTGTCATACTTTCCTAAGTGAGTGGATAGCTGTTCAGAAGTCCTTGCTGATGCCAATGTCTTGAATTGTTTTTCCTACTGAGAAAATTATTTCTTAATAAGGATATATTTGCTTAACCAAACAAAATGATTAAAATGGGAAGATAATTAAGTGAGTGGAAGTAAAATATTATATTCAGCTAAGAACATTAATAATTTGCAGAATTATGAGAGATAATAAATTTCCCTAGAGCTCATGCACAGTGTCAGCATGTGAGATCCTGAGAATAAAGCTAATATTTAAAAAACTTAAATATAAGAATAAATTGGTCCTTGGCTTGGTGTCTCAAGAAAAATAATCTAAAAATTCCAGATATTAAATGTCTTAGTTTTGGTTTTATTGCTGTGAAGAGACATCATGACTGTAGCAACTCTTGTAAAGGAAAACATTTGTTGGGACTAGCTAACAGTTTCAGAGGTCCACTATTATCATTGTGGGAAGCTTGACAGCATTTAGGCAGACATGGTGCCAGAGAGGATGCTGAGACTTCTACATCTGGCTGCACAGGCAGAAGGAAAAAAGAACTGTGTGCCATTAGGCTTGATTTGAGCTTCTGAGACCTCAAGTCCCACCCCCTTTATTGGAGGAAGTGATGCACTTCCTCCAGTAAAGTCACATCCACTCCAACAAGGTGACATCTCCTAATACTGCCATTCTCTAAGGACCTGACATTCAAACACATGAGTTTATGGGGGCCATTCCTATTAATACTACTACAATCCACTCTTTGGCCCCCATCGGCTTATAGTCATAACATAATGCAGATAGGCATTCAGTCCAACTTTAAAAGTCCCCATAGTCTACGATAGTCTCACACTTGTTTAAGTCCCCATAGTCTATAATATTCTCACACTTGTTTAAAAGTCCAAAGTTCAAAGTCTCTTCTGAGATTCATACAATCTCCTAAGTTTAACCCCCTATAAATTAAAAATCAGACAGTAGATCACAAACTTCCAACACATAATGATTCAGGATATACATTACCATTCCAAAAGGGAGGAAAGGGAGCAGAGTGAGAAAATATTGGACCAAAGCAAGACCAAGAATCAGCTGGGAAAACTCTGAACCCTGAATCTCTATGTCTGATGTCAAAGGGCTCTTCAGATCTCCAACTCCTTTCAGGTTTGTTGACTGCAACACACTTCTTTCTCTTGGGCTGGTTCCATTCCCTGTTAGCAGCTCTCCTTGGTAGGTACCTCAGGTATCCTGTGGCTCTTGCATCTCTAAGATTTGGGGGTCTCCAAGGCAATCCAGGTTTCACTTCACAGCTTCACACAATGGGTTCTCTAGGCCTCTACGTAGGGACACCCCTGACATATGCCTGGCCTCAGCAGCTTTCTTTAGTCATGGAGGGAGATTCTATAAGCCCTTTATTATGTCCTTGAAGTACCACGTGGCTGAAGCTGTCAAGTTCTGCTGCTTGCTGGGGCTGGAACATGGCTCCCTTGTTCAATTACATCTTCACTAGCTTTCTGGTTTCAACAATTTCTTTTACTTATCTAAGCTTGGCTAGCTTGAAATTCAATCTCTAGACCAGGCTGGCTTTGAACCCTGAAATCCACCTGTTTCTGCTTTCCCAGTGCTGGGCTTAAAGGCCTGTGCCACCCCTCTCCTAGTTTTTCTTTAATTCTTAATTCCATTTCACAAATTGAAAGCTTAGCCAGGAAGGATCTTGCCCTGAGGTTACTTACTACTCCCTTTATTCCATTTAACTCCAGGTTTTTCTTTAATCTATTTATCTCCTTGAACACAGGACTTAGTTCTATTCTACTTTCTGGTGCCCCTTTTCTCCCCAAATTGTATAATTATATTTTTACTTGCTCAGCTTCCTCCTTTTATTATAAATCTGCCACTAATAAAACTGGCCACTAATGACAAGCAACTCACTCAATGTTTGGGTATCTGGAAATTTCCTCTGCCAATGCTGGTAGTCCATAACTCTTCAATTTAGCCTCAGGAATTTTTTTTTTTTTTTTTTTGGACAAGGGCAGAAAGTAGCCACATTCTTTGCCAAAATTTCACAAGAATGGTCTCCAGTCCACATATTAATATTCTTCCTCTCTGAAGCCTCTTGAGCCAGGACCCCACAGTGCAAATCACCCTCAGCACTGCTGTCTTCTATGCTTCCACTAGTATGATCCATTAAGCCCCATTTAAAGCATTCAACTTCTTTTCTAATCCTAAGTCCCCAAATCCACATTTATCCAAACAAAAACATGGTCAGGCCTATTAGAGCAATATCCCCATCCTGGTACCAACTTCTGTCTTAGTTTGGGTTTTATTGCTGTGAAGAGACACTATGACCACAGCAACTCTTGTGAAGGCAAACATTTATTGGGACTGGATTACAGTTTCAAAGGTTTAGTCCATTATCAACATGGTGGGAAACATGGCAGCATTCAGGGAGACATGTTGCTGGAGAGGGAGCTGAGAGTTCTACATCTGGGTCTGCAGGCAGCAGGAAAAGAATTGTGTGCCGCTAGGCCTGATTTGAGTTTCTGAGACCTCAAAGCCCACCCCCTAGTGATGCACTTCCTCTAACAAAGCCACACCCACTCCAACAAGGCCACACCTTCTAATACTGTCACTCCCTATGGATCTAATATTCAAACACAAGAGTGTATGGAGGCCATTCTTATTCAAACCACTATATCAACTTTGGTGTAGCTGGCTTTACGCTGGTTTTGTTTGGGGGTAGCTTTTTTCTTTCCATGTGTAGGGGCCTTAAAAAGAGAGTTTACAAAACTGCTTATCTTAAGGATATCTCAGAAATGGCTAACAGTATTTGGTAGATCTAGACCATATACTTCTGCCCCTCTTTACTTCCCATTACACAAATTAGCTGGCTTCCTTTTTGCTGCCTCAATCTTGACTTCCTCCTCCCTTACTCATCTCTCTTTATGGTGAAGGAACCTTCAACAGCTCCTTCTCATTTCTGGTGTTGCCCCTTCTTAGGCATTTCTCTTTCCCTGTACCATATTCCTTGACTACATTTTCAAGGTGTGTGAGTACAGTGGCTATGCCAACTAGTTGGATGACTTTAAAGCGTGGTCCAGAGGTTGTAAAATATAAGTAAAAGTCACTGACCCTTACTAAGGGCAGACCCAAGTTCAATGAGAACTGAAGGAGCTCGGGGTCTTGGATGTCCTGTTCTCTGTTAAGTAGCTCATTTCCCCATGACAGTTATAGCAGAAACAAGATGAATTGACAGAAAACCATGGGACAGTATCTGCTTATGTTTAGAGATGCAAAGAATAGGAAAATAAGGCAAGAATTCACAGCAACTCTCCACCATGTCTTTCCTGTTCAAATGCGCTGCTTAAAAGGCTATGCTATTAGATGACAATAACAAATTGCTAGAAATAAAAACTTACCGAGTCTGATTATAAAATCTGAAGAGACTCCATAACTTATAACAAGAGTATACAATTTACCAAGAAACTTCCCACAAAAAAGCTCTGGTCAGATGGCTTCCTTGGTAAAGTCTACTTATCCTTAAAAACAAACAAACACACACACACACACACACACACACACACACACACACACACACACACAC
>CAJQZJ010004750.1:10382415-10408210 GCA_907164525.1 Lophiomys imhausi | reverse complement strand
CACACACACACACACACACACACACACACACACACACACACACACACCAATGTCTTCTTCCAGATAAATTAAAGAAAGGAGAATAAGTCCTAAATTATCTCTGAGTTCTACAATACTCTGATAATAAAATCAGAAAAAACCACTTAAAATTAAATAGGACTGTAATTGATAAGCCCTTTGGAATGCTGATTTTGAAAAAAAAACCTAGAAAATAAAACTATCATAGAACTAAATTTAAAATCACATTGAAATAACAACACTTCATGACCAAGTAGGGTTTATTCTAAGAATGGAAAATTAGTCGACAAGGCAACATGGCTCAGTAGTTGGAAGTGCGCGTGGCAGAGCAGGTCTGAGAGCCAAGTTCAAAGCCCAGATCCCACAGTGGAAGGAGAGAGTCTATTCCTACAATGTGTCCTCTGACTTCCACAAAAGCACATGATACAAATAATAATGTAGTTTAGAAAGTTTAAACCCGGGGGATCCAAGATGGCGGCGGCCAGCGCGGACGTATTTTGATTTCGGGGTCAACAGTCACAAGGCAGCAAGTGTTGCAGGACACTGTACAAAGAGCACGACCCCTTCTAAATCTCACCCAGCTACACAGGGACCATGGAAGATGCCTGGGCAGGACGCCCCTTCCAACTCTTGGACACGCTAGGAAGCCTCTGGACCCGGGAATCGGGATAACCCATCCCCCCAAAAGGAGAAATCCCCGGTAAGTTCCAACCTAATACCCAGCCAGCAGATTCAGAAACCACGCAGAGATAATCCCCACCCTGCTGGGCAATCCCAGGTCTCACAAAGATGATCCAATTATCTGGGAAAGGTTGGGACCCTTGGAAGTGAAGTAGCTCCACTGCAAAGTGCCTTCAGATCCCAGTCTGTGACGTCACAGGCCAGCTTCCAAGCCTCGGGAGCAGCAATGCTATTGGAGCTGAACTGCAGATTTACCCCCTACAGGAACCAACCCAGAGCAAACTGTGAGATATTTGAAACTGTCCTATATCGAATTTTTGTACTAGTAAGGGCCCTTCTGGCAGGGAATCAGAGCTTACTTGTGCACAGCTCCGCCACCTGAATTAATTAGGTCCCCACCTGGGAGGCGGGACTGAATGACTCTCCTTATAGGGGTGGAGTAAGGCAACTCGAATCCTACACTACAGTGCCCCCTTTGGACCCAAGTCCAGAAGACAGCAAAAAAAAAAAAAAGAAATTCCTCATGGCCAGAGGCCAAGACAGAAAAAAAAAAAAAAAAAAACAGAGCGAAATGTCTCCAACAAAAGAAAGCAACGCTATTCCGAACCACCTCACCACAACTGAAACACATGAAAATGATGACAATTCTACATTATGGAAAGTGATAAAGTCCCTTCAAGAAGAACTTAAAACTATGAAGGAATTCAAAGAAGCCACAATTCTACAAGTCAAAACAACGAATAACATTATTAAAGAGCTCCAAGCCAAGGTGACCCAGCTTGGACAGGAAAAGGATAAAGCAATGAAAGATCTCCAGACAAAAACAAGCAAACTGGAGAAGGAAATGTACAAAACGAGCACTACCATTCAAGACATGAAAATAGAAATGGAAACAATAAAGAAAACACAGTCAGAGTTAAAAGAGGAAATGGAGAATCAAGAGAAGAGAACAGGAACTATGGATGTGAGTATGAAAAATAGGATGCAAGAGATGGAAGACAGGATCTCAGGCATGGAAGATTCGATGGAAGAAATCAGTACAACATCCAAAGAAAATGAGAAGGCTAAAAAATCTCTCACCCACAACATCCAAGAAATCAAGGACTCAATGAAAAGATGGAACCTAAGAATTATAGGCATAGAGGAAAAAGAAGACTCCCCACTCCATGGTCCAGGAAATATCTTCAACAAAATCATAGAAGAAAACTTCCCAAACCTAAAGAAAGAGATGCCAGTAAAAATCCAAGAGGCTTACAGAACACCAAACATATTAGATCAGAAAAGAAACTCCTCTCGCCACATAATAATAGAAACTCCAAAGGTAGAGAACAAAGAAAGGATATTAAAAGCTGTAAGAGAAAAAGGCCAAGTCACATACAATGGCAGACCCATCACAATCACACCTGACTTCTCCTCAGAAACTTTAAAAGCTAGAAGGGCCTGGACGGATGTCCTACAAGCCCTGAGAGAACAGAGGTGCCCAGCCAGACTACTATACCCAGCAAAACTCTCTATCAACATAGAAGGAGAAAACAAGATATTCCATGACAAAATCAAATTCAAACAATATCTCCTCACAAACCCAGCCCTACAGAAGATCCTAGAAGGAAAATTCCAACAAAGAGAAGATAACTACACCCAAGAAAACAGAGGAAATAGATACCTCCACAGCAACTAAACAAAAGAGAAACACAAGACAGCCAGCTATACCAAAGTAATGGGAAATAACAACCCCTGGTCACTAATATCCATCAACATCAATGGACTCAACTCGGCAATAAAAAGACACAGACTTACAGACTGTATCCGTAAACAGGACCCATCTTTTTGCTGTATACAAGAAACACATCTCACTATTGAAGATAAACACTACCTCAGAATAAAGGGTTGGGAAAAGGCCTTCCAAGCCAATGGACCCAGGAAACAAGCTGGAGTAGCCACCCTAATATCAAACAAAATAGACTTCCAATTGAAGTTAATAAAAAAAGACAGAGAAGGGCATTACATACTCATTAAAGGAAATATCCACCAAGAGGTCATCTCAATATTGAACATCTATGCCCCAAATACAAAGGCACCTACATTTATAAAAGAAACGCTTCTAAAACTTAAATCGCACATCGATCCAAACACTTTAATAGTGGGAGACTTCAACACCCCACTCACAACTATGGACAGATCATCAAGACAGAAGCCAAACAGAGAAATAATGAGTCTAACAGAGATCATGAACCAAATTGACCTAACGGATATCTACAGAACGTTTCACCCAAACACAAAAGAATACACCTTCTTCTCAGCACCTCACGGAACCTTCTCCAAAATCGACCATATAGTTGGACACAAAGATAGCCTCAATAGATACAAGAAAATTGAAATAACCCCTTGTATCTTATCAGACCACCATGGAATAAAGCTGGACTTCAATAGCAAAAGAATCAACAGAAAGTCTACACTCACATGGAAATTGAACAACTCTTTACTAGAGGACCACTGGGTCAGGGAAGAAATAAAGAAGGAAATCAAAGACTTCTTAAAATCCAATGAAAATGAAGACACAACATACTCAAACCTATGGGACACAATGAAAGCTGTGCTGCGAGGAAATTTCATAGCATTAAGTGCCTTCAAAAATAAAATTGTGACAGCTCATATTAGCAAATTAACAGCTAAACTGGGTGAATTGGAAAAAAAAGAAGCAAACACTCCCAAGAGGAGCAGAAGGCAGGAGATCATCAAACTTAGGGCTGAAATCAACAACTTAGAAACAAAAAGAACTATACAAAGAATCAATGAAACCAAGAGTTGGTTCTTCAAGAAAATCAACAAAATAGACAGACCCTTAGCCAAATTACCTAAAAGACAGAGGGAGAAAACACAAATCAACAAAATCAGAATTGAAAAGGGAGAAATAACATCAGACATTGAGGAAATCCAGAGAATATTTGGATCCTACTTTAAAAATCTATACTCAACCAAATTTGAAAACCTAAGCGAAATGGACAATTTCCTCGACAAATTCCACCTACCAAAACTAAATCAAGATCAGATAAACAGATTAAACAGCCCTATAACCCCTAAGGAAATAGAAACAGTCATTAAAAATCTCCCAACCAAAAAAAGCCCAGGGCCAGATGGCTTTAGCATGGAATTCTACCAGACCTTCAAAGAGGAGCTAACACCAATACTTTTCAAACACTTTCACCAAATAGAATCTGAAAGAACATTGCCAAACTCATTCTACGAGGCCACAATCACCCTGATTCCTAAACCACACAAAGACCCAACCAAGAAAGAGGACTTCAGACCAATCTCCCTCATGAACATAGATGCAAAAATACTTAATAAAATACTAGCAAACCGAACTCAAGAGCACATCAAAACTATCATACACCATGATCAAGTAGGCTTCATCCCAGGGATGCAGGGATGGTTCAACATACGAAAATCTATCAACGTCATTCACCATATAACAAGATGAAAGAAAAAAAACCACACGATAATCTCGCTAGATGCAGAAAAAGCATTTGACAAAATTCAACACCCCTTCATGCTAAAAGTTCTGGAGAGAACGGGCATACAAGGGCCAATACCTAGAAATAATAAAGGCAATATACAGCAGGCCAGTGGCCAACATCAAAATAAATGGTGAGAAACTTGAAGCATTTCCTCTAAACTCAGGGACAAGACAAGGATGCCCACTTTCACCATATCTCTTCAATATAGTACTTGAAGTTCTTGCTGAGCAATAAGACAACTAAATGAGATCAAGGGGATACAAATTGGAAATGAAGAAGTCAAAATATCCCTATTTGCAGACGATATGATAGTATACATAAGCGACCCAAAAAATTCCACCAGAGAACTCTTACAGCTGATAAACACCTTCAGCAAGGTGGCTGGATATGAAATTAACCCCCCAAAATCAGAAGCCCTTCTATATACAACAAACAAATATACTGAGAAAGAAATAAGGGAAACAACCCCCTTCACAATAGCCACAAACAATATAAAATACCTGGGGGTAACTCTAACCAAGCAAGTAAAGGACCTATACAACAAGAACTTCAAGCCCTCGAAGAAAGAAATGGAAGAGGCCTTTAGAAGATGGAAAGATCTCCCATGCTCATGGATAGGTAGGATCAACATAATAAAAATGGCCATCCTACCAAAAGCAATATATAGATTCAATGCAATTCCTATCAAAATACCAACACAATTTTTTATAGACTTGGAAAGAGCTAGTCTCAATTTCATATGGAACAACAAAAAGCCCAGAATAGCTAAATCAATCCTGTACAATAAAAAAACATCTGGAGGTATTACCATCCCAGATTTCAAGATGTACTACAGAGCAATAGTTGTAAAAACAGCATGGTATTGGTATAGAAACAGACCAGTAGATCAATGGAATAGAATTGAAGATCCAGAAACAGACCCACACACTATGGCCACCTAATTTTTGACAAAGAAGCCAAACGGCACAATGGAAGAAGGACCGCATCTTCAACAAATGGTGCTGGTCCAACTGGATGTCCATTTGTAAAAGAATGAAGCTAGACCCATACTTATCACCTTGTACAAAACTTAAGTCCAAGTGGATCAAAGACCTTAATATAAGGCAGGTCACACTAAATCTACTGGAAGATAAAGTAGGAGAAACCCTCGAACTAATTGGCACAGGCGACCACTTCCTGAACCGAACACCAACAGCTCAGGACTTGAGATCAACAATCAATAAATGGGACCTCATGAAACTGAAAAGCTTCTGTAAGGCAAAGGACACTGTCATTCGAGCAAAACGGCAGCCCACAGACTGGGAGAAAATCTTCACCAACCCCACATCTGACAGAGGGCTAATATCCAAAATCTACAAAGAACTCAAGAAATTAAATGCCAAGAAACCAAATAATCCAATCAAAAAATGGGGGACAGAGCTAAATAGAGAATTCACAAAGGAGAAATCCCTAATGGCTGAGAGACACTTGAAGAAATGCTCAACATCCTTAATCATCAGAGAAATGCAACTCAAGACGACTCTGGGATTCCATCTCACACCTGTCAGAATGTCTAGGATCAAAAACTCAAATGACAGCACATGCTGGCGAGGGTGTGGAGAAAGGGGTACCCTACTCCATTGCTGGTGGGAGTGCAGGCTTGTGCAACCACTATGGAGGTCAGTCTGGCGATATCTTAGAAAACTTGGAATAGCTCCGCCTTAGGACCCAGCCATACCACTTCTGGGTATACACCGAAATGCCTCTTCACGGAATCATAAGGAAGTTTCCTCATCTATGTTTATAGCAGCCTTATTTGTAATAGCTAGAAACTGGAAACAACCCAGATGTTCCTCAACCGAAGAATGGGTTAAAAAACTGTGGTACATCTACACAATGGAATATTATTCTGCTATCAGAAACAATGAAATTATGCAATTTGCAGCCAAATGGATGGAACTAGAAAAGCTCATCCTGAGTGAACTAACCCAGACTCAGAAGGACACATATGGCATCTATTCACTTATAGTAGGATTTTAGCTATATAGTAGAAGGTATCAATACTACAGCTAACACACCAAAGGGAACTTGGACATAGACTTCTTATTTTTAATTTTTAATTTTTATTTATTTTTATATATTAGTTATATTTTTTTCTATTTTTTAGTCTTTTTTATCTATTATATGCTTATTGATTTGTTTGTTTAGTAGTTCTCTCTCCCAGGCAAAGAGACACTTTTCACTGATGGTACTGCTTCATAGATCCCCAATGAATGAAGAGGCTCTTGGCCCTCATACGACCTCTCAACTGAGATGAGGAACTGTTATATAAGGACACCCCATCCCAGAGAAATGGGATGGAAGGGTTAGGAGGTAAAGAAAAAAAAATGAAATGTGATGTTTCAGCCTTTTACTACTAACTGTCATGAACTGTTTAGGATAATTAAGAAATGCAAACTAATGGTTATGCAAGCTGATCATTCTGTTAGGTACTATGACAGCCTATTATAGTTACTTGCTAAGCTAATCAGAAATAAACCTGCTAAGAGACAAGCAACATCTGCTTACCCTAATATAAGAGATAGATAGGGCCTCTTCAAAAACCTCAAGAGATCTGCAGAATATGGCATTCAAAGATGTTTTCGTAACTTTGGATTTTTTTATATCAAGACATATCAACTCCTGACAGCACCCCCTCTTCTCCTCCAAGTAGAAGATGAGCATCGAAGAATCTCCAGTGGGAGATGATTGAATTAGTCGCAAGCCTATCTCTTGGTAGGAAAAGCCCCTTGCTCCAACTGTAGACAGAATGCTGTCCAAAAAGGACAAAACCTGGAAGCAGGTAAGTCGACAGCCTAGCTCTGCCAAGACAGGGTAGGTAAGTCCTTCATAATTCCTGCTCTACAATCAATGTCTGTCAGAGAAGCGGGGCCAAATGACTGAAGAGCGATGCTGTAATGTATGGAGAGAAAATGGGAACTGTCAAGGCAGCCACTGGTATGTCATTTCTTAGTTTGGGAAGCTGCAGACCCTGTACTTCCTATAAAATCAGATATATTTATCCCTCTCAGGTCTCTGAGGTGATTAAAGAACAGATAGATAAAGTCTCATAATTAAATTTTGAGTTGTTTAGGAGTCAAGAGAGTGTTATACATCTAAGAAGATACTTTTAAAATTGTGTTGCAATTAGTATGAATGTTGAGTCAGATATAGAACTTTAAACTCATGGAGATGTTTAGATAGTAGAATGTTAAAGTTAGGTACCAAATACATATGGACTGGTCATTGGGAATGTACGTTAAGCCATATAACCCTCATAACTGTGGCCTAATTACCTCTGTTGTACTGTATTGTATTTATTATTATAAGAAAAAGAGCCATTTGTTGGATTGAAAGGAGAAACTGTAGGGGGAAATAAGATATACCTTAAACTTAAAAGAAAAAAAAAGGGAAGAGGATGGGGGGTTGAGGGTGTGAGGGTGGGACTGGAGGGGGAATAGGGAGGGGACTGCGATTGAGATGTAACTTGAAGAAATAAAAAATAAAGGAAAAAAAAAGAAAGTTTAAACCCATTTAAAATATATGTGTATGTATGTGTGGGTGCTTGTATGTTAACATAGGTACCTGTAGAGATCAGAAGATGATGTTGGATCCCCCAGGCTGGTGTTACAAGGAGTTGTAGGCCCCTGACATGGTGCCTCCATAAGAGTAATATGCACTCCTTTGAGCCATCTCTGCAGTCTCGTCAACACACATTTTTTTTTTAAAGTTAGCAAATCAATCAATGTAATACAAGGTAATTAATCAGTGTAATACAACATTATTCTAACAATAGAATAAGGGCAAGGTGGGGACATGTTCTCAACTGAAGTAGAAGAAACACAGAAGAAAACTATGCATTTTAACTGCCCTCCACAAAGCAGGACTATATGGACTGCCTTGGCATTATTAGGGTGAATGTGTAAAACCTCTGACTGACAGCACTCTAAGCTGACAGACTGGAAGGTCTTCTAAGACCAGAAGGGGATGAAGATGCTGTCCTCCACTATTAATCATTGCAGAACTGCATGGTCGTCAGAGAAATTACATAGACACAGAAATAACAGACATCCAAAATGAAAGGGAAAGGTAAAACTTTGAGTGTTCTCAGACAACATGACCTTAAAGGGAGAAAAAAAAAATCACGTTTATTAAAGAAAAGTCAACACCAGAACTACTCAATGAATTCATCAATGTTTCACTATATAAAACATACACAAATAATCCACTAGGCTTCTACAATGTAAGAACAAACATCTGAAACAATAATATTTAGCACAGCATCAAAAGAATAAAATACTTAGGAACGAGCTCAACCAAGGACACCTGCACACTGAGAGCTACAAAATAATGCTGCAAGAAGTTAGAGAAGCAACAACTGAATATAAGATATGAAATGAGTGATTATATTAGTCATTTTATTTTTATATTATGATTTATATTATGAGTATTCCATGGTCACAGATCAGAAACCGCTGTTAAGATGTTCCAGTTATCCCAGGTGATCTGAAGAGCCAAGCTGATTTGTCAAAATCCTGATGCTTCTTTCAGAAATGGGAAAGCCGTTCTAGCATTCACACTAACGTCAAGAAGAAATCTCAAGAAACTAAAATGTTCTTGCTAAGAACATAAAAGTCGGAATTCTTCCACGTTCTGATTTCAAACTCTAGTACAAAGCTACTGTAATAAAACAGTGTGGTATTGCTACAAAGAATGATGTACAGCTGAAATGAAACAGACTGCATAGTAGCAGATGCCCACACGTGGCCAAACAATTATTAACAAAGGTGAAGACCATTCAATGGGGGAAAGAAACATTTCAATTTGAACAATTAGCATTGAGAAAAAGAAACATTTACATGTAAAGGAATAAAGTCAAATTCTTACTTTATCATTGGCATAAGAATGAGCTAAGAATGTATTGAAGATCACAAAGTAAAATGAAAATTTGAAATTCTTGGTAGAAGATATCTATGGATAGCTTCATGACACTGGATTGGGCCATAATTTTTAAGTGATTTGTTTGGAGATAACATGAAACTTACAGCTATAAAAATAGTTGAATTTGTATCTGTCAAAATTTCAGAGTTTTGGACATCAAAGAAGACAATGTAGTCACAAGGAAGACACTGGCGAAAGTATTTGGAAATCATGAAATAATGAGTGATTATATTAGCCATTTTGTTTTTCTGTATGACAAAATACCAGTAAGACAATTTTTAAAGGTCTATTTAGTTCATATTTCTGGAGTTAGAAAACATGAAAAAAACATGTTCTTGGCTCTAGTTACAAACAAGTTTATGGCAAGAGTGTATGAGTGAAGGGATGGCTGGTCAGGTTGCGGAACTGTAGTGCTGGTGCACTCTCAACAATAGCTCTCAGGAATAGAATAAAGTCCCTTTGACACAGCATCTTGAATAACCAGATCTCTTCCCAGTAGTACCCACTTTTGAAAGGACACCATGCTGAGGGCCAAGCTTCAAATATGAACATTTGGAGACAATAACACAGCAAGGATGAATATGAAAAATATAGGAAGAACTCATACACCTCAGCAATATAAAAAGTGCACTAGTAGAAAAAAGTACAGATAGCCTATAAATCACATGGAAAGATGTTCAATATTATGAATCTGTAGGGAAATGCAAATCAAAACCATCACATCACAGCTAATTATAATAGTTATTACAGAAGGGGGAGACAACACACACACACACATACACACACACACACACACCAGAAAATAAATGATAATAGTGGGTGCTGACTCACTGTGTTTTATTTACAGTATCTCAAAGGTGGAAAGAATACAAATGTGCATTGGTGAATGAATATATAACAAAATATGGTGTCTGCATACAATGGAGTTCAGACTTAAAAAACACAAGGTGCAATGTAGGTGAACCTTGAGAACGTGCTAAGGGAAAGAAGCTAACAACAGAAAGAAAATTTTGTCATTTAGGGGAAAAGACTACAAGCTGTTAAATGGTCTTGTTAAATGGGTTTTGGAGGTTAGACCCAGGGACTTCTCTCTTTTGCTTTTCTGTATCCTTCTTTCTCTCCTATATAGGAGTGAACAGACTTGAGAAAAATGGGACATAGACATAGTATAGGAAAGATCAAGAAAAAAGGACAGATTATTGAATCTAGCCTTATACCTTTGTATACTGATACAAAATTAATATTATATTTGGCTAAATTGGTATTGATCATTGTATATTAATGCAAAATTAAGATTGTATAGGGCTACATCGGTATTGATCTTTGTATATTGATACAAAATTAAGATTATATTTGGCCACAATGGTATTGACCCTTGTATATTAATGTAAAATTAAGATTGTATTGGGCTACATCGGTATTGATCTTTGTATATTGATACATAATTAAGATTATATTTGGCCACATTGGTATTGATCTTTGTATATTGATAAAAAATTAAGGGTAACGCTTCTTAAAGGTATTGTTCGTAGTAATACTTAAAAATGAAATGTCAAGTTTTGACCTCTCGCTACCAACCGACATAAACTGTTTAGGATAATTAAGAAATGGAAACTGATAGTCATGAAAATGTGTCATTTTGTTAGTTACTATGACAGTCTATCACAGTTATTTTCTAAGCTACTCAGAAATCAAGTTGCTAAGAGACAAGCAATATTTGCTTATCTAAATATAAGAGATAGATAGGGCATCTTCAAAAACCTCAAGAGATCTGCAGAATATGGCATTCAAAGATGTTTTATTAACTTAAGATTTTTTGATATCGAGACATGTCAGCTCCTGACAGCACCCCCTATTCTACTCCAAGTAGAAGATGAGCATCGAAGAATCTCCAGTGGGAGATGACTGAATTGGTGGTAAGCTGTTCTCTTGGCAAGAAAAACCCCTTGCTTCAACTGTAGACAGACTTCTGTCCAAAAAGGACAAAACTTGGAAGCAGATAAGTCGACAACCTAGCTCTGCCAAGACAGGGTAGGTAAGTCCTTCGTAATTCCTGCTCTACAACCAATGTCTGTCGGAGAAATGGGGCCAAATGGCTGAAGATTGATGCTGTAATGTATGGAGAGAAAATGGGAACTGTCCAGGCAGCCACTGGTATGTCATTTTTCAGTTTTGGAAGCTGCAGTCCCTGCACTTCCTATATAATCAGATATATTTATCCCTCTCAGGTCTCTGAGGTGGTTGAAGAATAGATAGCTAGAGTCTCATAGTTAAATTTTGAGTTGCTTAGGAATCAAGAGGGTGTTCTGGATCTAAGAAGATATTTTTAAAATTATGAGGCAAGTTAGTATGAAAGCTGAGTTAGATAGAGAACTTTAAACTCATGGAGATGGTTAGATAGTAGAATGTTAAAGTCAGGTGCCAAATACATATGGACTGGACATTGGGAATATATGCTAAGCCATATAACTCTCATAATTGTGGCCTATTTATTTCTGTTGTTTTGTATTGTATTTATAGTTATAAGAAAAAGAACCATTATTTGGACTGAAAGGGAGAGCTGTTGGGGGGAAAAATAAATACCTTAAACTAAAAAAAAAAAAAAAAAGAAGGGAAGAGGATGGTGGGGCTGAGGGGGAGGAGGGTGGAAGGGTGGGACTGGAGGGGGGAGTAGGGAGGGGATTGTGATTGAGATGTAACTTGAAGAAATAAAAAATAAATTATTAAAAAAAAATAAAGACAAACAGAGTGTGATCCGATTATATGAGGACCATAGAGCAGATGAGACAGAGGAAAAGAAAGCTGGGGTTTTCACTGTGGTGTTAGAAGCAGGCACTAACAGTGAAAGGAGCTTATAAACAGTGACATTAGTGTAATAACAATCCATCTTCATATTTATCATCATCATGATCTTTCTATAGTCTATTTACCCATCCATATCTCTTGTATCACTCATATGTCTGTCATCTATCTATCTATCTATCTATCTATCTATCATCTCTCTGTCTATCTGTCTATCTATCTGTCTATCTGTCTGTCTGTGTGTCTATCTGTCTATCTGCCTACCTACCTACCTACCTGCCTGACTACCTACATACCTATCTATCTATCATCTATCTGTCATCAATTCACCCATCTTTACTCCCTCTGCATAGAAGAATCTTCTGTCTGGTATAAAATGTAATTACCATTTTTCTTAAAACTTTTCAGTCAGAGAACATAGTGTCCTTTAGTGGCAAACCTAAAGTGTCATGTAGTTCTGTGGCTGGATCAATTAAGCATTACCTAGCATAGCTGTGGGCTTAGAGAAAACATGCTGTTTATCTCTGTATTGAGGGAAGACAAACTTTTGTATGAAACCTCTCCTGGATTGGTATTAATATTTGTGTTAATTATTTCAGCCACAGTTCCCTGAATTCATTTACTGATTGTAGAAAATGTTTAACAAGAAGAAAGAGAGAGAGAGAGAGTTGTGTATTATATCAATGAGAAATAAAACTCTTTTCTGCTCAAAAAGGGGGGCTACTAGACACAAAATACAAGGATCAGTCACCCTTTCATTAACCTCTAAAAATGAGTCATTCGGGCCAGGTTTGAAGATGTTTCCTCTCTAAATGGTACCATGCAGCCGAAAAGTTAATTGTTATTCTTATCAAAGAATGACCCACATTAACACTTCTCTGGCATCATTAGCATATTTATAAAAAAGTGGGGCAAAAGAGTGAGTATTCTCCTCTCTGCTGCTCTTTGTGGTGTGAAGCTATGGAGCAAAGTCTTGAGAAGAAAAAAGGAGTAATATTAGTAACTAGTACTTCAACTCTTCTATGAATATAAGAATGCCTGCATGCATCTCAGCCTTAAGTATGGGGACTACTGATTGGATTTTAATTACAGCGAGATACAAGACAGCTTGGGGTCACTACATTTCTTTCTTGATGAAAACAGCCTTAAACTAGCTAACAATGACCAGGGGCCGAGGATCCAGGTCATAAAGACATCCCTTCGTTTAGATATATACAGATCAGCAGTGGAAGCAGAGCCCTGATTCTCCCTTAGGGTGGCTTCTTTTATGTTTTTATCTTGAAAAGATGGGATAATGTAGCACTGTGGAAAATGCCTGCTTCAGAGGATGTGAGTGTGGATGGGCCCAACAGCTCAGCAGGTACTGAAATGTTCTCTGTGACTCAGTAGGTGTGCTGTGTGCATATGATATATATGCATACATGTGTGATATGTGTATGTGCATAAATATACATATATAATTTTGACAGGTTACACATACACACACATATCTATATGGTGTGGAGTCTTAAACTCTTGCTTTAAAAATCAGTTTTTATGGGACAATGAAAGAGGTTAGCTATGTATCTCAGTAAAGTATGAGAGACTATGTTTGGATCCCTGGCATCCACATAAACAACACACAGTAACAAACCAACCTGTGGTCTGTGCCTGCAGTTGTAGCACTGATGAAACAGAGACAAGAGGGTCACTTGGGCTTGGTGGTCAAGCAGTCCAGTTGAATGTTTAGCTCCAGGTTCAGCATGAGATACTGTCTCGAGGAAGGTGGAGGTGGGGGAGAGGGGCTCAGTGAGTAAAAGAATTTACCACTGAAGCTTGTCTATATGAGTTTGACTTCCAAAACTCACAATAAAAAGCAGGGTGTGGTGGCACACATCTCTAATCCCAGTACTCCTAAGTGTTGAGGGAAGGTCTAATAACATTTCTTCTGATAGGTTGATTTCAATGCTGAGATCTGGTTACCACCCCTTCTGAGGTATTCTCTTGATTGGTCAGTAAAAGTCGCTGATGACCAATTAGCTGGGCAGAAAGAGTCTAGGAAGGCGGGACTTCCTGAGATTAGAACAGGAACCCTGTGCTTTAGAGAGAGGATCTTTCTTTTCTGCTTTTCCGCAGGGAGACACAGAAGGAGATAGACATCCTTGAGAAGGCTGGAAGGTAATCACAGGCACGTGGTGGTTTAGGATTAGGTGATCCAGGTTAACTTAGAGTAGCTAATTGAGAGTCTGCCCAGCTAAGGGCTAAGCGTTAAAACATTAAAACGTCTTGGTGTATTTAATTATTGGGGAAAGGACTGTGGCAGCTTATAGGCCCTCAGTGCAAGCAGTCCTGGACTCCTGGACTTCCCTCAAACTCAGGCGAATCTCCGGCCAAGCTGCTCGTAATTCTACTGGCCTAATATTACAACTTATATTAGTTAACAGAGTTTAGGTTACAGGTGGTATAGGCCACCCTTGGTTCCAGGGCTCTTTCCCAAGAACAATTCAGACGACCCCGTTAAGGCACACAGGCCAGGCCCTTCCCCCACCCCAGCTCCTCTGCCAAGCTGCTGGCTGCTCTGTCGGCTTAATTTTAGAGTTTATACTTATTAATAACTACAATTGATAATTAAATTGCAGTTTCACCTAAGGAAAGATGGGAAGAGGAGAGAGGAGAGACACTGATAGAAGCTTTCAGGTCACCTAGCCTGGAGTGTGCTATGTGGTGGCAGAAAAGAGAGAGAGACCTTGGCTCAACATGGTAAGAACTGACACTCAGAAGTTGTCCTCTGGTCTCCACACACATGCTTTGAAGCATTTCTATGCCCTTTCTCTCTCAGCCTGCCCCTTACACTCATGATGTACATAAATAGTGCACATATGCACTAAATAGGAAAACATGTTTTAAGTGAAGAGTGATGAGGAAGCCCCTGACTTCTATCTTTAACCTCTAGAGTACACATGTGTGCATGTATGCAAAAACATGTCCACATATCACATGAACACATATACACACACATAGTTAGTTACTAGAAGGCTTATATAATATCAGTAAAAGTCCCATAGGTTTCTATTTATTTAATTTGTTGGAAAAAAATTAAATTTTATTTTAAAGCAAAATAAAAGTGGATTGTGTCCTTAGCTCTAGGTCCTGTACTGTTGTTCTTGAAGAGGCACAGACAGGTGGAGCTTCTGTTTTAAGTGCTGTGCTAAATTGCTAAATGGGAACAAATATTTATCATTAATTTTGAGGCCAGAATTAGTTTCAGGGCTTAAGTAGTGTGTTGCAAATGATAATATCAAAAACTTCAAAGTGACTTTGAAAGAGATTTCTTTTTATGTGTTTATATAAGGTATTTTTACTATATTTAGTGCTGTGTGAGACTCAGAACATTCTTCCAGGGTCTACTGTCATAGAAGATGCTTAGAGTATATACCAGGAAAGGCCATCTCATTTCATTTCTCTAAGTTTTAAAGCAGTTATTTGCTGGAAGAAAAGAGAAAAATCGTAGAGAAGAATCGTAGAAGAGAACCCCCCAGATGTGGACATTTGGAGAGGATAGAGCAAGTGACAGGGCTTTATCTGATCAGTTGCTAACAACTGTGAAACAGAATTGAATAAACAGCTCAACATTCTTCTACAAAATCCTTACACTTCCAGCAACTGATTTCCTTTTAGGAAACATTGTTATGATTTATTCAATTATGAATATGTTCTTGCCTGAGAATCAGAGACAATAACATTACTATAAAGATAGTTTTTGTTTTTGTTTTTGTCCTCTGTGAGTCAGAGGGGAAGATGAAGATGGTCAGCGTGAACCTTCACCACCATGAATAAACTTGGGAGTGTTTAATCATGCTACCTTCCGTGTTTTACAAAAGAAAGTGGGTCGGTGAATTCCTCACATCATAAACTTGGGTAGTTATATTCATACAGAATACAATGAACACTTAAACATTAATGCCTCAGTTAACCATACATTTAGCACAAAGTTCATGCAAAGCTGTGTATATCAGAGAATTCGGCTCCCTGAAGGTATCTGAAAAATCACTTTCTTCTCTCTTCCAAATTCATGTTCCTGTCATTAAGAAAAACATCAGTGTTCCGGGACTGGAGGGAGAGCTCAGTGGCTAAAATAAGCTGCTTCTCTAGGGGACCTGGATTTGGCCCCCAACACCCACCTCAGATGGCTCACAACCTGTACCTCCAGTTCTCAGAGATAGGACTCATGGCAACATAGACTAACACATACACATAAACAAACAACTCTTTAAAAAGAAAAAGACATCAGTGGTAAGCTTAGGTGACAGGAAAAAAATCTATATTTACAGTGGCTTTTCCAGTGACAATACAAGTGTATTGGTCTGGAATAATCCTTAAAAAGTATCAGCAATGTTAATGAAGTAGACAGAAACCTCAATGGGAACAAGAGGCAGACAGATTTTGGGGCACTAATCCGAAACCAGGTAGCTCCTGAAAGGCAAGTCCTTTCCTTCCCTGTCTGCCACTGTAGAACAAGCTCTTGTTCCCACTTCCACTCGTATCAGACATGCTAGGTGAAAAGTGACAATGTCATGATGTCACCCAATCAAGTTGGTTGCTGACCCACTAGACACATGGAAAAGGCAGGAAGCAGAATACCATACTGGGGAGGAAGGCTCCATGGGTAAGAATGTTTACCCTGCAAAACCTCAAAAGCTGGGTGTGGCTACTCCAATCTGTAAACCTGCAGCTTTCTAGTCACCAGCCAGACCCTGGCTCAATGGAGTAAGACAGGAGTGATAGGCCAGGATACTGGACAACCTCTTCTGGACTCTGCACATGCCTGCATGCATATAACACACACGCACACACCCCTCCCCCCCCACACACATAGACATGCAAATAAGTAAATAAATTCTAACCTCAGAACTAATGGAAAGTTACCCAAACCCAGGCCACTCCAGAAAGCAGGCTTGTTTTTTGATTTGTTGAAAGGCAGCATGAATCTTCTCATCGGCACTGTTTGCTTTTCTGCAACCTCCTGTTTCTTTCAGAGGAAGCATGTACCTGTGATGCTCATCCCCTCGGCGGCCTTCTGCTTTGTTTCTGTTATCATTGAGGTGGAAGTCGCCTCTGACTAGCACCATAAACATGCTTTGATTAAAGAGCAATCAAGTCCTCAAAACATAGTGTGGATTTTGACAAAACATAGGAGCACTTCTATTTTGAGTCTTCAGCCCATACATGACTTTTGGTGTGTGATGGATCTCTTCCAAATCCAGTTACTCATGTGTAAGTTGCAGCTAAGTTGGGGAGTGATGAAGATTTCATGCAAACCTTTAAGTGCAAGGCCTATCTGAAATCTTTCGTTTTATAAACTGTGGCTGATACTGTCCTCATTCCCTATGACATTCACTGGGCAATGTTGTTACATCATTTAAACTTGGAAAACAATGTCTAGTTTACTTAGCTAACAGTATTGTTTGGAGTTTGGAACTCCCACACAATGGAACCTGCTGTTATCACCCATTTAGGAAGAGGCATGCAGTTCTGAGAAGAGAAAAAAATGGATCAATGGAGCAAGTGGAGAAAAGTTTCACAGCCTGGGCAGTGTATTAGTTGTTTATTGCCTTTCTCATTGGTATGACAACTTGTACATAATAAAATAGCACAGGTGAGGACCCATTCCTTTTGGAGGGTAGGCCTGGTACAGGAGCATGAGGTCACCCTGCATCTACAGTTATGACGCAGAGAGGGACCAATTCAGCACCCAGTTGGCTTCTTTCTGCTTTCTCTTTTATTCAGTTTTGGACTCCAGCATATGGGATGGTGCTGCCCACATTCTGCCTGGGGTTTTCCTTCCTCTTTAAAGCTCCTTGAAGGAGGTACCCTCTGAACTGATGCCGAAGATGAGTCTCCTTAGTGATTTCAAATCCAGCCTAGCTGGCACTGGACATGAACCATCAGACAGTTCATGAGTCATAGAATTGAGGATGAAACACTAAAGTGTATAAATGAAAAGAGTCACAAGAGATCCTACCTCCATATACACTGTCTACATTAGATATCAGAAGTCACTGATATGTCATTCTCTCCCAGCAGCCTTTCAACAAAGCTAGAGAAACAACCTTTAAAGGACATCACTGGCTGTGCCTCTGAGGTGCAAGTTTTGATGGAAAAGTTCTAGAAACAGTTTTCTGACATGGGTCACAGGGTTGCAGTTTCCCTAAGCTTCTGAATATTGTGGAAGATGATGCTCACCTGGCAGAATTCTAGTGTAATGGCCAGAGAAGCACTGGTGGTCTGGCTTTGCATCTCGGATTCGGCCCCCACAACAAACTCCAGTGGAATTGGGAAGGAACGTGATATATTTCTCTTCACTGCAGCCATATCCATGCTGAGGATCATACAGAAACCCATCACAACAAACCTGAAGGTTTGGAACAGGTTTTAAAGAAATACTTTAAAAACAAGCAATTTTACATTTAAACAAGTACATTCTCTTAATTAAGAATACTGTATCTTGTGGACTATAATAATTTTCTCAGAAGGCCTTGAAAGGTGAACATAGTACCTACTTCTGTAAATCATACCAATTCCATCAGAGTCAGTTGATACAATGCAGCATTTCTTCCTCTGTTTAACTAAGCTTTGTGTTATAACATTATGTAAATGTAAATAAATTATCTTGAGACTGACAATGCTTCCAGTATAAAGGTACTTAAAATTGTAAATGAACCATTTTCTTCATATATATTTTTTCTAATGCTTGCTTAACTTGAAAACATCACTGCAATGCAAACTACTTCTCACCCATCCTTTTTGTTAAATAAATTGAATTTTCCTTTAATGTATATGACCATTTATTTATGTAACCACTCTTCCAATATGGCAATCTCTTTCTCTCTCACATCTCTCCCGCTCTCTTTCCCCCATCTCCTCATACACACACACACACACACACACACACACACACACACACACAAACATATATACACACCTATGCAAATATGTATTACAGACTATTACAATAGAAAAATAAATTTATATGAAAATTAATTTCGAAAAGTCTTTTTAACGCTATGTTTTTGCCAGGAGCTAGCTGCAGAAAAATTATATGCTTGAACAATTAAATAAATATTTGTATCTTTATGCTATACATAAAACAAATCAAACCCAGCATACTGACTGAAAAACAGCCTCAGAACTTGTACTTGGCACAAGTTACTTCAATTAGACAGATATTTCTTACAGCAGACAAAATCAACACTGTTTTTCAAGCACTTCCTGTTTCCCTCTTGGTGATACCTCCATACTGGAAGCAAGCTCAGAGCTGAAAACACAACATCAGTCTTCCACGGTCCCCTTCGCTTAGCTTCTCATTCACAAAGTTATCTAAGAGCAAAGGGATCAACCCTAATCCAGTTACTTGGGCAGCTTTTCTAAACAAAAATAACACAATTATTTTGTAGGGTTTAGTGGTTAGCAATGGGTATTTAAGATCAATCTCTCTTTAAGCATAAATTGGATGACCCTTCCTTTCAATACCATATTCTGCATAAAAAGTATGTGAAGTTATGCACCATGCTTAAGAGTTCCTAGGGAAGGCTTTAAAAAATATTTTTACACTTTTCATCAAAAACACTCAATATCAACTCCCTGTAAAAATTACCAGACAAGACACATTTGCTTTTCTAAAAGTTATGTACTTTAACTAGCAGATACTTTATAAAAAAGCATTCCTATCATGACCTTTCCATGTAAAGATACACATTAATGTACACACACACACACACACACACACACACACACACACACACACTTAAAGCATAATAATTTTAGAGAGATAAAAATTTTAAGGTTGCCAAGCGACTGGCTTTATGTGACTCTTTCATAGTAACTACTGCTAAGCAAGTGGCAGCTATAATAACTTGTATTTCGATCCATATTGCTTCAGAAACTCACTTTATTAATTACAGAGTTCCTTTCTAGTGAATCTTATGGATTTAGGAGTAGTCTTAGTCATCGAACGTGCAATGCTACTGATAAATAGGACATTATTTCATTAGATGAAATCCTACCTTCAAACGAAGTAGTTTTCTGTGTTGTTTGTCAATAAAAGCCATTTACAAAACCCTCTGTCTGGCTGTATTATTGATCTGATTCCTAAACAGCAACTAATATGAACATTAATCTACAAATGGTCATAATTCTAAAACATTTCTGACACTCCAGGAGCAGTCCTGTCCATGGCAACTCCTCAGAGCTGTGTGAGCAGACAGCCATTTGCAGCTGAATGGACTTGTATAATGGAATTTCAAGTCCCTCAAGATGATAAAATTTAGGGGGTCCTTATCATCCTAATAAACCCATGTTTCCTGAAAAGATGATGAAAAATGGGAAGGCGAGAATGCTCATGAGGCCAGTAGGATTTTGATAGGAATACTTTCTTCTCTATGGGGTCTTCACGGCGTAACGTGGGGAGTGTTAATCATACAGAGCATGGTGCTTCCTTTGAGCCTGGGCTTCCCTGGTGTATGTGAAGAGACCTACCTTAGTTCCTGGAGAAGAGCAAGTGTACCCACAGATATTTTCAGGGTGTTGGCAGGTGACAGCTTTGTGTAGCTCATCACTGGGTTTCTTTGTTAACATCTGAGTTTTAGGGCACAGACACCATGTTTTCTGTAAAAGGTCATATCCGAGAATGATACCATTTGGATTTCCTGGTGTCATCCAATCTATTTTAAGGGATCTGCAACAGATAAAAATATACATACACATGTAAATACACACACACACATATATATGTGCACGTGTGTATGTATGTGATCTGCATCATAATTACATGTATGCAGCAGTACTCCAGCCTAGATTGAACATTATCTAGAAGACAACATTTAACACTACTACTATCAACTTTATTCCCTCAATCTTCCATATTGCTCAAAGGTCTTACTTCATGAGCAGTTCTCTAACTAGAGAGTGGGAGGAGTGGGCATTAACACACTGAATATTAGCGGAGCACTGCATATACATGACTGCCATTCAGCATGTTTTAAGACTCAATTCAAACTGTTTTAGTTTGGGGGAACAATACATGGCGGGTATCTGGTGAATTCTCACTTGTAGTTTCAGAGGCAAGAAGAAAATGTCCCTGTGAGAAATCAAGGGTACCCACAGGACATCAGGTTTGCTGAAGAAAAGCACAAGAAGGAAGGCTTGGTAAACATAGCAAAAGCTGAGGTACAGCAGACATAACTTCCTCTCTGCATACTTTCTTCCGTACAAAACCACAAACAGATGACATGGCATTCAGGTGGCCAAAGGTATATCTGGAAGACAACTCAGAACCCTATCGGCAATATTAAACCTATAGGTAATGCTAGCTTTCTGGATATGGCTGCCACCTTCTCCCTTCTTTGCTGTAGATCGTCTTCAGTAATGTCTGTCTGTGGTGGTCTGAGAAAGTCCATGAGGACTGCAGAGAGTCTGGCAGATCTGGGGTCTCTGAGACATGTCATGGATCTTACTGTGTAAATCTCTGTGATTGGTTCTTACATTTGTAGCCAAAATCATTTCCTAAACTGAGAAATCTTCAATGTTATTAACTTCCTCCAAATGGTCTCTCACATTTCTTCACATTTGAACCATGGCTAGTTAGATAGACTTACTTCTTTGGTAATTCTTCAGCTCATACATGGTTTGTGGTCAGAAATCCAGGAATTGGAGGTTCCCATAACTAATATTCTTTTTTTTAAAGATTTATTTATTATGTATACAGTGTTCTGTCTGCAGAAGGTATAGAAGGCCAGAAGGGGGCACCAGATTTTATTGTGGATGGTTGTAAGCCACCATGTGGTTGCTGGGAATTGAACTCAGGACCTCTGGAAGAACAGTCAGTGCTCTTAACCTCTGAGCCATCTCTCCAGCTCCCCATAATTAATATTCTTACAGAGAGCATTTGATTTTTAAATTTTCATTAACCATTTCATTTTATACACAGATATACTTTGGGGGGTGGTATACAATGAGTGTGTAACAACTGACCACTTCCTGCTTCTCAATGTTAATATTCCATTTGCTGTGGTGAATGAGATCAGAAAAGCAAAACTGCCCACAGAGAAGAGAAGATATGAAATCAGAGTGCCCTGGTGACTTACATCTGTAACACCAGCACTCAGGAAGATGAGGCTGGGGGAGCAGGGGGGCAGGATAGCCAACAGTTTCAGGCCAGTCTAGGTTTTCTCAAAACACAAAACAAACAGAAAAAGATCTGTTCAAATGTTCAAATTAACACTATAGGATCTGCTTGGATTTTATGCACACAGTGTTTCTACATGTTCTCAATAGGCAGAGTGTAGGTAAAAGTTCAAAACGCTCCAGGGAGTTCACATATTTTTGAGACATAGTGAAGCCTCCTATAAATATCTTTGCTATGAAGTATAAAAATGATTACTGTATGTGTCATCCTTGTTTTTGAAAGCTGAGTGGAATTGTGACATGAATGGGAATTCCTACTGTGCAGTTCTAGGGTCTCTGGCTGGATGTTTAAGTAGGCACCACAGTTGCAGGGAGATTGCCATAGATATTGTGTTTTTGTAGTACATGCATCAGAGCAAGGCAAATATGCATGATCCTGGGCTATGTCTCAGTCATTGTTTTTAATTTGATTGTGTTTGTGGGGGGGGGGGCATGGGTATCACGGCATTTGTTGAGATCAGAGAACAACTTTCTCCATCTACCACGTGGGAGTCCTGGGCATCAAACTCAGGTCATCAGGTTTGGCAGCAGGCATCTTTACCCACTAAGCCACTTTACCATCCCAACATTAAGTCCTAACCACAAAAGTTTCCCAACAACTTACACAGAGCATCAATTTTCAGTCACTGTTCAATTTAATATTTTAAATTGTTTTTGTTTTCATTTTGGGCCAGGCCAGCATTGTCAGTGACATCATTTTCAGAAACTCAATTAAGCACAAACATTTATCTGAGAAAGCAGCAGTCAAGATGAACCTTGAAATTTTAATAGACTGATGGCATTATCCTTTCATTCTCTGGAGGGTGCACATACAGCACCTCCTGCAAGGAATCTGCAGAGAGGAAGCTATGTCGCCATGCAAGTGCTGTTTCGAAGGCCAATACGGCCATTGCTATTTTCCCATGGAATCCGAGTTTCAAATCAGCTCTACCTTCTGCAGCCACCACATCCATATTTGTTGCATAAATGAATTATATTGATGACTATGCCCTGTGTGTGAGAGTGGGTGGGAGTGGGGGTGCACATGTGCACATGTGTGTGTAGAGGTCAGAGGTCAACCTCAGGTACCATTGCTCAGGAACTTTTTACCTTTGTTTCAGGACTCGGTGTGCAACTGGACCTGAGACTTATTGACCAGGCCAGCAAGCCCCATGGCCACCATGTCTGACTCTTTATGAGGGTGCTGGTGATACAACTCATGTCCTCATGTTTATGCAATAAATACTTTGCCAGCTGAGCTACCTCTTAGCCATAGAAGACCGCATTTAAATGACAGCCAAGGGTCTGGCAGGGCAGGTAATGGAATTTAACTACCTTTAATAGTCTCTGATCGAAGCCATTACAGGTACGTAGGTGAGAGGACACATGGGAGGCAAACATTCCAGTTGGACATTTCTTTTTAATTCTGTCATTTCATAAAATTATTGTTCTATTTCTGCTACGCTGCAGAATATGTCTACCCCTGTAGAAGCCATCACTTCTGATAAACATGGGAGCTAGAAAATAGTGGGAATGCAATTTCTTATCAGCTACCTTTACACAGGTAGATTCTGAAACATTGTAACTCAGGGTGCAATATGAGGACTTAGGTTTTACAATGATTTTTTATTACTATATTCTATTATTTTATCACCATTTGTCAAAATATCTTATTTGAGCCACAAGGGGAACAACTCCTATACTTCAAGAGCTCAGACTAAACTGTTACAGATTAAAAACCTTTGGATTTCTGATCTTCCTAAGATAGGCCTTAAATAAATGTGGATATTTTTGCTACTCATTCATGCAACAGTCACACTCATTAATATTCTAGACTATGTTATCAAAAATGCTGAAAATACTTTCAATATTAAACTAAATATGTGTATTTTGATGAAATGTTAACTTTTGATTTTTAATCAAGTCATTAAATATTTAACTACTGCGCTGGGATGTTTATTAAAAACTGTAACAAGTGAAAAAAGAAAAAGAAATAAAACACACATACAACATGTTAAATAACAAAGTCCAGTACTTTCATTTTTAAAAACACACAAACAAAGGCTAGCATGTTCTAGACACCCAAAGAAGGTATGGGGGTTCACAGATGTGAACATGAATAGATGTTTAAGAAGACAGAGGGAATTCTGGAAAGGATCAACACAAGAGAAATAAGAGGAGAGAGAAGTAGACAAGCAGCCAATCTTAATGAGTGATACCATGTCCGGCAATCACAGGACATGCATTTTAATGCAAGAAGAGTGTTATGGGATCCTTCAGACACCACAGGGGGCAATGTGTGCATGAAACAGGGCAATTAACTGTACAATGTTTTTACTTCTAAAACCAAGTAGCCTCTGCAGAGCTGATAACCTGGCTGAATCGAGTGAATGAAACCCGGAGTGGCAAGGAGTGCGAGCCGGGGTCAGGGCAGTGGCAGAAGGGAAAGTTTATGTTTCTCCAGCCAGGAATTTCAATTAGCTCTCCAGAGGGGATTGCCAGGTGATGAATTTATCTGTTTGAGAGTTTCTTCAAAGGCAACACCGAGATTCTGAAAAGTTCTGAGGACACCACCAGTCCCATCATCCTAACCAATGCAAATAAACAGAATCTAGGGAGTTTTTCAAAGTCCAAACTTTAACAAATACTTATTAAATATCTAATGCGAAGCAGGCATCGTTCTATCTCTATCATTGAAAGAGACAGATAATGTCCCTTTGATCATTAAACTTACATTTTGCTGGAGGGACAGGAACAGTAAACAACAAGTGAATGACTAATAGCTCTAGTTGTGGTCTGAGGAGGCCTGGGTTGTCTGTGCAGAAACACAAAAGAAGGATGAAGCACAGTATGGGAGTTGTTACTACATGATCCACACTGCAAGTTAGCCATGTGCCCAACTTGTGGAAAGGAGGTCAAAGAATCGAGTAGCTCTGGAGTGCACTGAGCAGGAAACAGAATGAGAGAGAATAAGACAGATAGCTGCTGGTAGGCTGGGACGGAGCTTGCCAACTGTACAGGATTTTATAGGCTAATAAAATAAATCTGGATTTGGTTCTAAGTATGTTAGAAAAACACTGGAAATTTCTGAGCCAAGTTAGGAGAGGGTTGTTATTTACCCAGTGTTCCCATTCCTTACCTCCTCCCCCCACATATTTCCTAGGCTCTGGAAATGGACTCCAAGTACATCATGCAGAAAAAATAAAAGCAGAAAAATTGGCAGTCCTTGCTTCTCATGGCTTGTGTCTGAAGCATGGATATATCTAAGCCTTATCTGGTTTAACTGGAGTGAAGTGTGGTGAGGAGATCTGACAGAGGACTGTGGCCTGGAAATTTATCAAAGAAAATGATGTTTGCCTTTCAGTAAGAATATGGTGCTGGCCAGACACAGAGAGCCGTGGCGTTGCAGTGATAATGAAGAGTAGACAACAACATTTACTTTAGCATGATAGAGATGAGCCAGTTAGTTCCATGAGCCAAGTAGTTGATTGAAAGATACAATGCTCTCTAGGCTATCTTGAATGAACTTAACCCAGGATGGCAGCCTTGTGGGATGAGTGAGGTGTGGGGTGTGTGTGTGTGTGTGTGTGTGTGTGTGTGTGTGTGTGTGTGTGTGT
>CAJQZJ010004750.1:10327157-10378941 GCA_907164525.1 Lophiomys imhausi | reverse complement strand
ATTCCTACTTTTCCTTTTCTGTATCCTTCTTCCTCTCCTATGTAGGACTGCATAGGCTTGAGAAAAATGAGATATAGACATAGCACAGGAAGGTCCAAGAAGAAGGGACAGATTATTGAATATGCCCTTATACCTTTGTATATTGATACAAAATTAGTAGTTTATTTGGCTAAAGTGGTATTGACCATTGTTTATTGTGCAAAAATAAGATTGTATTGGATTACATCGGTATTGATCTTTGTATATTGATACAAAATTAAGATTATAGTTGGCCACAATGGTATTGACCCTTGTATATGGACGTAATATTAAGATTGTATTGGGCTACATAGGCATTGACCTTTGTATATTGATACATAATTAAGAGTATATTTAACCACAATTGAATAGATCTTTGTATATTGATACAAAATTAAAGGTAATGCTTCCTAATGGTATCATACCTAGAGATACTTAAAAATAAAATGTGAAGCTCTGGCCTCTTGATACCAACCGTCTAAAACAGTCTAGGATAGTTAAGTAAAACAAACTCCTAGTCATGCAAACATGTCACTTTGTTAGCTACTATGACAGTCTATCACAGATATTCTCTAAACTACCAAGTAATCAAGTTGCTAAGAGACAAGCAACATTTGCTTATCTAAATACAAGAGATGGATAGGGCATCTTCAAAAACCCCAAGAGATCTGCAGAATATGTCATTCAAAGATGTTATCTTAAATCAAGATTTTCTTTCTTTTTTTGATATCGAGACATATCAGCGCCTGACAGCACCCCCTATTCTACTCCAAGTAGAAGATAAGCATCGAAGAACCTCCACTGTTAGATGGTTGAATTAGTGGCAAGCCTTTCTCTTGGCATGAAAAAAACCCTTGCACCAACTGCAGATAGACTGCTGTTCAAAAAGGACAAAACTTGGTAGCATGGAAGTCAACAGCCTAACTCTGCCAAGGCAGGGTAGGTAAGTCCTTCATAATCCCTGCTCTACAACAAATGTCTGTCAGAGAAACAGGACCCAAAGGCTGAAGACTGATGCAGGAATGTATGGAGAGAAAATGGGAACTGTCCAGGCAGTCATTGGTATGTCCTTTCTTAGTTTTGGAAGCTGCAGGCCCTGCACTTCTTATATAAGCAGATATATGTATCCCTCTCAGGTCTCTGAGGTGGTTGAAGAATAGACAGCTAGAGTCTCATAGTTAAATTTTGAATTGTTTAGGAATCAAGAGGGTGTTATAGATCTAAGAAGATACTCTTAAAAGTGTGTTGCAAGTTAGTATGAATGTTGAGTCACATATAGACCTTTAAACTCATGGAGATGGTTAGATAGTAGAATGTTAAAGTCAGGGGCCAAATGTGTATAAACTGGACATTGGGAAGGTATACTGGGCCATTTAACTCTCACAAATGTGGCATATTTATATCTGTTGTTTTGTATAATACTTACTGCTATAAGAGAAGGAACCATATGTTGGACTGAAAGGGGAAACTTCTGGGGGGAAGAGGGTGGAAGGGTGGGATAGGAAGGGGGAATAGGGAGGGGTTTGTGACTGAGATGTAACTTGAAGAAAAAAAAATAAAGTATTTAAAAAATAATAAAAAAATTAAAATCATTAATAAAAACATCAAAGTTGTCAAATATATGAACTTTTTATATGTGAAATGGGGGTGAATTTACAGGAAAAGATGACCAGAAAGGTAAAGAATTAACTTTTGGTTCCAGGTTATAGAAATAACAAGTGACATTCCAAGATAAAATGATAGGCAGTTGGATATAGGGGCATCATTCAGGGACACAGGAGAGTCAGGGCCCATTGAGGTATCAAGGCTCTGAGTCACTGAAAAAAATCAGATAGAGAAAATCCCTGATATATATAGAGAGAGTCTCTAACATCTAATTCCACAGTATTAAAATCCAGACGCTGCACACTTTCACCTTAGACATAAAGTAAAGAAAGGAGAAATTTGTTATGTGTAAGCTCTGACCTCTCACAGTGGACTCAGCTCCGAGCTAAGTAATTTGTAAACACTCCAGGATTTATGCATGATGCTCGTGGTTTAACTATCCTTTGGAAGAATCCAGCCTATCGCTGTTCCTAACATAACGATTTCTGAAATGTTGCATTATAAAAATATTATAGGCACCATTCAGTATCTCCAGGCAAATTTGAAAACAATTATTTTGTAAGCATTCCAAGGACTTTATACCTCAGACACAGCATCAGTAATTCAGCCTCGAAGCAATGTGGTCTCAATTAAAGGCAATACAAGATGAGATCTGGGCCCTCTTGACTTTCCCTGGAGTCCCATGCCTGGAAACCATGGACTTTGGAATACTGACAGGAGCAGGATAAAACCTCTTCCTTCTTTATGTCTTTTTCTCAGCTTTTCATTTTATGGAGACAGCATGAACAAACTTCCCAAGCAGCACAGTACCCAGTGAAGCTGTCAGTTGGAGTGTTTGTCATAGTTCAATCAAAGCAGGAGCCAGCCTGTTCTCTCTGGCCAGCACACTGTCTCTATAGTCTCAAGGATCAGAATTAATGAATTAGCTATTGATTAAATTCCACTCTAGCAAATCCACCAAGGCAAATAAATGAACTACCCAGGGCACATGTAGGCCATGGCCAGACATGTCTAGGGTATCGATCAGTAGTTAGTATTCTTTGGGGACTCCGAAGCAGCTGATGATAAGATGACAAGTAGGGAATGTGCCAGATGGAAGCAGAGCTTGTTTCCAAAGGGGGCAGATCCAGAAACTACACTGGTCTAGATGATCTTTCTGTTTACATGTGAACCTCTTGGTTACACAGATCGTGGGGAACATGATAAGAACTTGGACTGCGGATGATGCAGTCAAAATCAGGCATAAGTAAAGGTCACAGACAAGGATGAGTTGATGTACTACAGACACCTAATCAAACAAGATCATGTGATAGCTGCATGTTAGCAGAGTATATCAAAGTTAAGTTTGCCAACATTGTTTTTATTTTAAATCAAAGAATAAACTGGAAAAAAACCATTGAAAATGTATGCTTTAAAGGAAGCCAAGTTATTTGCAATGTTCTAGAAGTAAAGTCAATCTATGGACATATTTTTCTGGGTGGATTTCACATTTGATTTGATTTTTACATATTGCTAACATAAAAGAGATTTAAAAACCCCCAGAAACATGATTTACAAGTATTCATTGCCAGAAGTATAACAAAATTACACAGGCAAGGCTATGCAATAGGAGCCTAACTGCTTTGGTGCTGGTGGACTGTGATTGACGGCTTGGCAGTCTGGACCCACTCCTTGCAGCCTTGCCTTTGGGAATTGGTACTCTGCCAAAATGGCTCATTTTAAGAAAGAAAATATTTTATATGCCAACATTTGGTTGCGAATGGTGTCTATCAATTTTTGGTTAGATCTTTGGCTGAAGTGAGGAAAAATCAGCTAAAGGCATTGCAATAAGACCCATACTTATCACCTTGCACAAAACTTAAGTCCAAGTGGATCAAAGACCTTAGCATAAGGCCAGACAACTAAATCTATCAGAAGAGAAAGTGGGGAAAACCCTCAAACTCATCATCACAGGTGACAACTTCCTGAACAGAACACCAACAGCTCAGGACCTAAGACCAACAATCAATAAATGGGACCTCATGAAACTGAAAAGCTCTGTAAGGCAAAAGACACTGTCATTCGATCAAAATGGCAACCTACAGATTGGGAAAAGATCTTTACCAACCCCACATATCCACATCTGACAGAGGGCTAATATCCAAATTTTACAAAGAACTCAAGAAATTAAATGCCAAGAAACCAAATAATCCAATTAAAAAATGGGAAACAGAGCTAAACCAAGAATTAGCAAAGGAGGAATCCCTAATGGCTCAGAGACACTTGAAGAAATGCTCAGCATCCTTAATCATCAGAGAAATGCAACTCAAGATGACTCTGAGATTCCATCTCACACCTGTCAGAATGGCTAAGATCAAAAGCTCAAATGACAGCACATGCTGGCAAGGTTGTAGAGAAATGGGAATACTTCTCCAATTGCTGGTGGGAGTGCAAACTTCTACAACCACTATGAAAATCAGTCTGGCAGTATCTTAGAAAACTTGGAATAGCTATACCTCAAGATCCAGCCATAGCACTTCTAGGTATACATCCAAATGATTCCTCACCAAACCACAAGGAAGTTTTCTCATCTATATTCATAGTGGCCTTATTTGTAATAGCTAGGAACTGGAAACAACCCAGATGTCCCTCAACCAAGGAATGGATAAAAAAACAAACAAACAAAAAACAACAACAAAAAAAAAAAAACTGGTACATCTACACAATAGAATACTACTCGGCCACCAGAAACAATGAAATCATGCAATTTGCACCCAAATGGATGGAACTAGAAAAGCTCATCATGAGTGAGCTAACCCAGGCTCGGAAGGATTCACATGGCATCTATTCACTTATAATTGTATTTTAGCCATATAGAACAGGATAACTAGACCTCAACCAATGCACCAAAGGGAACAGGAACATAGACTTTGTTACCTGTCAATGATATACTTTGCCCTAGTGGTGTTGCCTTGTATACCAGTGTATGAGGAGGCTCTTGGCCCTCAAACGACTGCTGAACTGGGGCTGGGGACTGATATGTAGGGACACTCCACTCTGGAGGAGTGGGATGGAAGGGTGGGAGGGTGGGACTGGGAGGGGTGGAAAGAGAACACTGTGTTGGAGATGTAACCTGAAGTAATAAATAAACATAAAAAAAGAGAAAAATACATTGGAGTGGGGTATCCTGTGCTGACCAGCAAGGAGTAAGGCTGCTATAGCCTCTTTTCCCAACATATCATGGTGGGACAGCCTACACACATCCCTCTCTGAGTATTCTGGAATGCAGCCATGACAGCAACATCATGAAAGGCAGCAAGCCATGAAGAATATAAGTCAGAGATTGTAGTCCCTATTTTCTTTCCTTCCACATTTAACCCAAGAGCAGCCCCAGTGTGAAACAGAGAACTGTGGAAGTGAAATCTGAGGAGGCTCTTGGTCCATTTGGAGTTGAGCTTTGTGCAAGTCAGAGATAAGGATCAACTTTCCTTCTTCTGCGTGTAGCTATCTCCAGTTGGAATAGCACCATTTGTTGAAGGTCTCATCTTTTTTCTAGTGTGTCTTTTTGGATTCTTTGTCAAAATCAGTTGACAATAGGTTCATGTACTTACATTTGGTTCCTCAATTTGAATTCTTTGATCCATAGGTCTGTTTTTAAGCCAAATACCATGCTTTCTCACTTCCTTTTCATTAATATTGCTCTGTAGTAGAACTTGAAATATGTTACCCCCAGTAGGTTGTTGTTAATTGTTCAGAATTGTTTAGTCACCCTTGTTTTTTATTTTTCCAAAAAGAAATTTAAGATCATCTTTTCAATTTCTGTACAGAATTGTGTTGGAACTTTGGTAGGAATTATGTTGAATTAGTAAGATTGCTTCTGGTAGGAAACCTATAAAGACACCATGTAGTGTAGAAAGAGATTGTGGTCAGCACAGAGACCATACTTTGTCAAGCTGCAGTAAGGAAGAGACCATGGAGCACTCAGTTCTAAAGGGGACATCTCTATCACCACCCCTCCACCCCCACCCCTACCAAGGCTCAGGAACCATTGTGGAGCAGGGGTTGCAAAGGTCTAAGAATCAGAGGCAGTGGATCACTAATGGAAACACTGTTTGCCAGACACAGCAGGGTAGTTATGTACATGAACTCAAAGTGGTTGTGTCACCTTGCTTAAGACCTGAGTCTTAAGCTCAAGGCAGGTCAATTCTCAGTATGAAGAAGGAAGCATGAAGTCCGAACTCTAGATGAGGAACTACTGGCAAAAGATAGCTGCTAGGAAAGGGAGAGAGTCAGTTCTTAAAGGGTGTAGCCTCTAGTAGGCCAATCATAGCCACACTACTGAACACATTGGCATAGCACAGCTTGGACACAAAGTTAGGCCTGTAGGGAAGCAGGTGGATCTGGGAAGGGATTGGGGAGGTGGTTGAATATGATAAAAAAAAAAAACACTGTATGAAATTCTTAAAGAACTAACAAAAACCATAAAATATCAATAAAACAAAGAGGCATTTTAAAAAAACATCTACTAAATTAAAAATCTCTAAGAAGACTCTACTATGGAAGGAAATAAATCAATACATACAATGTAAACAGCATTCTGCTCTTAAAGCTGAAAAATTGTTTGAAGTGGACCAACTCAGTTGCATATTCAAGGTTTTTTTTTTTTAATCTCAGATGAAAGGAAATAGCTGAGAAAATTCCAAATAATTAAGAAAATTGCATTCCAAATTAAAGGTTTTTTCTCCAAGAAAAACTCCAGGCAAAAGTGAATTTCAGTGAATTCCATCAATGTTTAAGAAGTATATAATAGCATGTCATGAGACTGCTTACAAAATAAAGAAAGAAGTAGCTCTTAACCCATTCAATGAGGACAGTCAGTTTGACAGTCAAACAAGGCAAAGGCGTCAGAAGGAAAGGCACAGTGGAAGCAGCTCTATGAGCAGAGGGAGAAACTCTGCAGACTAAACCGTAGCTCCCAGCAGCACGTAAATAAAAAGCAAAGTGCGCACAGCCATGCAGTGTTGAGAGACCCTGCAAGAGCAGACTGTTTAATGTCTTTTACGTTAACACATAATTAACTATATAAAAATATAAAATGTTGGAAAATATGTGACACAATACCATACATATTTTTTAGCAAATAATGTTCAGAAAGTGAGGACTAAAAGATAATTCTTCAACATGATAAAACATTTCTCTGTAAACTTCATAGGTGACAAACATCATCGCTAATGGCAAAGGATTGAAAGAAGATCCATGTAGAATTCAGGAATCTACAATAACATGCCCAAGATTCATAATAAATTTAATAAGGTTGCTGAACACAGTTTTATTATATCAAAATCAATGGTGTTTCTACATGCCAATATCAAACAAATTTTAATTTGCATAAAGGAACATTAATAATGGGACCCCTAGAAGGAAGCAATTAGGTACAAATCTAATGAAATACCTTCACTACTGTGTATTGAGCGCTACCAAATGCTGATGAGATAAATGTATCAAGCACATAAGCAATTTATTGTGCCTAACACTTGAAAGATTAGAAACTATTGAGATACAAATTCTCCTCCAATTGACTCATAGATTCAATGCAGTCCTAATTAAAACCGCTGAGATTTTTTGTAGATATTAGAAACTGTTTCCAAAATCTATTTGGAAAAGAATACAAGAGAAGCTAAAACAAGCTTTAAAAAGATCAAATGGAAGAGTTAGGTTGTATGTTTTCATAGATCGCACGAATCTGTAGCAATCAGCATTATATGATGCTGGTGATCTGATAGACACATTGATAAATTCAATAGAAGATTCAAAAGTGCCCTATAAAATGTATTTATTTTCTCTTTTCACAGCATTCTAAAATATACAGCAGAAAAAATACTCACTGTAACAAATAGTGTTGGAGCAAAAACAAATTATAATTTACAAAATAAGACAGGTTGATCAATAGAATCAAATTGAAGACCCAGAAATAAACACACACACACACACACACACACACACACACACACACACTCACTTAATTTTTTAAAAAGAAGTCAAAACCATACAATGGAAAACAGAAAGAATCTTCAAAAAATGGTGCTGGTCTAACTGGATATCAACATGTAGAAGAATGCAAATAGATCCATACTTATCACCCTGTACAAAACTTAAGTCCAAGTGCATCAAAGACTCCAACATAAAACTGGACACATTAAATCTAATAGAAGAGAAAGTGAGGGAAAGCCTTGAACCCATCAACACAGGTGACAACTTCCTGAACAGACAACAAAACTCAGGCTCTAAACCAACAATCAGTAAATGAGGCCTGATAAAATTGAAAAGTTTCTGTAAGACAAAGGATGCTGCCATTAGAACAAAACAGCAGCCTACAGACTGGGAAAAGATCTTCACCAACCCCACATCTGACAAAGGGACAATATCCAAAATATATAAAGAATTCAAGAAATTAAACAATAAGAAACCAAATAATCCAATAAAAAAAATAGGATACAGAACTAAACTGCGAATTCACAAAAGAGGAATCTCTAATGGCGAGAGAAAGTTGAAGAAATGCTCAACATCCTTAATCATCAGGGAAATGCAACTCAAAATGACTCTGAGATTCCATCTCACACATGTCAGATTGTCAAAGATTAAAAACTCAAATGACAGCACATGCTGGTGAGGATGTGGAGAAAAGGGAACACTCCTCCATTGCTGTTGGGAATGCAAACTTGTACAACCACTATGGAAATCAATCTGGTGATATCTCAGAAAACTGGGAATAATTCTACCTCAAGACCCAGTTATACTATTCCTGGGCATATATCCAAAAGATGCTCCACCAAACCACAAGGACATTTGCTCAACTATGTTCATAGCAGCTTTATTTGTAATAGCTAGGAACTAGAAACAACCCAGATGTCTTTCAACTGAAGAATGGATTAAAAAAAAACCAAAACCTGTGATACATTTACACAATGGAATACCATTCAGCTTTCAGAAACAAGGAAATCATGCAATTTGCAACCAAATGGATAGAAGTAGAAATGCTCATCCTGAGCGAACTAACCCAGACCCAGAAAGATACACATGGTATGTACTCACTTATAACTGGATTTTAGCCATTTAGTGCAGGATAACTTATCCTACAATCCACAGACCCAAAGGAACAGAAACCTAGCATAAGTATCCTAAGAGAAACTCCACCAAGCAGCAGATCAAAACAGATGCTGAGACATACAACCAAACATTAGGTGGAGATCTGGGAGTCCTGTATAAGAGAGGGAGAAGGAATAGAGAGACCCAGAGGGGACAAGAACATCACATAAAGATCAACAGAACCAACCAATCTAGGCCCCTAATGGGTTACAGAGACTGAAACACTGACCAAAAAAAAAGAAAAACAAAAAGCATATATAGATCAGCCTAGGTCCCCCTATACATAGATGATAGACAACATGATCTTCATACAGATCCCCAGCAAGTGGTGGTGGTGGGGGCAGTGTCTGTCATGGGCTATTACATCTGTTACTGGAACACCTTACCCTAGCTGGGCAGCCATGTTGGACACCAGTGCAAAAGGAAGCTCTTAGCCCTCATGTGACTGATGAACTGAGGGAGCGTCATATTCTTCTCATCTGAGAAGGAGAAGAGATGAGAGAGGGGGAAGACTGTGGGAGGGTGGGACCAGAAGGGGTGGAGGGAGGGGGCTGTGATTGAGATGTAACTTGAATAAATAAATGTCTAAAAAATTACAAAATAAAAGTAACACTAAACCTTGTCCCACACATCAGCTTTAATTAGCACAAGTGTAAATTCAAAATATAAACAGAAAAATGTTCTGGAGAGGAAAAAGAGGAGGAATATAATTTGTATTTTAGGTGTTTTTGTTTTTCCGTTGAGCCAGGATCTCACACAGCCCAAGATGGTCTTGAACTCTTCATGTAGCAGAAAAGCTCCCAAGCTCAAGTAAAGGAGACTTCTTGTGTATAATAGCAGATGTATAAGCAAACAAGAAAGAAAAGGCAAAGCCAACTCTACTGAAATTTAAGTCTTTTGTTTTGTAAAAGACACAATTAAGTGAACTGAGAAAATAATCCACTGTGGCCTCCCCCAGAGACTCACATCTCCAATCCCAGCACTTAGGAGGCTGAACTGGAGGATCAGGAGTTCAAGGTCTCCCTAGGCTCACAGAGCCCCATAGGCTCATAGATTTGAATGCTCTGTCATTAAAGAGTGGTAAAATTGACAGAGATTGGAGGTGTGGCCTTGCTGGAGGAAGTGTGACACTGGGGGTGTGCTTTGGGATTCACATGCTCAAACCAAGCCCAGTGTCTCTCCCTTTCTTCTTGATGCCTGCCAGTGGGCTGTAGAACTTGCAGTTACCTCCCCATAACCATGTCTGCCTGCCTGCCGCTATGTGTCCTACCATGATGATAATAGATGAAACCTCTGATCTGTAGATCATCTCCAGTTAAGTGCTTTCCTTTATAAGAGTTGCCCTGGCCATGATGTCCCTTCTCAGCAATAGGACACTGAGTAAAACACTAAACTTCACACAGAAAGTTTGAAGCCAGTTGGGGCTACAAGACTACATGAGACCCTGGTCTCAGAATAGAACAAAACAAAGTAAAACTCACAAACCCTAAGACAAGCCATAGACTAGAGAAAAACATTTGCAAGATATTAGATATAAATAATTTCCAAATACGTGGGCATATATTAAAAGTTTTTACAAATCTAAGAGGAAAATAATGAATCCAATGAAACTGGCAAAAGATTTGAACTGACTTCCCTCAATTAGATAACTGACAAATAACACAAGAAAAAATAATCAGTCTCATCAAACATTAGAGAAATATAAATCAGAATTATAGTAATATGTTACTATATACCTATTAAGATAGCTATAAATGAGGAGAAAAATACCTCATATACCAATAATTTCTAGTGAAAACATGAGATTCTCCCCCCCCCCCCAAAAAAAAAACCAAAAACCAAAACACAAACCACTCGACAGTCGGGAGGAGAAGATCCTATTGATGCTTTGTCACCATTTGACTTAGGAGCCGAGGGGATTTATTCTGCACATCAGTGACTGTGTTTCTAAAATCTTTCCTTAACATATTTCTTTGTTTTTTTTTTATTTCTCTCTAGTGGAATGTTGGTTATTTATAATTGGATATCTGAGAGGCACTCTAATTTTCTCAGCTTTCCCCTTTTCTTTTTGTATCTTCATTTCATTGCATTTTCAGAAACATCATCTTGAGCTTTCTCCCAAAGTTTCAACTCAGTGTTCACATTTCCAATGTCCTCAAAGTTCCTTCTTCTCCTGTGAATTGCTCCTTTTTATTTTTATGCTATCCTGGTTTGCTTCCTTGATAGAGAATCTTGTCTTTTATTTTTATTTTATTTTTTACATATTGTAAATTCCTTCACTGTTAATCTCTCCTTTACTTCCATCACACCTAAATCACATAGAGTCCAGCCTTTCATTTCTTAACCCTTTCCCCAAAGTGTTACCTCTTTCCCAAGCAGATGAGGGAGGGCAAGACTTCACATCAGACCCACTTTTGGCTCTCCCTCCCCTGGCCTGGAACCAGGAAGTCATGGTGACAGGGATGTATGGCATGAGGGCCTGAAAAGGTTCAATCAAGAAAAGAAGGCTGATCTCTGCTTCTCCAGATCTGGTCCCTGTGTGTGGGAGAGCCAAAGGCATGACTGGCCAGACCTGTCATATCTAGCAGAGGCAAAACCCTTTTTGGAGTAACCCAATTAAAGTTGTGGGTTTTCAGCAAGGCAGTGCCTGGTGTTTTAAAGCTGTTGCTATGGACATGCTCCTAAAAAAGATATCCATGGGTGGAAGAGAGAAGCAGCCCCTGTCTGCCCTGAGATATCACAGGCTGTCCCAGGCAAGGAGCCAGCCTGGGGCAGGAGCAGCCAGGTCCCAAGGGTGGCTTGCCCGCACATCATAGATGCTCTTGTTGGGTGGTACTCCCTGAAAGTGAGAATCTAGATCACAGAGGAAGTCCTGGGACCTTTGGGATTCAGTATCTATGCTCCAGCAGGCTGGACTGGTTGAAGGCGGGCACTGGGATCAAGAGGTGAGAGGTGGTATGGCCACGGGCATTACTACATTGGGAATGTGGATGGGCAAGTAAGAGGTGGATAGCTGTCCCCACAAGGAAGCTCTGGTTCCTCCTCGTAGGGGTCTTTGAAGGAGACTCTGCCTCTGGAGGCCTCTGGTGAGAGCTGTTGCAAGGCCCCATGCAAGGGAGGCAGACCTGGGCAGGGGCCTGGCCTAACAAGGGACTCAGGGTCGTCAGATCCTTCTTTTCAATCATATGTTTTCTACACATACACTGCTTCTGAATTTATTAAATAATTTTCCTTGTTTATCTTTGTCCTTTTGCCCAACTTGAAGAGCATTATAGCTGCTTGTATAAAGCTGCCTTGAAGCTTCAGAAATCCGACAGATGGCTGATCAGTGTACTTCTCCACTGGATAGCTGAAGTGCAAACTATTATTTATTTCTTTTGAAAGATCTCATATTCTAGTATGTGGAAATATTTTACATTATGTGACTAATTGTTGTATAGATAAAAATTAGCAGTTTCTTATAAGGAGGCATTGCTGATTGACTACTTGATTTAGAGAGCAAAGCTAGAAAAAGTAGTCAAAGGTTCCATGTTCAGGTTGCAGTCTCACTTAATCATTGATCTTTACCTCCATCCATCTCTGCTACTCTGCGCCTAGTGTCCACAATTCTTAATGTACACTACTAAGTTCCCCTAGACAATAAATGACTAATCTCTTGGTAGACAGACTGGATCACACAGGAGAAGAGAAACACTTGGATACATATGCAGAAGGAGTGGACCTTTGGTACCAATCACTTGGTTTTGTAGGTTTTTATCTAAGTTCATCGTTGACCTTCACATTACCTCACCACCTCTCTATGGTGTCTCATGTTTCTGTATTCCCAGATTTTTCTGCAGGAAAATAAGCTTGTTTCATAACATCCTTTCTCTCTCCCAACAAACACAGTTTTACTAACCATTATAAAAAAAATGTTTCCTCTAGATAAGTTCTGTTTCCAAAACTGTGTTTAAATCTGTACTGGTGCCTTGTCTCTCGCTTTGTTCATTCTTGTGGTGCAATGCTCATTTGAATGGTCTTGCATTAATTTCTTATGTTTGGGAAGATGCAGTCTTTAGTTCCAGCCATTCCCCCTCTGTTATTATCTGTAGTGATATCCTTTATAATTCTCACATGGATTTTTTTTTATAATCCTTGCATGGAATTTTTCTTCTTTATATTTGTCTTGCATATTGTCAATTTTGACAGTTTTTTCACATATTTTACAAATATTTATTTATTTGCCAACCCCAACTACAGAAACTTGGCAAATTAAAAATTATATCATCTCTTTGGAATTGTTTTTGCTTCCTATGTTATTATAATCACACATGTGTTTGAAAAATAAATAAAAGTCTAATGCCCAATTAACATGTCCATCTTTCCTTTACATATAAAACAGCTATTCCTAGTATACATAGCAAAAATATACTGAAAGAGTTGTATTAATCGGAACATCTAAAATTAAACAGGAAAACACATGAAGACAAGATACAGTTTTTGACATGAGTAGCTAACTTTCAGTTACTTGTGTTTGCTATTTGTTTTAATTATTATTTGCTAAATTCCATATACCTATTTTTATACTGATGGCAAAACATAAATAAATAAACAAACAAAAACAAAACCAAAAAACCCAGAAGCATCAGCATGTTCTGGCTGAACTTTTCAGAACAGAAACACACCATGATGGGTGGAGTCAGTCTATGTGTGTTTGTGCACATCTGTGAAACGTGATTTAGCTCGTTAGGATCAAAGTATGACAAGGGACTGAACACATTTCCTTCCTCAGTCTTACATAGTATAGAGGGATCAGCACTAACAATCTCACTTCTATACTTGGAAAGGACATTAGATCTTATTACTGTTAACAGTGGATTTTTATCATTTATTATTACTATTATTATTACTCCTATTACTATTACTATTATTATTATTATTACTATTACTATTTTTGAGTGTCACCCCTGTGCGGAGGCCATGTTAATAGATTCTGTATCATTATAATTTTAATATATGTGCTGCCAAAGTGAGCACTTATTACTATTTTTCAGTTTGTTGAGACAGGGTCTTATGTAGATATGGCTCTCCTGGAACTTGCTTTGTAGACCAGGCTGGACTGGAATTCATAGAGCCATGTCTCCACTCCCAACCACGAATTATTAAAGAACTCATTTTAAATCTCTGGTTGTTTCTCTGCAAGGAACTACTAAAGAAAAAGATTCTACTAAGAATCTGATAAAATTGTTAACAGCTATCCAATTACTATTTGCTCTATTTGTATGAGAGCTGGTTAGCTTTAGAGTAGTGTGAAATAGATAAATCAAATATTTTCTAAGAGATTCAGTTATAAAGTGGTCATTCTAATTAAAATTATATTTTGCTTCACAATAGAATTCACTTAAGGACACGTTTTAAATAAAGAAGCTCTCTTACATTTAAGTACCTGTTAATAGATGACTAGGCATGGGACATTGGATCAGGAAAACAGCTTTCAATGTTTTGATATGCAGTGTAGATTACCTGAGAAATATAAGAAATTTGATATGCACCAATACTTACAGCAGCCTTTAAGTGAGATTTTCCTGGCTAAACTGATTTCTTTGATATTTGCTTCCATTTCTTATGATCAAAGTTGTTTAGATTGACTGATAAAAAGCTAGGTACCTTGAAGTAATATCACGGATTATAGGTATTGAAATGTCACTTGGAGTATCTTCCACAGTGCTGACTTGGGCTCCATTGCGTTTTGTGCAGGCATCTTTTGTACAGACTTCTACCTGCAAAGATTAGTTTGGAATGGAATAAATATAATCATCTTCAAAACAGGCCAAAAACATTCTGAATCCACCTTCCCCCTCTTCATATGAATCTCTTCAAGTCCTCTATAACCTCATGGGGCTTAGTAAATATTCATTTTTTCATGTGAATCAAGTCCAGTAGTATGAGCTCAGAACAGAATACAGAATTGGGCTCATGACAATTGATTTAGTGATTAGCATGGCAATGTTTGGTCTCTGGTTCTGACCACTTACAAAGAAGGGCTTTTTAATCTATTCAGAACGGACAACGAATGGGAGACACTCAGGTGGTGATTCACAAGCCTGATAGGTTATCCCTGTCCTCCACTCTCCAGATCTATAACCACATGGCGTAATGATGATATCTCCTGGATGTCTTGACACTTTACAACAAATTGCCTAAACGCTAATATCTAATGGGAGAAAAATGAAGCCTAGGGAAACCTCCCAATAGGGCTGAGCTATTTTATATCCATTTGTTCCAGCTGCAATAGCATTGTCCCCTTAATCACAGCAGAAAATCATCACTCAGCCCTTTAATTCTGACATCTAGTTAGAATAAAAACTGGGAGGGTGGAAGAACTTAGGATTTGAAGTGGGGCTCATCAAACATCAGTAACACAAAAGGAGTGTATCCGGTAGCTGGGAGGAAGAACAAATGGATGCACAGGAGGTAGCTGGTGGGGCAGCCACCACATGTAGCATTATTCTGTTCTCAATGAAAGGATAAACTCAACTGTATTTCTTTTTTTTTTGAAGATTTACTTACTTTAAAAATGTGTACATCAGATTGTATGTATATGCAACATATGTTTGCAGGTTCCCATGGAGGCCAGGAGGGGTGCCAGATCCCATAGAACTATAATTATGGGGGTTGTAAATCACCTGGTGTGGGAGTTAGAATGGAATCTGAGTCTTCTGCAGGAGCACCAACTGCTCTCAACCACTGAGCCCTCTCTGCAGTCCTGAGCTATTCTTTTTCTTGCTAACTGGCACTCAATGTCTTATATACAGAGGTAAAAGAATACAGTGGACTGATGGTTCTTAAATTCTGGCGCGGTAGTTTTAAGCAAGTCAGTCCTCAATTGTTTATATCAGAACTTGTAGCAAGGTAGATGAGATTCACACTGTATTTAATAGACATCATTTTGTTCCCAGCAGTGTTGCTTCTAAACAGGAACTGAACATGTATTTACTACACTGTATCAGCAGGGTTACCTACAGTTGCAATACTACCTTTTGTAGTGATGTTTCATAGACTTAAACATTATCAAGATCCTCCACTATAATTAAGTACAAATAAGGAATAAATTTAAGGTAGATTATCTTAAATACAATGTGATAGAACAATGACATCAATTTTATGCATATTGGGAGATATCAGATTCTGGTACACAATGAGATTAACCTAAGAAACTCAACCAAATTCATTAAATCTTTAGTATGCATCATGTATTTGTGATGGGTTCTTGATCAAATAATTTTTTAATGTCTTCTGAATATAAAACAAATGTTCAGGTTTGTAGGCCGAGGTATGTATTTCAGTACATGTTTACAGTATGCAGTGAACGGATCAGTGTTGGGAATGGCACTGACTCCTTCCTTCTTCATGCTTGGAGTTCCTCCTATCTAGGTATTGATAAAATAGGGCAATGTGGAATCAGCACCCCACTGTGCTCTGAATTCAGGTCCAGACTTCTTTAGCGTCTACATATGAGGAGTACTCACACCTACATTTTACCAACTCTGTAAGAATTCAGGAGGCCCACAAGATGGTCACACGTCTGGTATTTGTCTGGGATTCATACATCCTACCACTTTCTCGGCTAAATATTTCACATACATTTAAGCACTGAACTACTTGGATCTATTTGCTTTCCTCCTAAAGATTTTCTTTGGACTTTAGGGAAGCATGACACTGTGTTTTCATTCTTACTAATGTAACATTACCAGTCTCTGTCTCATACCATATACTGTATAACATTTGAACATAATGTAAACACAAGGGTTCACTATACTTACTTGAAAAGGCCTTAAAAATCAAGTTTTAAAATTGAAGTTATGATTTCCTTTCAGAAGGGTGAAATAAAATAATTTACTCAATGAGCTTCCTGAGTATTTGATCAGCTTTAAAATCAATGGCTATTTTGTGGAAGAGGTTAACCTAGAGAAGTTTCATTCTAAATAATGGACATAACTGTTCAATGCTGCTTTAAATGATATTTGACATCATAAAAAGTCACTCAGATTTAACATTCAAATTTCCAGCTATGCATATGTATGCCAAGTATGATAATCCTGGAGAGTAAAAGCTCGCACAATATAGATGTTAAGGGAAAAGCTCAAATATTGACTTCAACTTCCACCTTCGATCTCTGTTTCAATGATACAAGTATGATTAAAATATACTTTCTTCTGGTCATGATTGACCCAGTATGAGTAGGATCTCCATCTCACTAAAGGGACGTATGACGTGATATGTCAGTCCTTGGTCTTCACGCTGAAGTTGAGTGGCACATGTACACACAGCTTCAGTGTTAGCACCACCAGCCTATACTCTACATGTTCAGTTTGTATTATTTGTAATAATTAATTTTGTATTAAATTTATCTGTATTAATTTTATTTTGTATTGATATTATTTGTAATAATAATTAAAATAAATAGTTTGTAATAATTAATATTTTAATTAATTAATCAATTTGGGGGTGTGTATATATGTATATGCATGTGCACTAGAAGAGGGCATTAAGATTTCTTGGAGCTGGAGTTAGTGAAAATTTCAAGACACATGGATTATTACATGGGTTCCAAACAGTGGTCCTCATGATACCACAGCAAAAACTCGTAACCATTGAACCATCTTTCAAGCTCCAGATTCTCAGGTTTTAAAAGACAACTGATCATGCTTCCTTCTCAGAACTCAGCCCTATCTTCCAACAGGGCTACAAAGAACACCTCATGGTATAGCTGTCATTGCCATCCTGGGTTCTTTGCTCACAAAGCTGTAATTTCACAGTTTTAGGAGTTGATCCATATTTGGTCTACTTATGTGTGTGGACTCTTTCTAAGAAGTCCACATGTGGCGAGCTAATGAAACTCCCAGAGGTTGTTGGAAATCAGAATGCGAAGCAAAAACAATTCATAAAGGTTTCTTTTTGTGTCTACTATTTCTTTTGGTTGCTTATGAAGCCAATCCTGTGGTTCCAGAAGGGATGGCTGGAGGACTGTGGCCAAAAAGACGTGCTTCCTGCTCAGACATGGAAAAACAGCATGTGACATGGGCAGACACAGCACTACTGACAAAATGTTTCTGGGGTCAAATAAAATTTCTGCATTTAATGCCTTTTTGAAATTATTCATGAAATTCTCATGAATTTTAGAAGTTGCATAGATTATTTAAAAATTTACTAAATTGTAGCCTTCTTTATAAATGCGGAGCTTCTGGAATCTTTTCAGCACTCCTTTGTTCCCTTGGCCTTCTTATCTCATGTACCTGACATTCATACAAGATTTTCAGCTCCCCAGCATAACTTTGTGTCTTATATACTTTATGGCTTTGATAATTTTCCTGTTTTAGAGTCAGTAGCCCCTGAAGAGGACCATGGTCTTCATTTAGACAATGCACTCTCTGAATTCTGTGATAAAATTTGTCATGTAGTGTAAGTATGTAAATATTCTTCTAGGGAAGGAGGCATGGACTTAGAAGTTTCTTCCAGATTCCCAAGGACAAAATGTTTAAGTGTAGCCATGACGCATAGGTGAGGCTGGAGAGTGTTGAATGATGAATAAATTTATTCCTTCCCATCTTCAGGTAAAACCCTTTGGTATTTTTTTATTTGCTGCATTTAATGTTTTCTTGTTCTATTCAGAATCAGGAATGCTAGTGGTGGACAGAATACTTCATAACATTCACACCACACCCTTATAAAGGGGTAACTGACACCCAGTGAGCAGTGCGGTTTCCCTGAGCAAGGGGCAGAAAAAGGAACAGACAGAAAATCTCTACGTCTATAAGCTAATTCTGATTTTTATATCAATAAAAGGCTGAGAAAAAAAGACAAACTGGCAAGACTGTTTTTGGTGACGATTTGATTAACTTCAGTTCACCCGTAGGCATTGTTGGCATTTTGTCAGCTCCCTCATCAGCACCAGCTCCATCTTAGCCAAGAGCCCTTTTGGGGGGATTCAAGTCTATGAAACCCCTCACAGCAAACCAATTCCATCCTGGTCAATTTCCTTCTTCTCTCTTTCCTTTCGCATCAAATAAACAATAATCTGTAACCAGGACAGAGGGCCTCCATTTAGAGAAGCTGCTTGGCATGTTTTATTTAACATATCCATGAGCTTAACCATCCAAAAGAAGCAAACAAACAAAAAAAGCTCTGACCTGAATGTCATAGACAGTGAAGGGAGACAGGCCGTTCGGAATAAACGACCCCGGCGTATCCATTCCTGCCTTGTAGATCTTATTATGCACACAGACAGAAGACTCGGTGGCAATGCCATCCGGGTTTGAAGGAGATGTCCAGATAACACGTACAGCTGTACTGTTGATGATGACAACCTCTGGAGGAAGCGTGCCCTGAGGCCCTAGAATTAAAGGAAAGAACTGAATACTACGCTCCAGCTGTCTCAGCAAAGCTCTTGTCAGACTAAATGCAGATTGGTACAGAGGCTCGGCAGAGGGCTCCTTGCTTATCTGCCTTCCTATGAGGAAGTTATCACAGTCTGAAGTCCTCTGCAAATTGGCTTATTATACTCTCAGTTAGAAACCATGAGAATCGGGGGCAAAATGCTTCACAGCACCAGCACAAAGCTAATCTTCAATGCTATGTGACCAGTGGGATACAAATGATAAATTACTCACCCGTCTGCACCTCTGACATGTATCTATTATTTGACTTTTTTTCAACCCTTCACTTTATATCTCCTTGGAGGTGGGGGTGGATCTGCTCCTCAAGCCAAATAAAATAAAATAAAACAAAACAAAATTCAGATACACTGAGGCTGCTGGAACGTGAGAAATCATTTGCTGTTACTAGCTTGTAACTCAAGCAATATGAAGCAATAATGCAATATTGTCATTATGTAAATGATTTTGAGTGTTGATTACCATAGGTAATGATGAAATCTAACATTAGAAAAAAAATCTTGCTTAGCGTTAAATTACACAATTATTCAAGCATGTCAGAAATAACTATGCAAAGGCCTATTTTTATCATAAGAACTCATCTTAACTAGTTGAAAAATTGTCCTTGTGAGTCATCCTATTTTATAAACAAAAAGTGCCGACCTTTGGCATCACGAAGGGAAATGGGTTCCATACTTAAAGAGTTCTGCTAATGGCCTGGAACACTGGCTTGGGAGGTAACGATATTATAATGTTTATAATGAGACCATATAAAGCCAGAAAGATTAGAGAGACCATTCCAGACTCATTTCCGACTCACAAGTTGATTCTCTGGCTTCCTCTCCCTTGTTAACTGGCTTAGAAACCAAGACATATGCAATTCTTCTCTGAGGCTGAACTTCCACCTACTGTTTTTTGGTGACTTGGAGAGGGCTCTCCCCAAGCTTGGGTGTCATTTTGAAAAGCAAAATGCTTTTGAGGGCTAATCTTAGAAAAGAATGGTTCTAAATGTTATCTTTTACTGTGGTGAACTTGCTCCCAACTAAGCCCACATTGAAATAAACAAGCCAATAGTGGGCCGATGGCTGATTACCACAGCTCCACGCTGCTGTTTCAAGGGAACTGGTTTATTCGTCTGCCATTTGATGACAACAAGCCTGTAAGTGGTTTCGTTCCCAACCCCCTTTCTTTCAGTATCAGGAATTTTACAAAGGAAGGATGACTGATGTTAGCTCTAGAAAGGATCAATCAATAGCATTGGCTGAAGTCAAGAACCTCTTGAAATCTTTACTTGCTCCCATCAATGTGGTCACACACACACTACTGTACTGCTGATACCATAGACTAAATTGAAAACCGAGAGGAAAATCCAATTCTCAGTGTTTGGTGCTAAGTGACCTATGACATGATTGTCTACATCTGGGAAGATTAGATTTTCAGACATTCATCTGAGGTTCCAGAATTCCAAAACAGTGTGTAATATTCCAAATTACCTTGTAGATCTTGAAAAGCTATCAACGGAAAACACAGAACATTGTTGATGTGGCACTTAGAAAAGGCAGAATAAATTCTCTTGTTCACTATTTCTAGGATGAGACAGAAGCAAGATGGTGGAGAATCAGCTTTATAAAATATTCTGGAACCTTCTTTGTGGTGATACTGGTGGAGTTAGATTTCATTTTATTTTTAAACAAATTTTATTTTTTCCTTTATTCTATAATCAATTGAGAAGTCATATTGAAGTATATATACTTTAAATTTTCCTGTAAATATTCTAATTATGCTATTTATAGTTATTCAAATAACCTTCAAAATAGAAATATAACTACTTGCAAACATTTGTGCAATGTAAAGTAACACTGTGCAGGACTTTTGTGACTTTTTTTTCAGGGACTCCTTTATATTAACATCTTGGGGTTCATGTATAAATGGCAAATTTTAGTTTTGATTTTTTTCCCCTACCTTATCTCTAGCAATATTTTAAAATGATGGGTGTGCAGTGTTGTTGGAAGCGTTTATGTCAGAAGACTTCATAATTAAGTCAGAAAACCCTGGAGACTTCAGACTTCCTTCCCCCTGTTGTCACCAACTGTACTTACAGTCTTTTATACTCCCTAAATGATAGTATCAGTTGAGTCCAGCGAAACTGGGTGGATTTTCAGTGAGAAAATTCCTTTTCTCATTAGAAATATTTTTCACTGGCTTATGGGACTATCACTCACTAACCTGTGGCCATTCTACAACAGAGAGGACGTGTTACATTTCAAGTTTGTGCTATTTGATTCCTTAGCTAATCAGGCTAATCTTAAGTTAAACCTTTATGATATCAAACTCTTATATGACAGACTTTCTGGGGAGACATAACACATATACATTGGCTCACCCCAAAAAGGGAACCCACCACAGAACAAATACCAAAGTGTCGATTGTATGAATGCTTGATCTGGTGACCCTGTGCTTTCTTCTTCTGGGTCACTAACAGGAGTATGGGTCACTGACAAGGAACGTGGGTGATTAAAACACAGCTGCATCACTGGAAATCCTACCCCATGATGGGTGATGGATACCAGAGTCCACAACCTTGGGGCTGTCCTCACAGCTTGTAGGCAGTGAAATCATCTGAATGTGTTTTTAATTCCCCAGTTTGGTTGGGTGTATTCCTTCTGAACTTTTGGGAGGGGCCCTCCAGAATATTCCAATGACCCAGAGCATATGACCTTCTATTTACCCCTATGGTAATTATGTGGAATATGCCATGCAGCGCAAAGATAAATGGATTATACTTATGCTATAGATCCTTGGGAGCACACTTAAATTCATAGATTACACATATTGGAAGTGCCACTGTGTGTTTAAGGACAGCATAGGTATGCCAAGGTCTGAAGAAAATCCTTTTACCTGCTCATTCTTAGTCTGGTTCCATTTTCCAACCTACTTGACACAGACTTCAAGCTACTTACTGCCCCATGCATGACAGAAAAAGTGGTGGGTTAGTTCTTCTGCAGATGCCTTTGGGAGTGTTATTCTTTCTGGTTGTAATTAGAAACAGGCAGTGTACCTGGATAACCAGAATCACCTTTCTACTTTGTCTTGTCTTTTGCCAAATCTGAAGATATTACAGTATTGAGTCTCAGCATGGGCAAACAGCAGGGACATTTTGTATTGTTACTAGTCACTACCACAGGAGATGTTCTGTGAGGCTTAAGACATGGTCTGTTTGCATAGCTCATGCCACAATGGCCTCTTCCTAGACAGTGAACCATTTGAGACAGAAGATACATCCTTCATTCAAAAGACAGTACAAAGTAGAGACTGTTGACCTTACTTCCTCTCTGAGGGAGGAAGAGTTTTAACTGAATTAGTTAGGGAGAGAACATTCACCTTTTCTGTCTATTGCTAAAACTGGCTTGAACATAATTTCCCTTTTCTGAAAGAGGAAATTATTTTATATGGATTCTTCATTACACTAGACAAGGGAAATGCTGTCTAGAAGATTCTTTCTCTGTATATTATTATTTTCATGAGGAATTGGAGGTTTTAGAGAACATTTGAATAATGTTCTCCAAAAATAACACAGAAGGACATGTCTTTATGAAAAGAACCTATGAGGCATATGAAAACAGTGGCTTGGAAATGTTAAGAGGCTTGAAATGGGATGGTGTACAGATCTACCTTGGATAAGAAAGGCAAACAAACACAAAAAGCCATGGAAGAACTAAAACCTGAATTGAATGAAGAAAACCACCAGAACCACATACACAACACCAAAGACTGAAGAAAAAGTTACTTATAGTGGTGACAAGATAGAAACAAGAAAAGTGATGTCCCTGAAAGACATACTGGCATAAGAGTGGCATCTATGTTATAGGAGTAAGCAGCCACTTAAAAAAATATATTTAAGGCCCACTCCATGAGATGGAAACCATACCTGACACTTCTAACGTGACCAAGATCTTGAGATTAGAAAAGTTATGGGCCTAGGGGAAAACCTACTATTATTATTTTGATAAAGGAACATGACAATAAAATATCTCCTAATGATGTTCTGCTATCTTCATAGATCAGCGTTTGTTCACCCCTCATCAGAGAAGATTCTTATTGCAGTAGTTGATAATTAACAGAGACCCAGAGCTGGACAATGGGCAGAGAGACTTTGGAGCACTGAGTTTTAATTGGGATGTCTTTATCAAACCCCTACACTCAAGGCTCAGGGATCTGTGGAAAGAGAAGGCAGAAACATTGTAAGAGCCAGAGGTGGTAGATGACTCCAAAGAAACAGGGTCTTCTAGACACAATGAGCTGATACATATATGAACGCACAGAGGCTGATAGCACACACAGGACTGGTACAGGCTCAAACCAGACAGAACTGTAGCAAGGAGAAAAGGAAGTAAACACAAAGTCCCACTACTAGCTAAGAAGTTATTTGCAATTGACACCTGCTGGAAAAGGAAAATAAGTTTTTGCCAATGTAGTATCACTGGGTGTATCAAATATACCCTAGTGCAGACTCCATGTCCAGGAATAGCTGGCCAAAATAAAACAAATTCCTTGACTTTTTTGTGTACTTTTTGTTTTGGTCTTTTATGTCTTACTGTTTGGTGGTGGTGGTATGTTGCTGCTTGCTTGTTTTATATTTTTGTTGATCTTTGCTTTTTGTTTTATATTTTTAATTTTAGAGAGAAAAAGTATGAAGCTGGATGGGTATGCACATGGGAGGATCTATCTGTGAGGAGTTGGGGAAAGACAAAGAGTATGATCAAAATAAGTTTTATGAGGTTTTAAATATTAAAAATACCAGAGAGATCAACTTAAAGGAAGGAACCATTTCTTTTGACTCAGTGTTAGAGGATTTAGGCCAGAGATATCTGACCCCATTCCTGTGGGCCTGAGGTAAGACTGAACCTCATGTGAGAGAGTGTGCAAATGAGAAGGCCATATCCCCCTGAAAGACAGAAAGCAGAGAGCTGAAGGGTGTTGACCAGTTAGGGTTCACACACTGCAGCAAACAATGGATATATTAGTTAAGTCTTACCCACCATGAAGAGATATTAATAAACAGAATATAATCTGTCTTACTTTTCTATTGCCATGACAAAACACCATTACCAAAGCAACTTATAAAAGAAAACATTTAATTTGGGGCTCATACTTCCAAAAGGTTAGAGTCCATGACTATCATGGTGGGGAGCATGGCAGCAGGCAGGCACAGCTACTCCAACAAAACCACACCTCATAATCTTCCCAAACAGTTTCACCAACTGGAGACAGGTATTTGAACATAGGCAGCCTCTGGGCTCATTCACATCAATCACCACAGTCTTACCCAAATTATTGACAATATATCCACATGTTAGTATATTATGGTATGCTGTGACTGAAGTAAAATGAAGATGAAGATTATCACAAAGTAGAATTTGCTCATTACATTCCTTGTTGCTGAGATAGAACAACCAATGGAAACAACCCCAGAAAGGATTTGTTTTGACTCAAGGGTTAAGAGGGAACCTTCTATCACAGTGGGAAAGGCAGGGATGTGTAACTGAGCCTCTTTGTTGGTGCATGGAGAAGAAGGTGTTGGGATGGGAGATGGAGACAGAGCTGTCATCTTCAAAGTGAACTCTCAGTGACCTACCTGTGTCAGCTAGTCACCGGGACCCAACGGTTCCACAACCTCCCAAACAGCCCACCAAATGGGAACCAACTGTTCAAACACAACCAGTGAGGACCAGTGAGGACAGTGCACATCCGAAGCACAGCAGAGGGCAGAAGGCTCAGACAAGCCTCAGAAGGCTCAGCCAAAGAATTAGATGTTAGGCAGGAATAGAATATTATCAGCATGTTTTGATAGAAAACATTTGATCCAAGGATTTTATATACAGCAGAATGATCATTTGTATGCACAAAAAGGGCAAAGATATTCCTGTACTGTTAAAAATTAACACTGTGAAAAGATGACAGAAATACGATATTACATAGGTAAAAACTTACATACATTATATTAAAAAATAACTCTCATGTTGATCCAGTGAGATACCTTGGAGGAAAAGCCCTGAATATAGCGCTGAGCACCTAAGCTCAATCCCTAGAAGCCATGGCGGACTAAAGAGTCGGCTCCCTCAGGTGGTTTCCCCTCTCACCTCATCTGAGAACTTGGGCATGCTAAAGATCTCTGGAATCATTGTCCAGAGAACAGAAAGGTGAATTGAAACTCAGAATTTAGGATTGGGGAAATTTAAGGATTGATGCTAACTACTGGAGCCATTTTGAGAAAATAATTGCATATAATATTATATAACAATAAAATAATTTATAAAGAAAACATTGAGAATTACAATAAGGAAAGAATTAATCCATTATTTCCTCATATGCAAAATAGAAAGAGATAGAAAACAGTAAAAGATATCACTAATTTTAAGCACACGCTGAATTAAAATAATAAAAATAAATCTTTAAAATAAGTGTAGAGGTTACTGTCTTTAGGTGAAATCTTTTGATGGATAAAACATGATCAAATACTACTATTTTCTTTTTCCTAATGCGTTAAGCATGGAGGAGAAGAAAGAAAATAAGACCTGTGTGCTGGAAGTTTCTATTGTCTATTCCCTACCCCTGCAAAAAGTTTAAAAGCACATGGAGATATTTTTGTCTCACATTACAAACACATGTGACAGAAGCAGACAAATTGTCAAGAAGCTATTCAAATAGTTCTGAGCTGACCCCTTGTCTGATTTGACCTTTTTGATCACAAAGAGTCATCTGAAAATTTTCCAAGGTATGAATGGACATCACAGCAGGTTTTATTGTCTAAATCCTAATAAAAATAAAAATGTCAAATGGCTTCTCTTTGCCAACTTGTGATTGTTAAAAAATTACCAGGAACACTTTGCTGTTAAAATGACAATCATTTGTACAAATCATAGCAGGGGAAAAACATGTGTTTTGTTATAATTTTCTCTCTATGTGGTGTGTGTGCATGTGGAGGTGCCTATGTTTGAGTTCATACATACTATGGTGCATGTATGAAGGTCAAATGACATGTAAGAGGATAAGAGGGCATGTGTGGAAATCAGAGGGCATGCATGGCATCAGAAGGAGTTCATGGAGGTCAGAGGACAGCCTCATGTGTTGTTGCCCACCTTCTCCTTTGAGACATAGTCTCTTGTTCACTGGTATTTAGCAGATGAGCTGTGCTAGGGTCATCTGTTGAGCCTCCCATCCCTGCCTCTCATCATGCCATAGGAGTGCTGGGACTGAGCCAGCTCCCAGCCCAGAATGAAACAGTATATGTATAGTGTGTGTGTGTGTGTATGTGTGTGTGTGTGTGTGTGTGTGTGTGTGTGTACATACTTCCACCTATTATACACACAGATATATATATTTCATGATTTTTTGAAAGATGATATTTACTAAGGAAAGACATAAAAATTTATTCTCAAGATTTTCAACTCTAAGATGTGCTAAAATTTATACTGTTAGCAGGTTATGTGACAATTTTTCTTCTATGAAGCAAACAAAAAAAAGACCCATTAAAATTACAGTTGAGAAAATACAGAGGATGGCTAGCTAATTTACTTAGGATAGCAGTTGCATGGAGGAGGGACAGGACCTGAAGCAGGCTTTCCTAGCTGACTCTTCTCAGAGTTAACCTTTGTGCTCACAAAGAGTTTTCTGAAAAATTTCCAAGGTATGAATGGAAATCACAGCAGATTGTATTACCTACATCCCGAAGGTCAGAGGTTCTGATTACTGAGGTAATGAAACTTCAGCAGGCTGCTTCAAATCTATTAGGTTTGTCAGCTTCTATAAGCATACTGACTTCAGGAACACAATGATATCACAGAGTATGTACGTGAGGGAGAACACAGCAACCAGATCTTCACCTTAGTGTTCAAGTTCACAGGGTGTGTGTGTGTGTGTTGCTTTTACAGGCAAGCTCTTGATATGAATTGGTGAGCAAGGTAGAACAGAATGGGTGAAAACACATGCACCCATATACTCACACACACACTCACACACATGCACACTCACAGATAAATTAAACTTCAGATAAAACCTATTTTTCCTGGAGATGTGACAGAAGGTAATCATAATATTAAATAACTTAAAATTTCCCAATAAATGGTTCAAATTATTCTAACAGAAATACCATGGAACATTAAAAACCAACAACCCCACAAAAACTCTAGGGTTTTTTTTGTTTGTTTGTTTAATAAATTATTTGGTGGAACACAATGTATAACCCTCAATCCCACATACCCTGGGCTTCGTTCTCAGTCTCTTGTAGTTTTGGGAGATGGTGAGCCCTTTAAGAGCTGGTACCAAGTGGAGTTAGCTAGCTGACTGGGACAAGCTGCTGAGATGAATTTTGAAATATGGCCTCTTTCTTTTGCTCTCAAGTTGTTAGGATGTGAGTGGCTTCTTCAGACAAGCACATCTACCTTGTGCCTGCCTCACCACAGGCCTCAAAGCTTCAGAAATAGTGACCATGGACCAAAACATGAGCTGATATACTCTTTCTTTCTGTGTACATGGATTTATTTTGGGTATTTTATCACAATGACGGAAGAGTGACTGACAGAAACACTGATATCTTGGAGTTGATGACACCAAACCCTGGTCCTAATGCATGATGGGTATCATAAAGTTCATGCAAACCCACTCAGGTCTTCATAGGCCATAACAAACTCCAGACTGACTCAAACTGTGGTAATGGTTGCCAATATTATATACAGATTTTTGTCTAATAGTGGATAATAGTTATGGTGAGTCTTTATCGTTATAAAACAAATATTCTAATCAAACCTGTACAAATTAGATATTTCTCAGTATTTAGTAAAAATATTGACAAGTTTTGATTCGGTCATTTGTCAGATATTAAGTCATGCTTGCAAAAATGATTAGTACATATATTTCCTGACAGACTCAGGACTTTTTTCTGGCTGTTCTTTTGGGGAAATACTCACTAGCAGATCATACGCTAAATGCTATACCATCAGGTAGCTCTGAGATTTCATGCACTGTGGTTTCCAAAGTTATAGAGACAGATGGATTTGTCTGTGTGCTCTTTCAAACTACTCACAGAAGTGTTTTCTCAGGCCAAGGTAAGATCCTTATTCCAGCAACAGTGCTTTGAGATGGGATTCCTTCAGGAGCCAACCCTGGCACTAAGCAATACGTACGGGACAGCCCGTCACACTGCTGAAGACACTGTTTGTGGGTTTTGTTAATGGGGGATGAGTAAAGGTGCTAGGTCTGGGAACTACAGAAAACTCGTGGTCCTGCACAGCGTCCAGCTAGGAAGCAGACACTCAGATGATCGTGGTACTCAGCCTCTGTACTAATGGGAACAGAACTATTCCCATTCAAAGTGCATATGGGAAGGGCCCTAGATCCAGAAAGAGGTAAGGAGGTATTTGTCTATTAAGAAGAACATCACAGGCCTTGGAAGATGGTGTTGAAATCTCAAGTTCCAGAGCCCACATAAAAACACTGGGCACGGTAGTATCTTTTTGTACTGGAAAAACAGACAGGCTTATCCTTGAAGGTTGTTGGAAAAATCATGAGTTCAAGGACAGTGAGAGAAACAATTATCTTGAGGAACAACACCTTTAGTTGGCCTCTGGCCTCCACACACACTTGCCCATATACATATACATATTCATATACACATACATATAATGTATACATGAACATAAACACATCTGCATATGTGAACATACATGTACATAAATGTAGCTTGGGTACCTTGACTTGATTATTCTTTTTTTGCATTTTAATTATGTTTATTACTTCAAGTCACATCAGCATCACAGTCTCCTCCCTCCACCCCCTCAGTCCCACCCTCCCACACTCTGTCTCCTATCCCCCATCCAACTCCTCTGGTGTGGGGTGGCCCCACATCACAGGACTTGATTATTCTTAATGTACCACTTAAATTTCTTATGGTGCCGTGGTGGTTTGAATGCAAAATGTTCCTACAGAGTCCCAGGCATTTGAATACTCGGTGCCAGGTTGGGGATGCTGCTAGGGGAGGCTCATGAGGTGTGGCCTTGCTTGAGGAGTATGACATGCTGCTTGCTGGTATGCCTCCTAGCCCTGGTGGACTTTAAACCTCTAGCACCATAAAACCATGTACATGCTCCCTTCTTTAAATTGCCTTGGTCATGGGCTTCAGCACATCAACAGAAAAGTACCTTAACACAAGAGTTAATGCTCAGAGGGGAAACAGGAGACATCTAAAGCACTCTTACTTGGTTTCTCCCATCTCACGTCTACGGCTGTGTGGTTGAGGATGCTTGCGGTGACAGTGGCTCCTTTCTCTGGAAAGCCTGCTGAGGTCATCACTGTCACTTCTTGAATTGGTGTAAAGCCCACACTGTTGTGTACAAAGAGCTTATATTCATATGTTGTAAACCTGAAGGTTTTGTTTCAACAAACAAACAAAAAACATATAAATTATGTTCCATGAAAATCAAAATGCATTATTTTCCTCACAAAATACAGAATCCTTTTCCACAAAATGCTCAGTTTCCTTTTCCTTCTTAGAAACACATTATTTCCTTTCTTCTTACACAGAACATACTATTATCTCCGTAATGCTCCAGCCTCCACCAGAGTGTCAGGAAAGCATTTTATTTGGAAGCAGTAAGCAAATATCAGTCTTTAAAATAAACGTGGGTTATCGTTTCCCTGTTCTTACTGTTTTCAGAAGCAGCGAGGATTATGGCTCAATTCAAGATGTAATTACAAGGCTGGCAGCTTGCCAACCTTCTGTCCCAGTGCCATCCAAAGAGTTTTATTCTCTTCTTTAGAGAAACTCATCCATTTTCAAATATCAGACTCCATCATCATTTTCTTCCTATGCCTCTTTCCTGTCCCTGTAATCTCACTGGCTGGCAGATAAATGCTTAAATGAAACCTCAAGTGTGAGCAGAGTGAACAAGATCATCCCTCTGATGGTTTGCTGACAGTGAGGGGTACCAGGTCCTAGTGTACACATGTTGATTTGAGTCAATACAGAGGAAATGGAGCATCACTTTGCTAAAGAGGAAACACAGAAATGTAGTATAATAGGAATTTCTTGAAATTGTTACTTTAATTCCTCATCTCTTTCTAGCAGGAGCCCAGTGACTTTATCTCCTTGGTTCAAAATTGCCTGAGTAGGAAAATGGTATTTATAGACAAAATCAGACCCCGACTCTATAGTCATCTGTATGGATAGACCCGCTTGCACATTCTGAGTTATAAGTGGCTGTACCAACTTTGACTTCAGCTCTTCTTCTTCTAATTTGGGGTCAATATGTGTTCCTAGGGTATCCAGGGTCCAAAGTATTTGTCTCAATACAAATCGTTTGTCAGAATCCCTGGTGGTCACCATACAAAGGGAAGAGAGCCATTTCAAAGAACTTTGCTAAATGGTTTCACCAAAGTTACATCAGGATTTGTAGTACATTCTCCTACCTCCCAGGTGGAATTCTGCTTGCCTCCTCTTCTTCCCTACTTTGGACCCAAAGGTGCTTTCCTGGAGCTCTCCCTCAGTCATGTAGGAGGGGCACTGTTTGGCTGCTATAGGCACAAGTGACGGTTTGGTGTCTTTGAGGGTCATTTATTGGTTTATTTCTCTAAACAAGAGCTACCAGGGTTTCTTCCTTTCTCTGCTTTACAAAACCATCTCCTTCTCCAATGTTCATCACTTGCCTGACCCCTCTCCCTTCTTCTTTCTCTCCCTCTTCACTCTTCCCCCTCTCCTTTCTTCTTTCCCTCCTTTTCTTCCTTTCATGGATTGATGCATACCCCGCCCGCCCCACCCAAAAGGACAGAGACATTCTCAAGCCTAGTATGTTCTTATTCACACTATAGGGTATTTGTATTGAGTGAGGTAAGATGAGGTTCCCGGGGATCCAAGATGGCAGCGACTCACATGGACGCATTTTGAACATGGGGAAAAGAGCCATAAAAAGCACAGAGTTATTGGACACTGTGCAAAAACTGGAGGGACTAGACCCTCCGGGAACACACACAGCTCCCAAGGGACTGTTAAAAGTCCCAGGGCAAGGCTCTCCCCCCATCTCTCCCAGACACGGAAGCCGCTAAATCTGGGATTCGGGAACTCCCATTTGGAGAGGTGCCTGGTAAGATCGACCCTAATACACAGCAGGCAGAATCAGATCTCACACAGGGATCACTCACCAGCGTACTAGGCTGCCCACACCTCAGGCTGACCTTATAGCTATTTAGGAAACTTTGCAGGCTAGTTGAAGACTTAGCAAGGCAGAAACAGGGCACACAGCGGGAGGTCTGCAGCCACACAAGCCACAGCTAAGGAGCCAGGTGGAAGACCAAACAGGGGGGCAGGGCAGAGACGCACGCTGGCAGCTAAGGAACTGGGCAGAAGACCACACAGGGGGGCAGGACTGAAGCCTGCGCCTGCAGCTAAGGAGCCAGGTAGAAGACCAAACAGAGGGGCAGGGCAGAGACGCGCGCCCGCAGCTAAGGAACTGGGCAGAAGACCACACAGGGGGGCAGGGCAGAGGTGCCGCACCCGCAGGGAAGGAGCCGGAGGAAGCCGGCACAGGGGGGCAGAGGCCCCGTGCCCGCGGCAGAAGAGCCGGGCGGGAAGCCAGCAAAGGGGGCCGAGGCAGAGGCACCGCGCCCACAGTGGAGGAGCCGGGCAGGAAGCCTGCACAGTGAAGTGGCAGGGCTGAGAGCACACAGAGGTACACAGAGGCAGAGCTATCAGCGGAGACGCACAGAGGCTGAGGGCTCCAAAACGTGGAAGGCAGAAGCCAGGGGACCATAGCTGTGTTCTGGAAAGCCCAGACATATTAGGCGTGGAGCCGGGCCCACTCAGTCTCCATGGGGAAAACCAGAGTCCACAGATTCTGAACCTGGGCAAACAGGTCCATACCATCAGAACCACTACAGGCTGATCACTCAGTGTGCAACATAGAGAAGTCTGACTTGGGAGCAGTGAAACAATCCCGGGCCATTCCTCATTACCTGGGAATAGGCTGCACCAGCTCACAGTGCTTCAGGCTATTAGAAACACAGTGACCCTGAGATCCCCCTGTAAGCAATGACAGATAGCCAAGCAATTCGACTGCTACACCAAAGCATCCCCTGTGGAGCCAAGCCCAGATGACGATGAGAGCAGACAGCTAACCACATCCATTTGGCCAAAGGTCCAAGAAAAAAAAGAAATCAAGGAAATATGACTCCAACAATGCAGAACTATCCTAGCTCATCCAATTCGGATGACCTCACAACAGTAGAAACACATGAAAATGATGACAATTCTACATTATGGAAAGTGATAGAGTCCCTTCAAGAAGAACTTAAATCTATGAAGGAATTCAAAGAAGCCACAATTTTACAAGTCAAAACAATGAATAACACCATTAAAGAGCTCCAAGCCAAGGTGACTCAGCTTGAACAGGAAGAGGACATAGGAATGAAAGATTTCCAGGCAAAAACAAGAAAACTGGAGAAGGAAATGTACAAAACGAACAATATCATTCAAGACATGAAAATAGAAATAGAAACACTAAAAAAAACACAGAGTTAAAAGAGAAAGTGGAGAATCAAGGGAAGAGAACAGGAACTATGGATGTGAGTATCAAAAATAGGATGCAAGAGATGGAAGACAGGATCTCAGGCATGGAAGATTCAATGGAAGAAATCAGTATAACATCCAAAGAAAATGAGAAGGCTAAAAAATCTCTCACCCACAACATCCAAGAAATCAAGGACTCAATGAAAAGACAGAACCTAAGAATTATAGGTATAGAGGAAAGAGAGGACTCCCGACTCCAAGGTCCAGGAAATATCTTCAACAAATTCATAGAAGAAAACTTCCCAAACCTGAAAAAAAGAGATGCCAATAAAAACCCAAGAGGCTTACAGAACACCGAACAGATTAAATCAGAAAAGAAACTCTTCTCGCCACATAATAATTGAAACACCAAATGTACAGAACAAAGAAAGAATATTAAAGGCTGTAAGAGAAAAAGGTCAAGTAACATACAATGGCAGACCCATCAGAATTACACCTGACTTCTCCTCAGAAACTTTAAAAGCTAGAAGGGCCTGGACAGATATCCTACAATCCTGAGAGAACATAGGTGCCCAGCCAGACTACTATACCCAGCAAAACTCTCTATCAACATAGATGGAGAAAACAAGATATTCCATGACAAAATCAAATTTAAACAATATCTACCCACAAACCCAGCCCTACAGAAAATCCTAGAAGGAAAATTCCAACCCAGAGAAGAAAACTACACCCAAGAAAACAGAGGGAATAGAAAACCCCACAGCATAAACCAAAAGAGGCACAGGACGATCACCTATACCAAATTAATGGGAAATAACAACCCCAGGTCACTAATATCCATCAACATCAATGGACTCAACTCCCCAATAAAAAGACACAGGTTTACAGATTGGATCCGCAAGCAAGACCTGTCTTTTTGCTGCATACAAGAAACACATCTCACTATCAAAGATAGACACTACCTCAGAGTAAAGGGCTGGGAAAAGGTTTTCCAAGCAAATGGACCCAGGAAGCAAGCTGGAGTAGCCACCCTAATATCAAACAAAACAGACTTCCAACTGAAGTTAATGAAAAAAGATAGAGAAGGACATTATATACTCATTAAAGGGAGTATTCATCAAGAGGACATCTCAATATTGAACATCTATGCCCCAAATACAAAGGCACCTACATTTGTAAAAGAAATGCTTCTAAAACTAAAATCATATGTCAATCACAACACATTAGTAGTGGGAGACTTCAACACCCCACTCACAACAATGGACAGATCATCAAGACTGAGGCCAAACAGAGAAATATTGAGTCTAACAGAGATCATGAACCAAATGGACCTAACAGATATCTACAGAACGTTTCACTCAAACACAAAGGAATACACCTTATTTTCAGCACCTCATGGAACCTTCTCCAAAATCGACCACATAGTCGGACACAAAGTCTCAACAGATATAAGAAAATTGAAATAACACCTTGTATCTTATCAGACCACCATGGAATAAAGCTGGTCTTCAACAGCAAAAGAATCAACAGAAAGCCTACATACACATGGAAATTGAACAACTCCTTACTAGATGACCACTGGGTCAGGGAAGAAATAAAGAAGGAAATCAAAGACTTCTTAAAATCCAATGGCAAAGAAGGCACAATATACCCAAACCTATGGGACACAATGAAAGCTGTGCTATGAGGAAAGTTCATAGCCCTAAGAGCCTTCGTAAAGAAACTTGTGACAGCTCATATTAGCGAATTAACAGCTAAACTGGGTGAATTGGAAAAAAAAGAAGCAAACACTTCCAAGAGGAGCAGAAGGCAGGAAATCATCAAACGTAGGGCTGGAATCAACAACTTAGAAACAAAAAGAACTATACAAAGAATCAATGAAACCAAGAGTTGGTTCTTTGAGAAAATCAACAAAATAGACAGACCCCTAGCCAAATTAACTAAAAGGTAAAGGGAAAGAACACAAATCAACAAAATCAGAAATGAAAAGGGAGAAATAACAACAGACATTGAGGAGCTCCAGAGAATATTTGGGTCCTACTTTAAAAATCTATATCCCATCAAATTTGAAAACCTAAGCGAAATGGACAATTTCTTCGATAGATTCCACCTACCAAAACTAAATCAAGATCAGATTAATAGATTAAACAGCCCAATAACCCCTAAGGAAATAGAAACAGTCATTAAAAATCTCCCAACCAAAAAAAGCCCAGGGCCAGATGGCTTTAACACGGAATTCTACCGGACCTTCAAAGAGGAGCTAACACCAATACTCTTCAAACTCTTCCACCATACAGAATCAGAAAGAACACTGCCAAACTCATTCTATGAGGCCACAGTCACTCTGATTCCTAAACCACACAAAGACCCAACAAAGAAAGAGAACTTCAGACCATTCTCCCTCATGAACATAGATGCAAAAATACTTAATAAAATACTAGCAAACCGAATTCAAGAACACATCAAAAGTATCATACACCATGATCAAGTAGGCTTCATCCCAGGAATGCAGGGATGGTTCAACAAACGAAAGTCTATCAACGTTATTTACCATATAAACAAGATAAAAAAAAACCCACATGATAATCTCTCTAGATGCAGAAAAAGCATTTGACAAAATCCAACACTCCTTCAGGCCAAAAGTTCTGGAGAGATCAGGCATACAAGGGCCGTACCTAGAAATAATAAAGGCAATATACAGCAAGCCGGTGACTAGCATCAAGTTAAATGGAGAGAAACTTGAAGCATTTCCTCTAAACTCAGGGACAAGACAAGGATGCCCACTTTCACCGTATCTCTTCAATATAGTACTTGAAGTTCTTGCTGAGCAATAAGACAACTAAATGAGATCAAGGGGATACAAATTGGAAATGAAGAAGTCAAAATATCCCTATTTGCAGACGATATGATAGTATACATAAGCGACCCAAAAAATTCCACCAGAGAACTCTTACAGCTGATAAACACCTTCAGCAAGGTGGTTGGATATGAAATTAACCCCAAAAAATCAGAAGCCCTTCTATATACAACAAACAAATATACTGAGAAAGAAATAAGGGAAACAACCCCCTTCACAATAGCCACAAACAATATAAAATACCTGGGGTAACTCTAACCAAGCAAGTAAAGGACCTATACAACAAGAACTTCAAGCCCCTGAAGAAAGAAATGGAAGAGGTCTTTAGAAGATGGAAAGATCTCCCATGCTCATGGATAGGTACGATCAACATAATAAAAATGGCTATCCTACCAAAAGCAATATATAGATTCAATGCAATTCCTATCAAAATACCAACACAATTCTTTATATACCTGGAAGGAGCTATTCTCAATTTCATATGGAACAACAAAAACCCAGAATAGCTAACTCAATCCTGTACAATAAAAAAGCATCTGGAGGTATCACCATCCCAGATTTCAAGCTGTACTATAGAGCAATAATAGTAAAAACAGCATGGTATTGGTATAGAAACAGACCAGTAGATCAATGGAATAGAATTGAAGACCCAAAAATGGACCCACACTCCTATGGCCAACTAATCTTTGACAAAGAAGCCAAAACCGCACAATGGAAGAGGATAGCATCTTCAACAAATGGTGCTGGTCCAACTGGATGTCCACTTGCAAAAGAATGAAATTAGACCCATACTTATCACCTTGTACAAAACTTAAATCCAAGTGGATCAAAGACCTTAACATAAGGCTGGTCACACTAAATCTACTAGAAGAAAAAGTGGGAGAAACCCTCGAACTCATCAGCACAGGTGACAACTTCCTGAACAGAACACCAACAGTTCAGGACCTGAGATCAATAATCAATAAATGGGACCTCATGAAACTGAAAATCTTCTGTAAGGCAAAAGATACTGTCATTCGAACAAAATGGCAACCAACAGACTGGGAAAAAATCTTCACCAACCCCACATCTGATAGACGGCTAATATCCAAAATCTACAAAGAACTCAAGAAACTAAATGCCAAGAAACCAAATAATCCAATCAAAAAATTGGAGAAGGAGCTAAATAGATAATTCACAAAGGAGGACTCCCTAATGGCTGAGAGACACCTGAAGAAATGCTCAACATCCTTAATTATTAGAGAAATGCAACTCAAGAGGACTCTGAGGTTCCATCTCACACCTGCCAGAATGGCTAAGATAAAGAGCTCAAATGACAGCACATGCTGGCGAGGGTGTGGAGAAAGGGGAACCCTACTCCATTGCTGGTGGGAGTGCAGGCTTGTGCAACCACTATGGAGGTCTGTCTGGTGATATCTTAGAAATCTTGGAATAGCTTTGCCTCAGGACCCAGCCATACCACTTCTGGGTATACACCCAAAGGACTCCTTACGGAGTCACAGGGAAGTCTCCTCATCTATGTTCATAGCAGTCTTATTTGTAATAGCTAGAAATTGGAAACAACCCCGATGTCCCTCAACTGAAGAATGGATTACAAAACTGTTATACATCTATACAATGGAATATTACTCAGCTATCAGAAACAATAAAATTATGCAATTTGCAGCCAAATGGACGGAACTAGAGAACTCATCCTGAGTGAGCTAACCCAGACTCAGAAGGATGCTCATGGCATCTATTCACTTATAGTAGGATTTTAGCTATATAGTAAAGGATATCTGTACTACAACCAACACACCAAAAGGAACATGGACATAGACTTCTTTTTCTTTTTCTTTTTTCTTTCTTTTTCTTTTTTTGTTGTTCTTTGTTTTTGTGGGTTTGTGTGTTTGTTGGTCTTTTTTTAGTTTTCCCTTCTGAGCAAGGAGACACCTTTCACTGGCGGTACTGCCTCGTAGGCCCCCAGTGTATGAAGAGGCTCTTGGCCCTCATGACTCCTGAACTGTGGCGAGGGACTGTTATGTAGGGACACTCCACCCCAGAGGAACAAGACGGAAGGGTCAGGGGGTAGAGCATGGGAGGGTGGGGCTGGGAAGCGGGGAAAGAGGACAATATGATAGAGATGTAACCTGAAGCAAAAAACAAATAAATTTATTAATTAAAAAAAAGCAGGTAACAATTTTAAAACACTGTAAATAAAATAAATGTTACAGCCATTCAACCTGGTTTTATAAACCTCCAAGAGTTGAAAAAACTTAGAGCTAAGGTAAAATACATGAAATGTGTGGTGTTCGCCCATGCCTTTAACTTCAGCAGAGACGGGAGGAGCACTACAGAGTTAGTTGTCTTATAAATTCTAGAGTTACATGGAACAGGGTGGTGAGGGTGCACACCCTTAATCCCATCATTCAAGAAGAGTACACCCTTAATCCCAACACACTAGAGACAGAAACAGGGGGTTCTCAGAGCTCAAGGTCAGTCTGTTACAAAACAAACTCTAAATAGAGAAAAACTTCGATCCAGGTGTGGTGGAGCACATCTTTAATCCCTTCAGATGGGAACCACAGGTCTTTGATCCCAATAATTAGAATGCAGAGACAGACACATAGGATTTGGAAGGACTTAAGTTTAAAAGCTACTTACAAAAGGCCTACTCAATACAAACAAATTGTCCTTTGAGATCTCAAAATATATACACTAAGGCTTGTTTAGCTCCAAAATAACAAAATAATTTCTTCTTTAATCCAGATTGAAAGATAATACTTTATATATTGTCAAAAAACCAAATTTGCTTCAGGAGAAATATTATCTGACCCCCCCCCAAAAAAAAGGGTAATTGTCCCAGAGTTGGGATTAGGGCAGGACTCTGTTCTTATCTTTCCAGGAGATTTAAAGCATCCATTCAAGGAATCCAGGGACGACTGGACAACAGAAACCTCAACAGAAAACAGAATCAGATACCAAAGAAGACGAGTGGCCCAGATGATTCAGCCTTGCAGACTCCCTCAATAGTTGTTTCCATCAAAAGTCTACAACCACAACAACTCAAAATCGCTAAGATCGTTCAGCTCCACACACTCCCCCAGCCAGAACTTCAGTAAAGCCTGGAAGATCAGCTTCTGTCTACAAACTTCTTAGGACATCTAAACAGCTGAGCACAAAAGGACTGAACATAAAAGGATTGTACTAACATTTTTAACCATTTTTCCATTCTGGTTCAGGCCCCAAACAGGTTTACTAAGACCCAAATCAGCAGGAAGTCATTTTAAGAGAGCGACGTCCCATGCCCAGAGGGCGGGGAGGGTGTTTCTCCCCCTCTTTTGGGTTATTTGATGGATAACAGAAAACTTTGTTATTTAGGGGAAGAGACTACAAGCTGTTAAATGGTCTTGTTAAATGGGTTTTGGAGGTTAGACCCAGGGACTCCCTTCTTTTTCTTTTCTGTATCCTTCTTTCTCTCCTATGTGGGAGTGCACAGACTTGAGAAAAATGGGACATAGACATAGTATGGGAAGGACCAAGAAGAAGGGACAGATTATTGAATATGCCCTTATACCTTTGTATATTGATACAAAATTTGTAGTATATTTGGCTAAAGTGGTATTGACCATTGTACATTGTGCAAAATTAAGATTGTATTGAACTACATCGGTATTGATCTTTGTATATTGATACAAAATTAAGATTATAGTTGGCCACAACGGTATTGACCCTTGTATACTGACGTAATATTAAGATTGTATTGGGCTACATAGGCATTGATCTTTGTATATTGATACAAAATTAAGAGTATATTTGGCCACATTGGAACTGATCTTGATATATTGATACAAAATTAAAGGTAACACTTCTTAAAGGTATTGTACCTAGTGATACTTAAAAATGAAATGTGAAGCTCTGGCCTCTTGATACCAACCACCTTAAACTGTTTAGGATAGTTAAGAAATACAAACTCCTAGTCATGCAAGTGTGTCATTTTGTTAGCTACTATGACAGTCTATCACAGATATTCTCTAAGCTACTCAGAAATCAAGTTGTTAAGAGACAAGCAACATTTGCTTATCTAAATACAAGAGATAAATAGGGCATCTTAAAAACCCCAAGAGATCTGCAGAATATGGCATTCAAAGATGTTTTCTTAAATTAAGATCTTTTTGATATCGAGACATATCAGCTCCTGACAGCACCCCCTATTCTACTCCAAGTAGAAGATGAGCATCGAAGAATCTCCAGTATGAGATGGTTGAATTAGTGGCAAGTCTATCTCTTGGCATGAAAAACCCCTTGCTTCAACTGTAGACAGACTGCTGTCCAAAAAGGACAAAACTTGGTAGCAGGGAAGTCGACAGCCTAGCTTTGCCAAGACAGGGTAGGTAAGTCCTTCATAATTCCTGCTCTACAATCAATGTCTGTCAGAGAAACAGGACCAAAAGGCTGAAGATTGATGCTGTAACATATGGAGAGAAAATGGGTACTGTCCAGGCAGCCACTGATATGTCATTTCTTAGTTTTGGATGATGCAGGCCCTGTACTTCCTACATAATCACATTATATTTATCCCTCTCAGGTCTCTGAGGTGGTTGAAGAATAGATAGCTAGAGTTTCATAGTTAAATTTTGAGTTGTTTAGGAATCAAGAGGGTGTTCTGGATCTAAGAAGATGTTTTTAAAATTGTGATGTAAGTTAGTATGAAAGCTGAGTCAGATATAGAATTTTAAACTCATGGAGATGGTTAGATGGTAGAATGTTAAAGTCAGGGGCCAAATATTTATGAACTGTACATTGGGAATGTATGCTGGGCCATTTAACTCTCATAAATGTGGTAATTTATTTCTGTTGTTTTGTATAGTATTTACTGTTATAAGAGAAGGAACCATTTGTTGGACTGAAAGGGGGAGCTGTTGGGGGGAAGAGGGTGGAAGGGTGGGACAGGAAGGGGGAGTAGGGAAGGGATTGTGACTGAGATGTAACTTGAAGAAATAAAAAAAATAAAGTATTAAAAAAAAAAAAGGATGAGGTTCCCTGGGTTAGGGAGTGCTCTCAGTACAATGGCTTTCAGTACAATGGCTGGTATTGTTGTAAGAGAAAATAGAGAACTTGCTGTGAAGTCAGATGCAGGTAAGGGAATCATGCACATAAAGATGGGAAGAAACAAACATGATGTTCCCACAAATTCAGGCATGCTGGGACCACAAGGTAGGAGAAGCAAAGAAGATTGCTCTCTGAAGCCTCTGGAGGGATCTTGGCCTTGAAGACAATTTGTTTGGTGACTTTAACTCTGAAAATTATGCTTACGCTCTGTTTCCAGCCATCCTGCATGTATAACTTGACTTTAACAACACTGGGAAGATAGATATACTCATCTACATGCTTTGCATCAAGTACTAACCAGACATCAGGAGCAAGGCAACAGAAAAGCCACAGCCACAGTTACTACCCATGGTCCAGGCTTTCTGATACATATAAATACATCTGTTCTGCATAGTAACAAGTGTGCAGCCATAGCCTGGAGTTTGAAAGTGAGGGAACAAGGTTGGAAGTGTTAAATGGCTTGTCCAAGTCACTGGACTCCTCAGGACCGCCGAGATTCAAATGCAGGCACCCTGGTTGAAGAGCACCTCTGAACTGGCTGCAGCACTGGGTACTGCCAGTGTGGTGAGAAAGCAATAATAATAACAATCCAGTGATAATCTGCTTTGCCTCTTTTGGGATGATGTCACATGACTGGGATTTGACCTTTGGGACTTCCCTAGCTGAGGGGAGGGGCTGATTAACCACTGCTTCCAGACTGCCTGCCCAGTTTCCTCTGTGACCCCAGGATGAATGTGAAGAGTGGTGAGTCAGGTTTAAGAGGGTGGCGGGCCTGAGACAAGGGAAGAAAGGGAAGCTAATGGCTCACATGGGAATTGAACCAGCGACCTTGGCTTCATTAGCTGTGTCCCTGGACAAAATACTTATAATTGTATTTCAAGTCATAAAATGGCCTTATTCTTTTGACTCAACACTAGATGCTATAATATCTGAGTTTTTCTTCTATAGGTTAATGCTATTATATAATTAAGTACCTTTGTGGCTCGAAATAACACCATATTTTTAGTCTTTTGCTGTATCAAGCTAATAGCACTAATATTTTTCATTGTATACAAATTTTGGAGAATCTCTCTTCTATGATACTTTAAGGAATTTTATAATTTTGTATAATATGCAATTTAGATAGATCAGAACATACACACACATATGTATATGTATACACACATGCACACACACACACACACACACACACACACACACACATATATGTGTGTGTGTGTGTGATATGGAACACAGAGGGCACAGGCCATATGGATTCATGCAACTGGAAAAGTGGCTTTCAAGATGGTACTAACTTCTCAAGAACAACTGCCTTTAGAATTCACCTATTCAGATAACTGAAGTCTTCTCTGTTTTAGAGATTAAAACCAAACCAAACCCTGGGACATAGAGGAGTTGAACTGGTTTACCTAGGTTTGCAGAACTGCACATTAGTGTTAACTGGACCTCCTCTGCACTTCTGAGGACTCTTGTCTTTCTAGTATCCATTGCTTTACTTAACTGAGAGGTAAGTACACATTCATGTGACAGAGCACATTTGCCTTTTGTCATTTCTCTTTGCAAAAGAATTGCAAAGATTTTGTCATGTATGTGTGTTTTCAGGTGTCCTCAGAGGCAAGAAGAGGGCACTGCACTGCCAGGAGCTGGAGGTACAGGCATTTCTAGGTACCCTGACTTGGGTGATGCGAACCAAACTTCAGTCCTCCATATGAGCAATTAGTGGTCTTAACTGCTGAGCCTTGTCTTCAGCCCCATGTTCCCTAACTTTTAATAAGACCTCTCTCTCACTAAACGAAAAACTAAAAAGTGCAGTTTTCTTTGCAAAACATAATTAAAACTTAAATGTCTGTATTTTCATGTCTATGTCTTCTACCTTGTGAGTTTGACTTTATTATGTGTACATATGTGTGTCTATGTGTGGGTGTGTGCAGATGTGAGTGCAGGTGACCCACATGAGTATAAGGTGTTGGACCCCAGTGGATCTGGAGTCACAGGAGGGTGTGACATGTCTGGTATAGACACTGAGAACCTAATTCAGGGCCCCTGCAAGAGAGTCTCTGGGTGGGTACAAAGAATAAGGAGCTTGCTCCCTGTCTTCCTGGAGCCAGAACACGTGCAAGCTCTGAAAGGAGATATTGTCTATTGTTTGTGAAAATGCATGTGAACCCAAAGACTTGGGGGTCAAGGAGGCCGGTGTTTGGGTGTTTTTCTTTCTTAATTTCTCTCCACCTTAATTTTTCTCTCACTTAACCTGGAACTCACTGATTGCCTGGCCAGCAAACCCCAGGGATTCTCATGTCTCTGTCTCCCCAGTGCTGGTACTGCAAGCACAGCTTGCAGCTGCATGGATCCTGGGGGATCTGAGTCAGGTCCTCATGCTTGCATAGCAAGGACTTTACTTAGTAACTCACCCTCCAGCCCCATGGAAATGTTTTGAAAGGAGAAAATTTAGACTTTGTTCATCTAAAATGTATTCTTCCCTTTCTCTTTGGGTGAAATTCAGTCAGACCAGGTAGTTTAACCTTAGCAACAAGGAGGTATGTTTGGCTACCTCTTCATGTCAAGTGGGATTTAGTTTGGTAGAGGCATTTGTCCAGTGAAGATATTTTGATATTTTGGGTCAAAATGTGTACAGAATTGCAGCTTGTAAAGCTAAGATATTTCTGGTTAACTGATAAAACATTTCAATACAGCTGAGCATGACTTGGGCTATTTTCCTCAGAATCAAAACTATGTCAAGTTTATCGATAACCTATCAGAATTCATGCTTCAATGCTGTCACCACTATGAAGGATGCTCTTGGAGATGGAGGGCTGTTAGCTGATGCTTCCACCAAGTCTTCATCATCTCTGCCACAACCAAAAACTTGCTTGAGTAGAGTCTCACACAATGGATCTGAGAGGCCTCAAATGAAATGCTGAGCCTCAGACACTCCCCTATCCTTGTGGGAACAAGGAAATGTGCTAACAAATGACACCAAGATAATCACAAAAACAAAAGGCATTTTGTCTGAATTAAATTATCTGGATAATTGGCTTGATAACCTGCATTCCATGATAAAACATAGAAGACAAAATTACTATAAGAAAGTTCTGAATTTCAAGATATAGAAATTGTGTAGAAAACAATTGCTAATGCTTTCTAAACTATTTTTTTCTCTGTAGTAAAAAATAAAGCATCATAGACAGTTCACTCAAACAAGGCAATGACTCCAACATTCCTTTAAATTTCATAACTGTGTTTATATCATTTAGTGATAATATTTTGTATCCAAAAAGTTGTCACTAAAACACCACTCTAAATGTGCCTATAATGATCAAAATAACACAAGACCGGGATCTGGAGAGGTGGCTCAGGGGTTAAAATCATTGGTGGCTCTTCCAGAGGACCTCACAACTGGCTGTAATTCCAGTTCCATAGATCTAATGCTGTCTTTTGGCCTCCACGGGCACTGGATGTATGTGGTGCACAGACACACATACAATCAAAACACCCACAGATACAAAATGAAAAATGAATATATAGAAAGTAAGGTGTGGAAAACACTTTAGTGTTCTGTTTATTCATGTAAATATAAGTAAAGGAGGAACATGGAAGTTTGGGGAGAATATGTAATTATCCATGCCTTCTAAAAAGAGATGGATTCAATTATGAACAACAACAAAAACCAGCCAAATGGATAAATCAGTAGTATAACTGAAGTCAGCCTTCTGTGCCTTGGGGTTCCACAGCCTCAGGTTCAACCAATCATGAATGGAAAATATTTAGAAACATAGCAGCATCTGGTACTGAACCATTTTTTATTTTCTTGTTTTGTTCCCTAAACAGTGTAGTACAACAACACTTCACATTTACACCTTACTAAGCACTGTTAGCTCTGGAGGGGATAAGCAAACACTTCACACTTTAGTGTCCATGGTTCTTAGTCTCTCTGGGGAGGGCAGGGTGGTCCCAACGGCACTTCCCCCAGATTCCAAGGGAAACTAGGTAGGTTCAGGGTGAGGTCCACTATGGAGCTATGGGGGATAGCAGTGTGGGCTGAGCTTGGTTCCCTGGTGTTTTGGGAGCTGTGGGTCACCAGCAGGAAGGGGAGCTCTGGCTACTGTCAGGGCAGAGGAAGTCAGGCAGCACTGAGCACACAGTGTCCGCCCATCCTCTTTGAGCCTGTCTGAGCGTTAACTTTCAGCTTCTTCTGAGACTGATGACATAGTCCACTTTGGGCAAAAGTAGGCTGAACATTTTTGGACTTACAAATGGTGGACTGATAAAAAGGAGCAGTTTCACATTATGAAGACTTGTGCCATATATTTTGAAGTTAAGAAAAAATAAAAGGCACCCTGTCTTTTCACCCCAAGATGTTTAGGAGGTGTAAGCCATGACTAGGTAACTGAAGATGTCCTTGAACTTCTCACCCTCTCATCTCTACCTGCCTCCATAGGGTAGGTACCTCATTAACTCTCCTTGCTCAGGATTAAACCCAGGGATGCCTGCATGCAAGGCAAGCAGTCTACCAACCAAGCTTAGGCTCCAGTCCCTCAGTTACTTGAATAAAAACAGTAACCACTGTTTCAAGTTCCAGTGGGAAAAAAGTGTCCTTCACATTTAACCTCACAAGTCTACTCAGATTCCCACCAACACAATTTTGCTTTTTGGCAAGGTTCTTCTAGAAATAGCTGCCATGAGGATGTTTATTTCAGCTCATATTCAGACCAGCATGAGAGTGGACAGGAAGCTTCCTGGATGAAGAACCTTCTGGCTAAGACCAGAAGTGTGATTCACCCTGTTGATGGGAAGGGATTTTCTGAGGAATGAGACCAGAGCTGGGAATCCTCCATGGTGTATGTAGTGGGGACAGCGAGACTAAGTCTGGGACACAGAAGCTGGAGGAGCAAGGGGTGGATTCTAGGACATTAGGACAGGGCTCAGACAACAGTTCCTCTGTGGGTGGTCTAGAAAAATAACCAACCCTATAGGAAAGTTACTGAAAGATATAACTGAGAAGTTTTCACAAAACCAATTCACATATGTTGATGAATCTCCATCACATTGGCTGGACCAAGAAGATTGAAAAGTCAATGGGTCCTACGAGTGACCGACAATGCAGGCCAAGACCCATGCATGGTAAAAGGTTTGCCTCAGTTCACAAAACCAGTTTCCTAGCCGGAGATGAAGGAGAATTTAGATCAAACTTTACTGTTGGTAGAGGAGTGTTTTTTTTTGTTTTGTTTTGTTTTTTTGACGGATATCACCTACTGCTCATGTGTTAGCTTTAAGCTCCAGATTCTAGTCTTTCGAGTATCACTAATTCAATAACTCATAATGTATTACCTCCCCTGAGCACGGGCATATACAGGAAGCACCCATTGATCTCCACAGCTCCGTGTGCATTCAATACTTCCACATTATCCTTTACTAAGTTTCATGTCTAGATAGAGCTGTGACAAAAGCAATAGGCTGGGGCTCACACATCTCCAAGTTTCACTTGAAAGGCTTATTTCAAGCACATGGTTGATATGGCAAACACTAAACAAGTCTCAGCTATACTTCCATGATTAACGCCACAGATAATAACTGAACATATTCTACTGTGTGACTGATAACAGGTTCGCACGACAAAGACGCTGGGGTACTTTGAACTATTCCACATGTCACAAACTAAATGCCAGCATTTGTTTTTATAGTTTTTGTAATCTCACCTGCTAAGACCCTTATCTTTGTAAAACCACCGAGTTCCTGAATAAATATTGTGGCACAGATTTAAATCTTCTGGGGGATTTGAAATGAGTGGCTGCTGGATTTTATGTCTCAGAAGCTCATATCTAAAGCAAAAGACAAGCAGGAATATTGTGATTGTCTCAACTCACATTATTACTGAGATTAAGGTAGTTTAGTGGCATGTGTGTGTGACACATGCACACAAGCATACATAATATCTTAGTGCAATTATGAAGTATTTCCAGATAAGCATTTTTTTTTCTGGCTCAAGTATCATATAGTCTGTTAATTACAAATTATCATTTCCACTCACATTTTTGGATCACCAGCAGAAATGGTAAAATTTTAGATTTCTGTGTCAGATGTGCTCAATATTTGTTGCAAGTTTCACACAAAGTATTACTATAAAAATCTTATCGAATTAATGACTTCCTAAGACTGCTAGCAGCAAAATTTTATAAACAATGATGATATTATCTACTCTATTTTCTCTGCCAAGTGTCCAGTTGTGGCTGCCACACAGCCACCTTAGAATCACAGCTCTTTTCCCCATCTTATCCCAAAGAACATTCTTCACAGGTCTGTATACAGTAGTGATATGGAAACAACTATGGGGTTAATTTTATAAGTCAGAGAGAGAGTTGTGTTGTGGAAGGTCTAATATCATTGCTTCTGATAGGTTGATTTCAATGCTGAGGTCTGGATACCACCCCTTCTGAGGCATTCTCTTGATTGGTTAATAAAAGTCGCATATGGTCAATTAGCTGGGCAGAAAGAGTATAGGAAGGCGGGACTTCCTGAGATGAGAACAGGAACCCTGAGCACACACAGAGAATCCTTCCTTTTCTGCCTAGAGATACAGAAGGAGACAGAGGTCTTGAGAACGCTGGAAGGTAATCGCAGGCACATGGTGGTTTGGGATTAGGTGGTCCGGGTTAACTTAGAGTAGCTAATTGAGAGTCTGTCCAGCAAAGGGCTAACCATTAAAACAGTAAAAGGTCTTGGTGTATTTAATGATTGGGGAAAAGACTGCAGCAGCTTCTAGACCCTCAGTCCAAGCAGTCCCGGGCTGTTGGACTTCCAGACTCCAGTTCTCCCCTCAAACCCAGGTGAAGCTCCCACCAAGCTGCTGGTTATTCTACTGGCCTAATATAGCAACTTATATTAATTAACAGAGTTTAGGTTACAGGTGGTGTAGGCCACCCTTGGTCCTGAGGCTCTTTCCCCAGGATAAATCAGGCAACCAGCTGTGGGCAATGCCTCCCACTCCTCTACCAAGCCACCAGCTACTCTGCTGGCTTAATCTTACAGTTTATACTTACTAATCACTAAAATAATTAATTAAATTACAGTTTCACAGTTGTCCCACTTAATTACACAGAACGTCCAGCAGAGCTGCCTAACAGAATAAAAAAATATTTTTTAAATAAGAGCAAGATAATGAAGTGAAATCTTAGCTATGTGATAAGTTTTTTAAGGTTTCAATGTTATGGTGCTCACTCACTCTTATCTGTTGAGCTTCCTTGGTTCCACTTAGACCAACATACACAATGTGATATTATACTCTGCCAAGACAGGGTGGGCAAGTCCTTCATAATTCCTGCTTCACAATTAATATCTGTCAGAGATACTGGGCCAAGAGGCTGAAGATAGATGCTCTAATGTATCGAGAGATATTGGGAACTGTCCAGGCAGCCAGTTGTCTGTCGTTTCTTAGTTTTGGAAGCTGCTGGCTCTGCACTTCCTGTTTATTTAGATATATTTATCCTTCTCCGGTCTCTGATATGGTTGAAGACTAGAGAGTTATAGCCTCACAGTTAAGTTTTAAGGTGTTTAGGAATTAAAAGGATGTTCTAGGTCTAAGAAGATGTTTTTAAGTTGGTAGTGCAGTTAGGATGGAAACCTAGTTAGGTATGTAACTTTAAACTCATTGATATAGATAGATAATAGAATAATAATATCAGTAGCCAAATAGGACTGGACATTGAGATTGTATGCTATACCTTATAATTTTTGTAATTGTGGCCTAATTATTCTTATTTTTTTTGTATTGTATTTATTGTTATAAGAAAATGAGTCTTTTCTTGGAATAAAAGGGGGAGCTGTTGGGGGGGGAGATACACCTTAAATTAAAAACAAAAAAGTAGATAGGAAGGTGAGGGGGAAGAGGGTAGGAGGATGGGACCGGGAGGGAGAAGAAGGAGGGGACTATGATTGAGATGTAACTTGAAGAAATAAATTAATGTAAAAAAAAAGAATAGAGATATTGCATAATTATTATGGGTTTGTGGAGGTAGGTGTGGTATCCAGTATGGAATTAATTCTATGCTGAGATGTGAATATAATCATGATTCCCTACTTCTTGGAATGATACAGCCAAAATAAACCCCAAAGCAAAATCACTTACTCTACCTCAAATTTGGTCCATTTGATTTGGATGATGGCTGCCAAGAAATCCCAACATAAGATTGGCTTAGAACTCTCACCGACAATGGGGCCAGTTCCTGAGGCAGGTGTGGGCGGGTGGCAGCAGAGGTAGGCAAACTCTCTGTGCACCCTCCCAGGTGTCCGTTACCCCCAGAGCAAGCAACAATGGTGACTGAATAATTAGTGAAAGGAATCAGATGCTTGATCAGACGAAGACGCAACACGATCGAGGTCGCACTGGTTATTTTGATGAGAGGCTCTGGCATGCGGATCTCATAGCTCAGTATGTCTCCATTCTGGATAAGTGGGGCTTTCCAAGTGACCTGAAGCAGAAGACCAGCAGCATCAGTGTGAACACACAGGATCAGAGCAAGTGAAGATTACAAAGCCTAGAGTTTTACCTGCCTCATTTTGCCTGAAGTCATTTTTCTAAAGTCCTTCATTCAACTTAGCCCTCTCCACTAGGCAGAATGAAGGGCTCAGGGTCATTGAGCTGCACACCAGGAGCCAAGGGGAAGCTGCCTCCAGGACCTGGCACTCAGCTATCACACTTTCTAGGGTAATCAGACTGATGCACACCGTGGTGGTTCATCTCCACGTGGGTGTTCTGAAGGACACTGAGCAAACACATGGAGGAAATTCACACATCCACATGCATCAGTAGGGCAGTATCAGGACTTGAGAGTTTACATGTTTATAACTCAATTAAATGAAACTCCTTGCTTTATCTTGTGGGCATGTGGCTGAAGAGGTTGCTTTTACAAAGGCTGGGGAAAGGAGGCTGTTATTTGTATTTTCTAAGAGTCACGATTAAACTCCTGAAGCTTGTGCATAGTCTAACAAATAAAGCAATAACACATTTTAGTCTCAGGATAAGAAACACATAGAAAGCTTTAAAACTGCAACTAAAGGATGGTTCTGGTTAAACGAATTTAACATCAGAAAACAAAATAACACCTTACGAGTTCCACTGTATTGGATGTTAACTTTTCTGCCTAAATTTTAGTAGAGGCAACTGGATGAGGGTTCAAGGTTAGAGGCCCCTATGGTATCATTAAATAAAGTTTGTTGCTGCTGCACAGATGCACAACTTGGTGATTTCTGCACTTTGTTTTTTATTTCTCTGTTTTATTTCTCAGCTGTCCTAAGTGCTTTACTGTGGCAATCTATATGTTGGCTGAATCCTGTTTGAAACCCTTCTTTTTAATCTGATTTTACTTTGCTTATTTATTTTGTAAAGAAATAACTTCAATATCTTATAAGGGCATTTAAAACTCTTTGTTTTTATTTACATGTATGTGTGTGTGCATGTGTGAGTTCATGTACACCATATGTGTGCAAGTACCCAAGGTGAGCAGATAGTGTTGGACTTTGTCAAAATTAAGTTGGAAGCAGTTATGGGACACCTGATATGGGTGTTGGGGTCTGAGCTGGAGTCCACCTCAAGAATGACAAGTACTTTTAACTGTGGAGCCACCTCTCAAGGCCTTGGGAAGTCCTTTTGGGTTAAAAAACAAAACAAAACAAAACACCCCCAACAATCCCCCCAAAATCCAAACAGGCTTTCTCCTTAGTTGATGGAAGAGGCATATTGACAGATAGCTGGCTATTGAATTCTCCTTACATTTTTGGAATCAGATCAAATTTGTCTCATTATATTAATCTTTTGATATTCGGTTTAATTCAACTTGCTCATATTTTACTCATAAGTTTGAAATTGATATTCAAATATGAATTATTCTATATTTTTATTGAGCTGTACTTTTTAGTCTTAGTAGCCACTGTCTACTGACTTTCAAAAATGATGCAATTTTCTCAGTAAATTAAATACCACCTGAAAGTACATAGACTTCATTTTTTATATAATTGCTTTAAGAGGTTTATTTCCTGATAGATTTAAGAATATGGTTTTGACCTAATAGGTATTCTCATTTTCCTTTCTTAATATTTATGCCTTTACCAAGATACAAATAATTTTTTTAGTAGTCTAGTGTTGAGCCCATGGTCTTGTATAGACCAGGTAAGCACACCACCACTCACCTAAGTCCTCAATCTCTCTGCACATTTTGAGACAGAGTTACTTGGGCGGTCCTGGAACTTACAGGGAAGCCTGGATACAATGTATCATCCCCAGACAGGAGTCGCTTAGGTCAGGCCTGCCCATCTACCCTTTTTATACTTAGTAATATGTTGCTTTGTATCTGTCTCTCAGCTGACTTAGTTTCTGTCACTTCTCTTGCTGTCCCTGTTGGACAGCAGCTCCTGTACACGATACTGTACAGTGTAAAGAACATACAACAACAGAGATGAACTGACAGGATGACTACATGGCTTCACTACAAGTTTTCCCTAAAAAACAAACAAACAAATAAAAAAACAAAACAAAACCAAAACGGAATCCTTCATTTTCAAACTTAATTCCCCCATGTGAAGTATCAAGAGGTGAAACTTTATTCTGACTATGATGTTTAGAGGTGGACTGTGGATGGCGGTCAGGACAGGTTGAGGTCATGAGGGTCCAGCCTAACAGTGACTGGATGCTGGCAGGTTTGGAACAGGAGCAGGACCAGAGAGGAACACAGGAAACTACAGACTTACTGTCTCTTAACCTCTGGTACCCACACAGCTTTGGGATGCTGTTGGCAAAAAGCACATCGCTAGATGTAGCCCTTGTCCTGGAAACTACAGCACCAACAGCCCAATGCCGCTCTTCTCTCTGAACTTACCTGGCCTGCACTAACACTATTAGCAACAGAGTGTAGACTAAGCTCGGCGAAACACCAGCTCAATGTCTTCAGTCATTTACCACCCCAATTACTCTCCCTAATCTTTAACTTAATTCAGCTGCCTGCCCAAAGTCCTTGCCAGTTGTGGGCATCTGTTATGTTTATTTGTCTGCAATGTGAGTTCCATGAGGTGAGGAGCTTTTTAAGTCTCTCTCTCTCTCTCTCTCTCTCTCTCTCTCTCTCTCTCTCTCTC
>CAJQZJ010004750.1:10269363-10327147 GCA_907164525.1 Lophiomys imhausi | reverse complement strand
CACACACACACACACACACACACACACACACACACACACACACACACTCACTCACTCTCTTTCGTGTCAAAAGGAGACATTCATAAATATGCTTGAATGAACATGAGAAGTGGAACATATTGTCATTGTTAATATTATTGACAATTTACTTAGAACAGTAGTGCATAGTAAATATTGAATGGCTTTCTTAACCCATGTATTAATGACTATCCTGTGATTCCTCATAAATGTTTTATCTACTTGCAATTTTGATTTCAGATCTGTCCTTGCAGAGAGGAGTCACAGTTTCCCAGACATATGTCTGTTCAACAGAGACAATCTCAAGAGAAAATGTACTTTGGAAAAGTTTTAAGGTATTTCCAAGTACAATGTGAGCCAGTAATGCTAACACACACAAAAAAAAATGTGTTCTTTGAACATTTCAATACATTCCACAAAACACTAGATTTAGCTTGGTATTCTTGTGTTCTCTTCATTAGTAAATTTCATTTCCTAGTTTAAAAAAATTGGGACTTGATGAAGGTGTGAATGCCAAAGTTATCACTTGGCTACCAGACTTCTGTATTTCAAGATCTTTCTAGACACTTGGCCTCGGGTTACTATGATTTTGTGGGCCTGAGGTGGTGACCCCTGGGATTCAACTCCCTTAGCCAATCTAATCAAAACTCCCCTAGCAATCTGACAGGCCATGCACATTGTCCCATTCCTGGACGAAACTATCAAGCCCTGAGAGAGGGTACTGACTCATTCCTTCCAGATATTTGGATCCTAGTGACATTGAGCAGACTTTTTATCTTCTGAAAGCATGCATGTAATTTTTTTTCTTTTCTGATTGACTACAATCAGTGATGCCTAGCTTTAAATTTTTGGCAGAAAGAATCAGAATAATATCTGTGGCGTAGCTGTTGCCCTGGGTGAAGGGACTCTGTGTGCCATGTGACAGGCCATCCACCAACACTGTACCAAAGGCCCACAACACTTTTGCAGAGTTGAAATGTCAGTTCTGGAATGATTGCAGCTTTGAGGTTTGTTTGTTTTGCTTTGCTTTTTATTTGACTGAAGACCAGCTCGTATGATTTTTCCCAGCTCATACAATAAATGTCATATATGCTGTATGTAAAAATTAAATTCCATTTAGTGATAAACCAACAGAATTCCATATGCTCTACTTATTTGTGCCAAAATTGTGTTGCTTTAACAATTCTCACATCAAAGATAATTAAGACTATCCTGGGTGTTTAATTTTCAAAAACTAAATAAAAAAGGATAAGCAGTCACTTCTAGCTTGTGGGTTAAATGAATTTTCTTCAAAAATTTAAATTATCTAGCATCATCTAGTATCTGCCTCTCATTGGTGAGAGAGAACACAGTCTAGATCCAAGTAATAATTCCGACAGATGAACTTTGCTGTTATGCAAATGCCCTCTGCTTTGTGCTTGAGTGAGCAAGCTACTGTACCAAGGCTTTTGGCAGTGGTACAAGTCTGAATCCATGGAAGCATGTGTGTATTTACACAAAAGAGGCTTCTAAGCTGCAAAACTCCCTCCTGTTTGGCTACACTAATTTCCCTTGAATGAAGTTTGTATGCCAGCCAAAACAATGGTAGTTATCCCATCCTCCAGAGTTCAATCCCCAAAGAATGAGGCAAATGACTGAGCTTCCTGGATACCCCAGCAATATGCTGCTTTCTTAATTTCTTTTTCCATAATTTTAATTCTTCAACTTTTTTTTTAAGGAACACCAGAATATTAGTATGTGGAATTTTTGTTGGTTAATATGCTTCTCAGTCCTTCCATTAGCTTCCCTATCTCTTCTCATTTTCTGATCTGTTTAAATATGATGTGGTGCTGGGGCTAAGCATCCCACAGTGGTATCAAAGTATTTCATGTGTGTGAGGCAAATAGCAGTCTCTCAACAATATAATTAAGGGGATACAGGGAGAAATGAAAAACTGACATTGAATTCGAGATAGTTTGGGCTAAAGGCCAAAAGCCCAGTTTCTGCAACAAATGCCTAAGACAATGCATGTGTTAGTCTTGTCAGTAGATGGCTCTGTTTAACACAGAGTGCAGCCAGGGTAAGTCCCCAAGTCTGTAGATTTGCAGAGAAGCCAGAACACCTGGCACCTTACCTCAATTGCATCTGGTCCCAGCACATGCCCCTTGGGAGGCAGTACTCCTGAAGGCCTGAATGGTCTTGTGGTAACTTCTACCCAAGTGCTGCTGTTTGTGGCTCTGTTAACGGTGCTCTCCAGAACCCAGTATTCGTATTGTGTCCAACGGCTGAGGGCAGGATAGTTGTCAACAAACTTCATGGCATGACTTCTTGGGAGAGTCATCAGTCTCCTAGCTTCTTCTTTCCCTTTGACTCGTCTCTCGATCTCGATTGTGAGGTCCTCAACCGAGCCATCAGGGTGTGCAGGGCGTTGCCAAGATACAATGACAGATGTTGGAGAGTACGAGAACAGCTCTGGGCTTGGGATGCCTTCTGGTGTCCCTGGGAGTGTCCACACAGTCTGAGACGCTGGTGACATGGAGCACCCTTTGGAGGTGCAGGTTTCTACCTGGAGCTGATTGGCAGTGTGGGGGTGTAGGTGGAGCACAGTGCAGCTAGTGACATTTCCAGGGACACCTAAGTACAGACGACCACGCTGGTAAATGTTGTAACAGGTAATGGCTCCATTGGTCTTTGCAGGCTGCTGCCACAGGACTGACATTATTCCCGCTTTCACATTCAGAAGAACTGGAGCATCTATTGGTCCAGTCTCTATAAAGAAGAACACATCCAGGAAACCATGGTGCTTACAAACTTCCTACAGATCTTCTACAACAAAACTCAAATAAACAAGCACTCAGTGGAGAGGAGAGACAAACAGGTAAAGGGTACAAAGACACATGTATCACCACCCTGCACATTGTGGTAGCAAAATGGTTGTGAATGTTTGTGAAGTTGTCCTTTCCTTCCTAACATAGACCCATCAAAATAATTTCTTTTGATTAAAGCTAATGCTGAAAAATACCATAAAGATTTTTTTTTTTTTTTGAATCAAGCCATTAGAGGAGAAATACGTAAGCTGGCAGTTTAACCAAAGTTCTGGCTTTGGTCACATTTTGTCCCCTGGATCCCTAGTAGTAATTACAACCAACAACGCTATCACAACAGACCTGAGGGTTTATAACCCAGTGAAACCCTGCAGCATCCCTCATTATACAGTCCATATGATGCCGCTTCTGTTTATCATGCCAATCCATGTTTTGCGATTTATCTACTTCCTCCTGTTAATATTATCGGTGATTTTTTTTTTTGCCATGCCTGTGACAGAGCTGACGATGATCTAGCTCCTTCACCTACTGATAAATAAACAATGCACTGATCTGACCTTTAGGTTAACAGGTTTTGCGCTTGCCCCACTCAGCACTCTAACTGATTCAATTATCATAAAGGTTCGGGAGGCCCCATGAATACTGAAAAAGGCCGCCATATGCCTGCAGAGGTGGTGGGGGGCAGCAAGCTCTCCGCAGCCCTCCAGAGAAATTCCTTAATTGTAAATAATTTCACCATGCGACACAATCAAGTCACCTTGAATGCGAATCCCCTCAGCCCGCACAGGCAAAGTGTTATTTAAGCTTTACTGGGCTGCGTTAAATTCTGCAATTTGAAGGGCTGTTAAGTTTTTCAATTGAAATTTCATTTAAAATGCAGGTGCTTTTTATTATATTGCAGCTTTACTGCTCTCTAGGTACAAGCAAGAACATGGCGTAATAACACAAATCTGGCTCAATCACTGATCAGTAACAGCTGTAATTCCAGAACATTTAGCATTCTTATAAACCATGGCCTGAGATCTATAAATTGCTACAACAGATCAAAAAAAAAAAATACTATAGCCCTCTTTTCTGCCCACAGCAATTTTGACGTTTATGAGGTTTTTCTGTGAACATTAGATTTTATTGAAAATCTTTTTAAAAAGATATAGTTGGATTTAGTAATTGTTTAAAACAGCATTGATTTGAGTGTGAATGTGTGATTCCGTGTCCCACAGAGGTCTAACTGTTAAAGCAGCCACACACTTGTGAAGCCTGTGGCTGTGATGATAGCTAGTTAACAGGCATTTTCAAACAGAAGGGCCCACGTTTCAGTTACCAAATGCACTGATGGCAGAATCCTAGTTCGTTTTTTTGAAGGGGCCTGAAATCAAGCCATTTCTGACAATGTGGTCACATGTCCTTTGTGGAGAGAGAAGTCCTAACATCACAGTGATAGTGATGTTGGTGCCGACATTCCCCAGGCTGCTCTGTGGTTGGCTTTCACTTTAAAGCCATTTGAATGCCTCTGTGACATTTCTTCTCACCTCTCCAGTACATAGGTACAGAAGCAATTATCACACCAACATGGGGATAAGGCTCCTTTCTTAGCTAGACATGTCATGCATGTTTAGCTATTTCCCAGAGAAGAATAAGTGAGAGAGTCTTGCAAGCTTTAAATGTTGTTTTGCAATCTTAAAAAAAAAAAAAAAAGGCCTCTGATATGGAAGCTTGTAAAATCAGTTGTGGAGATTCAAGTCTTTAGCCTAACCCTATCTCACCCCTTCTTCCCAGCAAAAAATAATAATACACTTAAAATTCAGAATGTTTTGAGCAGGTTTTCATCAGGGTCTCGCATAATTATTCCCTCCTCTGTGAGCTATCAAACTGTGAGCTTCTTCAGGGAAAAGCTCCAACAAGGATGTAGTTTGTTCTCTGTGATGAAGAGAAAGCCTTTTATTTCTCCTGAAGATGCTGATAGTGTGAGAGGCAAAACATCCACGATAATGAGCTGAACTTGCACTTCAAACTCCCACAGAACACCACGGCCTTTCCTTAAAGACCTCTTATCTTGGGAAGAGGGGACATTCAATTTCAATTTCATGATAACCCCCCCCCCCCCACCAAGCCAGAATACTTTATTAGCTTCTCTCTCAGGGAACCTGAGCATAGTCCCTGCTTCCACTGCAAAAGGGTCCTTTAATGCATTGTAGAGAGGAACAGTTTGCTTAATTAGCTCCTTTGGCTAGCGAAGTGTTAAAACTTGGCTTTTGGCACTCTTTCAATTCAGTGCTTTAAGATGAGAAGCAGGATCATCTAATTCTATATACAAACCAACTGTCCTGCAACTGCGCAGTTGAAAGGGTCGCCACAATTATGTAAAACATGAGTAATAACTATAATTGGGGTAGTTGGCTAATACAATAAAAAGCTGTGAACACGAGGAAAGTTACGCTCACCACAGTAGCTATCACTTTCTCAAGTAAGAATTCATGGGTGAAATGACATGAAAAAGATGGTTATAAAATTTTAATGGAATGATAAAAGGCAAAAGTCAGCCTCTCAGCTGAATTCGTAAAATCCTTATACATCACAATCAGCTCCTTAACTGTAAAATCAATGTGGAGTATAACATGTTGTCAATGCCTCTGTCACTCGAGGGGAGATGGGGAAATCTGACAGGCACACAGCTCAGCTGCCCAAGTGATGAAAATACAAGGGAACAGCTCTCTCCGCGGGTGTAATTGTTTAGAGCACACCCGCCCTGGAGCCAGGGACAGGAGCCTCCTCTCTGGTCAAATCACAGTTTCCTGTTTCCGATGAGCTGATCTTGGCATTAATAACTGAGAGCAGTCTTATTTGGCAAATGACATGATCTTTGTGGGAAACTGCTTGGCTCTTCAGCGAGGTTCTGCCCCAGCCTAACAGAAAGTCATGACCTTGCTTAGAAAGGGGCACGGGCATTTTCACAATAATCTCAGGTGTGTGTGATGGAGGAGGGTGTGTGTCCACAAGCTCAACACTGTCAACGGCTGGCTCCCAGCTTGAGGATTCACATGATGGTCAGTGGTTTGGGATGAAAAGTTTTTCACACTTGTTCCCTATGGAGTTAGCCACTATTGGTTGATCGGTTTTCCTGTTACACTCTCAAATGTTGTCTTTAAGCTAATATTTTAGCCATAAAAAGAACCTCACTCAGTTTAAAAACTCTTTTCAATAACGTTAATTCCTAAGTGAGTAGCCTCGAAACTTGCCAGTGAACTAAAAAGCATAGGGACAGTATGTGGACAGCCTTTGGACACAGCTATACATCACATGCAAGTTGTTAAGGTAACCACAATATTCACCACAGATGTGTTAGCTGAGAGACTGGCAGCCTCTGTCTTCTCTTTAATCATGGATTCTTTCATCAATTTATTATTTATATCCAACAACTTCCCCAAAGAATTTTTGACAGCTAATATTAAAAGAGCCAAATACAAGAAGACCAATTGGGCTAAAGAGAAGGGAATATTCATGTTGCAATAATGAAGATGGTGCCACGGTGTACCCCTGAAACAAATATGCAGAACCAGAATGTGAGCTGCAGACTTTCGCAGAGTCAACGCCCAGCTTGCTGATAAGTAATTGGGGAGGGAAACACCAACACTAGGCACCTGGATTGAATGAAAGGGCAGCATCACACATGCAACTGTTGGAGTGGAAAAGGCAGTGCTGCATCTTCTGCAGGTAACAGAAGCACTATTGAGGACCTTTTCTTCCCCATTCTCCTGAGACCAGGTTGAGTGGAGGTCAGGGGGAATGGCTAGCTATCTAGAACTGGGTTCAGGATGGGGTGAACATCAGTGGATCCTTCACTGAACTGTCTGGGGTTGCAAATAAAATGTGTTGTGGTAACAAGAGAAAGACCCATGGTGTAGCTATCTAACAGCCAGAAAGGCAGCCATACATTCAGAAACAGCTACTCTTGGGTTAATACAGGTGTAAACAGCTGAGATTTGCACTTATCAGAATGGCTAAGATAAAAAACTCAAGTGACGGCACTTGCTGGTGAGGATGTGGAGAAAGGGGGACTGTTGAGAGAAGGTCTAATATTGTTTCTGATACATTGAATTCAATGCTGAGATCTGGTTACCGCCCCCTTCTGAGGCATTCTCTTGATTGGTTAATAAAAGTCGCTTATGGCCAATTAGCTGGGCAGAAAGAGTATAGGAAGGCGGGACTTCCTCAGATCAGCAGGAATTCCGCACACACAGAGACTCTTCCCTCTTTCCGCTGGGAGACACAGAAGCAGAAAGACATCTGGAGAAGTCTGGAAGGTACTCACAGGCACATGTTAGTTTGGGGTTTAGAGTAGCTAATTGAGAGTCTGCCCAGCTAAGGGCTAAGTGTTAAAATATTAAAAGGTCTTGGTGTGTTTAATTATTGGGGAAAAGACTGCAGCGGCTTATAGGCCCTCAGTCCAAGCAGTCCTGGGCTGTTGGATTCCCAGACTCCCCTTGAGCCCAGGCGAGTCTCCCGCCAAGCCGCCGGTAATTCTACTGGCCTAATATAACAACTTATATTAATTAACAGAGTTTAGGTTATAGGTGGTGTAGGCCACCCTTGGTCCCGGGGCTCTTTCTCCAGGATAAGTTAGGCAACCGGTTAAAGCACTCAGGCTGAGCTACCTGCTCCTCTGCCAAGCCACCGGCTACTCCGCCGGCCTAATATTACAGTTTATACGTGGTGATAACTACATTAAATAATTAATTTGCAGTTTCAGGGGACACTCCTCCATTGCTGGTGGGAGTGCAAACTTGTATGGCCACTCTGGAAATCAGTCTGCCACATCCTAAGAAAATTGGTAATAGTTCTACCTCAAGACCCAGCTATCCCACTCCTGGGCATATAACCAAAAGATGCTCCACCATACTACACTACTTGCTGAACTATGTTCATAGCTGTTTTATTCATAACAGCCAGAAACAGGAAACAACCTAGATGCCCCTCAACCAGAGAATAGATAAAGAAAATGTACACTTACACAATGGAACACTACTCAGCTATTAAAAACAAGGACACCATAAAATATGCAGGCAAATGGATGGAAGCAGACAATATCATCCTGAGTGAGGTAATCCAGACCCAGAAAGACACACATGGTATGTACTCACTTATAAGTGGATATTGCCCATGAAGTACAGGATAACCAGGCTACATAATCCACAGACCCAAAGAAGCTAAGTAACCAGAAGGGCTTAAGGGAGGATGCTTGAATTTCACTCAGAAGGGGAAATAAAATAGACATCTGAAATAAATGGAGGGAGGGAGCTGGGTGGGGATCAGGTGTGGGGAGGGGGGAAGGGGGAGGCTGGCAGAGAGAATGGAAGTCAGTGGGAGGGGAATCTCTGGGGTACCAGCAGGGGATATGGAGCCTGAAGAGGCCACCTCCTCCTGCAGGCCAGACAGGACTTCCAGTAGAGGGAGGGGGGACACCAACCCACCTACAAAACTTTCAACCCCAAATCTGTCCACCTTGCAAGATGTACAGGGATAAAAATGGAGCAGAGAGAGACTGAGGGAATGGCCAACCAATGACTGGCACAACTTGAGAGCCACCCCATTGGAGAGCGACAACCCCTGACATTATTAATGATACTCTGCTGTGCTTGCAGGCAGGAGCCTAGCATAACTGTCATCTGGGAGGCTTCATCCAACAGCTGATGGAGACAGATGCAGAGACCCACAGCAGAGTTCAGGGAGTCTTGTCAAGAGTGGGGGCAGGGAGGATTGAGGGAGTCAGAGGGGTCAAGGACACCACAAGAAGACCTACAGAGAAAACTAACCTGGGCCCATGGGGGCTCACAGAGACTGCACGGACTGAACCTACACCACTTACACATAAGTAGCAGATGTGCAGCTTGTTCTTCATGTAGGTCCCCTAACAATCAGAGCAGGGGCCGTCTCTGACTCTGTTGCCTGCCTTTGGATCCCTTTCACATATCTGGGCTACCTTGTCTGGCCTCAGTGGGAGAAGATGTACCTAGTCCTGCTGCGACTTGATGGACCAGAGTGGGTTGGTGCCCATGGTGGGCCTCCCCTTCTCTAAGGATAAGGGGATATGGGGATGGGAGAAGAAGTGTGAAGGAGGGACTAGGAGGAGAAGAGGGAGGGGGACTGTGATTAGGCTGTAAAGTGAATTAGATAAATAAATAAATGAACAATGTCAACTCTGCTCACAGGGGGCCTTTCCTGACCTCCACTGGCTGCTCTTTCAGACCATGACCATCTTCTCTTGCCTCTTATTTAATCAACCTTGTGAAATTAGTTTAAGTCTCTAAGAAGTTAAGATTGGAAGGTCTTAACTTTGGCCGTTTAAGACCCGTAAGTGGTAGTTACCGAAGGATCATTTTACAAAGTTCACTGAGAACTTCCAAACACGGACAGTCTGGGTATTTTTTTTTTTTTAAGAAAAAAAAATACATATCTTTAAGAAGTTTTAAAAATGTTGCAGAGAGAGTGTAATTTAAATACCAGAATAAACAGATGGTTTCTATCAAGGGGTCTGGAATAGAGTAGTCTCTCAGTAAAGATGAGTCTGTAGCAGTAAGGCAACTGTGATGAAAATTCCTTAATTTCTTTTATTTTATTTTTTTTTCTTAAATACTTTATTTTTTTTTCTTCAAGTTACATCTCAGTAACAAACCCCTCCCTATTCCCCCTTCCTATCCCGCCCTTCCACCCTATTCCCCCCAGAAGTTTCCCCTTTCAGTCCAACAGATGGTTCCTTCTCTTATAACAGTAAGTATTATACAAAACAATAGATATAAATATGCCACATTTATGAGAGTTAAATGGCCCAGTATACCTTCCCAATGTCCAGTTTATACATATTTGGCCCCTGACTTTAACATTCTACTATCTAACCAACTCCATGAGTTTAAAGGTCTATATGTGACTCAACATTCATACTATCTTGCAACACACTTTTAAGAGTATCTTCTTAGATCTATAACACCCTCTTGATTCCTAAACAATTCAAAATTTAACTATGAGACTCTAGCTGTCTATTCTTCAACCACCTCAGAGACCTGAGAGGGATAAATATATTTGCTTATATAGGAAGTGCAGGGCCTGCAGCTTCCAAAACTAAGAAAGAACATACCAATAACTGCCTGGACAGTTCCCATTTTCTCTCCATACATTCCAGCATCAATCTTCAGCCTTTGGGTCCTGTTTCTCTGACAGACATTTGTTGTAGAGCAGGGATTATGAAGGACTTACCTACCCTGTCTTGGCAGAGTTAGGCTGTTGACTTCCCTGCTACCAAGTTTTGTCCTTTTTGGACAGCAGTCTGTCTGCAGTTGGTGCAAGGGGTTTTTCATGCCAAGAGAAAGGCTTGCCACTAATTCAACCATCTTACAGTGGAGGTTCTTCGATGCTTATCTTCTACTTGGAGTAGAGTAGGGGGTGCTGTCAGGCGCTGATATGAAAGGCTAGGCTCACAACCAAAAATTCCTTAATTTCTTAAACTAAAATGCTAGAAAGGGATGGGTTTCTTGTCATTTCTAGGTTTGGTTTTTATCTGAAGGATGTAAGGAAAATTGCAATTGTAGACTAAACTTGTGAGAACAGCCTGCTTTATGCTCTCAGAGGGGATTCAAGAGAAACTGAGGCTGGACAGATGCAATTTTCCATTCATCAGTCCATCATTTTAAAGAAATTTCTGTTGCTCACATAGCTTGAACAGGTTCATTCAGTGTTGAGATCATAAAATAAGAATAAGGAAATATTAATAAAATACTTGCTCTTACTAATTTTGGAAACACAAGAATTTGGTGTCGTGATCCATGCAATGGAAAACAAGGCTTATAGGGACAAACATATAGAAACTTTTATTCTTAAGATTAGAGATTTATGGAACTTTTGTGGCTACAGAGATGGCTGCTCAGCCGTTAGGAGCACTTGCTGCTCTAGAAGAGGACCAGAATTCGATTCCCAGAACGCACATGGAACACTCAGATAAATCTGTAATGCTAGTTCCAGGCTTCCAGGTGATCCAATACCTTCTCTGGCCTCCATGGGCACCAGCGTGCATGAGACGCGCACATACACAAAGCAAATATCCACACATGGAAAAAAAGAAAATGGGCCTTTTGCCCTCAGATCTGTTTTCTCTACAAAATGGACAAACGTGTAACCATGTAAAAGTGCAAAACAAGGCAGCATCCAGCCCTTAATATTCAGAGCATTTGGGGACGGAGACATTTGGAGGAGTAGAATCAAAATGACCATGCGGCACACCTGAAATTCATATTTCTTCATTAATGAAAACATTATTACTGATATAAGCACTGTTGCCAAAATTTCTATCAAGGTCCAAGCAATGTCTAACTCTCCTCCTAAGGTTCCAACAATAAATGAAGGCACATTTCTGCCAAAACTCACTCCAGGCAGCAATGAATTTATTGTTCTTCCTTACAAAGCAGAGGTGAGGGGTTACTTACAGGACTGTACATTCTTCTCCCACAACAAACTGGACCTGGAAAGCCATTCAGTTCCTCAACAAGGACAAGGGCTTCCCATAGGTGCAGAGACTGAGCTTCCCTTCCTTATGTGTCTCCCCCCACCCACTCCCAGCCCCTCCCCTAGGCCACTTGTAATTAAGGCAGAGTTGCTTATAAGTGGCAGGGAGTGGCTGGATACTCAGCTGAGGGTCTGGTGACCCATCCCCCACTCCTCCCTGAGGAGGTGTAATAGTCAACATGCCTTTGAAATGGGGGCACAGCTGAGCTCCCCACAATGGTAGTTAGTAGGCTCAGGACAATCATTTATAAGCAGGCTCAACCGAAATTTAAAACATTTCCACTTTCCTCTGCATAGATATCTCTTAAGGATGCTGGTTAAAGATTTACATTCTAAAATACGCTAAACATAAAAAGTACGTTTGCTGTGAAATATTAATTTTTAAAATACCATGCTTAACTTTCACCTCCCTTCCCTTTCACGTGACTCAGGGTTTGGTTCTAGCTGGTCAGGGAAAGGGTTTTAATTTGGCTCTCCCTCCCTATACAAGGTCTACTCATCTACATTTAAATACTGCAACGTTTGGTTCAGAGCCTCTGTGACTAAAATGGTCTCTAACTTGCCAAGAAGGTCAATGCCGAGGCAGCCAGAGGCCTATCTCTGGCCAGAAAAAGAACAAGCATCATTCTCCCTGACCTATTTTGCCTCATGTTTTCCCCTTCTCCTCCCATGGACCAGTTGCCATGAAGCAAATTTGAAATGATATCTAAGGGAGCACCAAATATACACTACCCCACTTGTTCTGATTGTTCCTGTCACGTAGGATTTCCCAGCAACGTGACTTGAAAGAATTGCCTTCCACTCAGGTGCATCAGCTGTATGAACTTCTCACTGTTTTCTGTGTTTTACTCTTGCTAGTCAGCAGAAGCCTCCAGAACGACGGCAAACTATTCACCTTCCTTATATCCATGTTCTTCACAGTCTCTGTGTGTGTGTGTGTGTGTGTTGTGTGTGTGTGTGTGTGTGCACACACAGACAGCATTAGTTTCCTTGAGCTTTCATGAATATTAATCAATGCAGGAGCCCCTTGTGAGTGGCTCTGTTCCTTGGGTAGGTGGTCCTGGGCTATATTTAAAAAGTTAGCTAATATGGAGGTTTGAATAAGAATGGCTCATATATTTTAATGCTCACCAGGGAGTGGCACCATTTGAAAGGAAGTTTAAGAATAGGAGGAGGATGCCCTCAGGCCCCCTGATACAACTCCATGTGCTGGTGGGGTGGGATGGTGGGGGAGGGGTGCTCCCCTTTTCTGAGGAGAAGGGGAGATAGGGGAAGGAGGCAGAAGGATGGGACCTGGAGGAGGGAGTGGGCTATGATTGGGATGTAAAATGAATAAATAAATAAACCTTAAAAAAAAGAATAGGTAGTCCAGCCTTGTTGCAGTAGTTGGTGTAGTCCTGTTGGGGGTGGACTTTAAAATTTTAAAAGCCCATGCCAGGCCCAAGCTCTTTGTCTGCTGCGTGCAGATCAAGCTGTAAGCTCTTATCAGTACTCCGGCTTCATGTGTGCTGCCATGCTGCCCACCCTGATGATAATGGACTAAACCTCTGAAACTGTAAGCAAGCCCCAAGTTAAATGCTTTTTTTTTTCAAGTAAGAGTTGTCTTGGTCATGGTATCTCTTCACAACAATAGGACACTGGACAAGACAGAAATTGATTCCTGGGATTGGAGTATCGCTATGACAGACTTGAACATGCTGCTTGTTGGAGCAATGTTGAAGACTTTGGACTAGGAAAGCAGGTGTACCCTTTAAGTGGGACTTAGTGGGCCATCTTAGAGGGAGCATGGAGAGAGTGCTGGGAGTGATGTGGGCTGTCAGTCCCAGTTCAAGAAGTTTCAGAGGGGAAGGTTAGTATGTGGCCTAGAGGCAATTCTTAGGATATTTTGGCAAAGAATGTGGCTGCTTTTTGTTCTTGAACTAAAAATCTGCCTGAGGCTAAATTGAAGAGTTTTGGTTTAATGGCACTAAAAGAGATTTTAAGACAGCCTAGTATTGACTGTATCATATGGTTAGCAGTAATCCCTCTTATTCAACTCTATAATGAGAGGGAACAATCTGGACAAAGCAAAATATGAAATGAACAGTTTGAGGAGAAAAGGAGTACCAGGATGTATAATGGAGCTAAGTCCAGTGCTCAAGGAGATAAAAAAGTTGAAAGAAAGCTTGAAGCTAAACAGAATAAAGGGAGTGGTGGTGACCTTAGGGTGAGACCCCACCCAGCTAAGCTTCCAACTTGTGAAGAGGAATTAAAGAAAAGCTTAAGCAGTGAAGGAAAACATCAAAAAGAAAGCCGATACAAATGTAAAAATGTAATTAAACAAGGAGCCCAAACTCCAGCCCCATCAAATTGACAGCTTGGTCCATGTGGTTTTTAGCTTTAGAGTCACAAGAAAGGGTATATGAAATCTTCCTCCAAGACTTAGGAAAGCTACTGAGGCCAGGCATGTGCCAGGGGCTTACCTTCATGGAGGCCAGGAGAAATCATTGTATGCAACTGTGGAGGGGAAGCCTGCAGTGTTGGAGACCCCAAGGTATTGGAGATATACCTTGAAGAAGAAGGTCAATAGAGAAAGAAGTGCTATCAGAGTGTAGACCAGCCCAAGAGAAGTATGCTGTCGTCAACAATGTTGAAAGGATTTGGAGACCTGAAGAGCATTTTGACATCAGAGATGGAGATACAGAGTTGGAGTTGGCCCAGCTGCTTTTCAGTCTTGCTTTTCTTCAGGGTTTCCTCATTATTTCCTCTGTGCCATTGTATGTTGTAAGTATGTGGTATCCTCTTTGATTTTGATTTTACAGGGGGTTAGAGTTGCAGTTACAATTATAATGTAGTTATAATTCCTGCCCTAACATCACTCAGTGATGGACTATGACCTACAAGTGTAAAACAAACTTTTTCCTTCCCCAACTTGCTTTTGGTCATGATCATTGTAAGAGCAACAGAAGAAAACTAAAACACCCAATTCATACAATTAAATGTACAAAAAAGTCCCAGTTTTGATGCAATGGATCACCAAAGTATGTTAATGGCCCCTCAATTTCATAAAGTATGTAAGGTGGTGTATCTTTTTATCACACTGAAGACAAACTCATGAATAATTATTTACAGCACAATAATGAACAAATATGGAAAAATATCTATGTGTACCCTCAGAAAAGACTGCTCAAATCCCAAATGCAATTTAATAATGCTACTTAGATTTATGCTCAAAAGTATGTATCTGTTGGTGGGGGTGGGGGGCTCAGCTCACACACTGTTCTCCCAGAGGTCCTCACTTCAATTCCCAGCACCCACACTGAGTAGTTCCTAGCTGCCTGTAACTCCAGCTCCAGGAGGAATCCTGTGCCTTGTGGGTACCTGTGTTCACCTGCAGATATTCCACTCACATATGGAATATAGGCATAATTAAAAATCAATCTTTAAAGGTATATATGTATGAAATGTCAAATCTCATTGGAGAAATGGTCAAATTTTTTTAATGTCTGATCATTAATCATTTGTTTAGGGTTTTGTTTTGAGGTCAGCAGTGGTTTATAGGAAGTAATTTCAATGTATTAGTTCATCTCATTGCTTGTTTATATATGCACTTATGACAAATCAACCAAATTTTTAAAAATCACCTAAATATAAGTAAAATTTTCAGTCTCCTTACCTGGTAAAATCTTTATTAAAAATATATTATCTGACTCTTTCTGGTGTAGAGTTTTTCTCTTAAGGCAAAGTGAGTGAACTTATATTGACAAGGGGCTGTAGTTTAGTAGGAAAAGCCCATCTATTATATTTAAAGTGAAGCTCACGGCTGGGTCCTGAGGCAAAGTTATTCCAAGATTTCTAAGATATCGCCAGACAGACCTCCATAGTGGTTGCACAAGCCTGCACTCCCACCAGCAATGGAGCAGGGTTCCCCTTTCTCCACAACCTCGCCAGCATGTGCTGTCATTTGAGCTCTTTATCTTAGCCATTCTGACAGGTGTGAGATGGAATCTCAGGGTCCTCTTGAGTTGCATTTCGGTAACGCTTCCTAATGGTATCGTACCTAGGGATACTTAAAAATGAAATGTGAAGCTCTGGCCTCTTGATACCAACCATCTTAAACTGTTTAGGATAGTTAAGAAAAACAAACTCCTAGTCATGCAAGCATGTCACTTTGTTAGCTACTATGACAGTCTATCACAGATATTCTCTAAGCTACTCAGTAATCAAGTTGTTAAGAGACAAGCAACATTTGCTTATCTAAATACAAGAGATGGTTAGGGCATCTTCAAAAACCCCTAGAGATCTGCAGAATATGGCATTCAAAGATGTTGTCTTAAATTAAGATTTTTTTTGATATCGAGACATATCAGCTCCTGACAGCACCCCCTATTCTACTCCAAGTAGAAGATAAGCATCGAAGAATCGCCAGTGTGAGATGGTTGAATTAGTGGCAAGCCTATCTCTTGGCATGAAAAAAACTCCTTGCTTCAACTGCAGACAGACTGCTGTCCAAAAAGGACAAAACTTGGTAGCAGGGAAGTCGACAGCCTAGCTCTGCCAAGACAGGGTAGGTAAGTCCTTCATAATCCCTGCTCTACAATAAATGTCTGTCAGAGAAACAGGACCAAAAGGCTGAAGACTGATGCTGGAATGTATGGAGAGAAAATGGGAACTGTCCAGGCAGTCACTGGTTTGTCATTTCTTAGTATTGGAAGCTGCAGGCCCTGCACTTGCTATATAATCAGATATATTTATACCTCTCAGGTCTCTGAGGCGGTTGAAGAATAGACAGCTAGAGTCTCATAGTTAAATTTTGAGTTGTTTAGGAATCAAGAGGGTGTTCTAGATCTAAGAAGATGGTTATAATAGTGATGCAAGTTAGTATGAAAGCTAAGTCAGTTATAGAACTTTAAACTCATGGAGATGGTTAGATGGTAGAATGTTAAAGTCAGGGGCCAAATATGTATGTACTGGACATTGGGAAGGTATACTGGGCCATTTAACTCTCATAAATGTGGCATATTTATTTCTGCTGTTTTGTATAGTATTTACTGTTATAAGAGAAGGTACCATTTGTTGGACTGAAAGGGAAGCTGTTGGGGGGAAGAGGGTGGAAGGGTGGGACAGGAAGGGGGAATAGGGAAGGGTTTGTGACTGAGATGTAACTTGAAGAAAAAAAAATAAAGTATTTAATAAAAAAAAAATAAAGTGAAGCTCACAGCATCCTGCCCAGAACTACACTTTTTACATTCATATACTACACAAAGAGCAACTGTCAACGTATGGCGGGTGTAGAACAACTAGAGCCTCAAGAGGCACCATTACGCATGGCTTAGAAATGTCACCATTTTTGGTTGGAGAAATAGCTTACTCAGCAAGCACAAGGACCAGAGTTTGATCCTCAGCTCCCATGTTAATAAAATCTGAATGTGGTGTTATGTGCTTATAATTCCAGTTCCAGGGAGGCAGAGACAGGAGGAGGCTCCTTGGCCACAGTCCTAGCCCACCTGGCAAATTCTAGACTAATGAGAGACTGTCATAGAGATGAATGCAAGTATCTTCTGATGAATGACACCAGGTAACTAACCTCTGGCCTCCACATGTATGCAACACACACACACACACACACACACACACACACACACACACACACACACTGACTAGAAAGAAATGTTCAGCTACTAGGGGTCTTCATTCTACCTACTATGGTAAGTACAATCATCTGAGTCTAATATAATCGCTACATAGATTTCGCAAGCTGCAGACATGTCGGCCCCTTGAACTACTACTAGCACATTAAAAAAATCCATATGTTGTTTGTATTTATCTGGCTGCAAATGCTTGAACACTACAGTGACCAAGTTGGCTGCAACAAACATCTTTTATTGACACATGTTTAACAGGGTTTAAAATATTCATGGGAAGGGTCCATTATTTTTATTTGGTATCTGTACCCTTGATTTTAAAAAATGCATAGAACTGGATATTGGTGGCATACTGATATAAATGACAAATTATTTGAAAAAAAAATCATTAAAATGTGTCACAGCTTCTGTATGGGAGAGCTTCTCCTCATACCCTAGAACTGGTTTCTGAGGTTGAAGCTCATTTCTACCTGTGTCTCTCTGGTTTCAGAATTTTCACAGGCAAAATATGCTAACCATATTTAACCAAAGGTTCAAAGAGATATGTTCTCCAAAGCTACAGTTTCTACACTCATTTATGAAACACAGTCATGAAAATATAGAATATGTGTGGCCACTATAGAATAATAGAATCTGGGCACATAGTGATTTCTAGTTTAATAATACCCAAATTTTCCTTCATTAGGCTAAAGCCTTCACATTACCATACGAACCACTTGCTCCTGGGTCTGACACAGTCTCACAAGGACGCTCATTTCTTGCCTATATCTCTGTCTGGTTTCACAGCCCTGCCACAATTTTGATTGCTACCATTGCCTCAAAATACCATCATGGGTGACCATACAACAGGTAGTTTCATGTCTGTGACTGAAGGAAAGAGACGGAGGATTCGAATATGGGCACAAGATGACTTCTTTGTTTCATCCTGTTAGATGATAGGGGACACTTCTCCACTGATAACTGCCAAGGTTGAAGTGCGACTCTGGCATGGATCTGTCAGCATGGGCAGCTTTATAAGCCCAACTTTGTAGACTTGACAGAAAAACTACTTGTGCCGCATGCCAATCACTCAGCCTTTGTCATCTCAATTGTACATCCTTTGGTAAAGGGTAACCATCTCTACCGACATTCGAAATATATAGTATACTGTCATCATGCCCAAGGGGTGAGTGTACACTGAGAACTTGCCTTGCAGGCACATGCGATTACCTTCCACCTCTTCCTAATGTGTGTGACTTAGTGTATATGCAAAGTGGGGTAAGGAACACTTCATCTATCTCATGGCAGGTGTTTAAACAGAAGTGATGGTTGGTGGTTTGAGTCGATACTTGTTAGATAATCAAATATTACTTATTCTTAAGGAAAGTCAAGAGTAAAGCACACACTCTACATGTTACCAACATGGCAACATTTCTGCATAAAAACTCTAACCACATGCAATCTACAAGAAAAGCAATATAATAAGAGTTGATGGGAGATCAATTTGAACAACAAGGGGTGCCGTAGCAATGGGCAACATGCAGCGATTGTGACTGCTTTTTACACTACCCTCCTACCTGTGGACAGCACTACCTGGCTACCATTCAGTAAGGGCTGTGACCAGATTGCTGCCAGGAAGACACCAAAAAAAAAAAAAAATTGAATTCCTTTTTCCCTTCTACCTACTTGGCACTTAATTGAGCCATCACTTCTGCGGTGGGCTGGGTAGTTATTTTTAGTTAATCTTTATTGAGTGCCATCAAGCATGGTATTTTTTTAAAGGAGATTAAATATCTATCTTCATTTTTAAAATGTCTCTTCAAAAAAATCTATTTTGAATGTGAGCTTTCCAGTCCATAAATCTGAATACCATGGTGACCATGGTGTCTGATTTCCCAGGGTGTGTGCCATGCTATTCCTGAATCTTGGATGCCTTTCTCCTTTGCACTGATGACATTTGGAATGGCATCCTGAGACAAAAAAACATTTAACATACCCTTGTAAATTATTTAACTTGATTTTGGGAGTAATTAAGAATTGGAAGGAATGAAGAAAGTGTTAATATTGTTCCTAATTTAAGAAATAATGCGAACTTTAAAGATGGGAAATTGTTTTCATTTAGACATATTTTATGTATTATCACTAAGTACTTAAAGTCATTATGGATATTACAAAAATAAAATAATCTACTTAATACAGAATTTGTATTATTGTAAATATTATTATACCTTTGTATTGATGGCTAGTTTTTTCAAAGATCATCCCTGTCCTTGTTGGCTCTAAAATCAGAATGGCAAATGTGCATTGAGAAACATCTTAGAAGACTGTGATTAAAAGACTTGATGGGATTAACGTCCAAACCTCATTGTTCAAAAATGGTGTCTTTCACTGAATAGTTTGATTTCATTTCCAAATGTACTAAAAACAACAACAAAAATACCTGTGTCGATAAGTTTGTGTTTGTAAATGTAGTTAATATAAAACCAAACATTACATTCATCTGTCTATTTCCTAAATTTAACTAATTATAATTTTTATTTTCAGTTAAAAAAATAAAGAATTCTTTTTAATAGAATAAGGCAGAATCTAAACTCTGTTGTCTGCTATTTCTCGGTCTCTACCTGTCTATCCTGGCGGCTATATTGGGTGCCTACATTCAAGCAGGATGACTCCTGCTTCCAGCGATAGATACACTAAGATACTCTTAGTATCTCAAGTTGCAACCCCACATTTCATCTCTTCCTGACCTCCAGAAGTTTTCCAAAGAATGTCCCACTTGGCCAAGGTGCAAACAACCACAACTTTTCCTTTTCCCTCTGTATCCTGAAGGACAGTCTACTCCCATGCCATAACTGACTGCGCTATTTCCTTCTTTCTGTCTCTGGGTCAAAACCTCCATCCTTCTGAGTCCACAGTTTTCTTCCTTCTCTTGAGACTGGCCACCACCTTCCTCTCTTATCCTGGTGGAGATATTGCCATTCTACAAGATATTTGGAGGAGCTCATTTCCTTATTTGGAGAACTACAAGGCAGCTAAGGATCCCCATCGTAGGTGATGTTTTACTTTGTGTAGTTGGTCTACTTACCATCCTCTGCAGCCCTGAGTGGAGTCCAGGCACTGTACACACTGCCAAAGCCACTGGTAGCAACCAACCGAAACTCATACACCATGAACGGCTGGAGATCTCTTACTTTGTAGCTTAACGATGCAGAAGGATCAGAAAACGATCTATGTGGGAAAGAAATGGCCATTAGAAAGGTTTAGACATTCAAACAAATGAAACGAAACAAAAATCAGTCAAATGATACTGGGAAAAGTGTTCAGATATACTAACATAGATTTAAGTACTATTATTTTATGCCATCACATTATATCTACTTCAGAATAAACAGCTGTTGGGAGAGAATTTGTTCTCTCCTGTTACTGAAGACACAGGCTCACTGTCTTGCAAGGACAGTGGCTGCTATGAGGATATTACAGTACAGTTGGTACAGCTCCTTCACAGCAGGCCGGTTGACAAGCTCCAGGTCTACTCCAGTGTGTAACGCTTGTATTTATGTAAGGCTTAAGAATGTGAGACAATTTTGCTTTCCATGCTATAAAAACAAACACTAGATTTTTTTTTGCAAAGCAAATTTATATCCACTAAATTATCTGTTCATGTTTGAACTTTTAAAAGATACCCAAATTTGTTGCAAACAATAACCGACCTATTCTTCAGTTCTCATTTTTATGAGAACATTTTGAAAATGTGGGTATTGTATAAGCCAGCCCCTAGGAAGAGGCACTAAGTGGAATGCTCACTCTAGCAGGCGGTGGCTGGAGTGGCCAGACCTCATCTGGAGCTGGTATCTGGGAGAGCCCGGAGCATTGTTGCAAGCTGGTGTAGACCAGACAACCTGAAGACTGGTTGGAGTGGCAGATGCAAGCCTGGGAGACAGCAGGCCATCTGGAGCTGTCGGGAAACACAGATGAATTAGAGCAGAGAAAACTGTGGGGGACATATGCTGGGTGGAGTGGAAATGTTCGGCACACTGGAAAACTGTTCCTCAGGATCAACACTGACGTTAAACACGGTCCATTTAATTTAACATTTTCGTTCCTGAAGTGCTGTCCTTCCTCCCTGTTCATCTCCACCCTGACGTCAGCACTTCAGCTTTAAGACGAAAGAATACAGAACCTGTCCACACTGGTACTTCTGTTTATCTAACTGAAAGCACAGAGGAAATTTGGCAAAGCAAACATGGAGTCCCTTCAGTTTAACCCTTTGTAAGCAGACTGAACGCTGAAACCGGGGGGGGTCTTAATCCTTCTGCTCATGTCACAAGTAGTCCCCTTAATTGGACCTTTCCTCCTGAAGAGTGAGGAGTTTGTTAATATTGTACTTTTCTGCAGTGATGAAACATTCCTGTCTTGAGTCTTCCCAAGAAAGTACGAAAACTAAACTCCTTCCTTATTATGTCTCCTGCAGTCTGAAAACCTTTCATATTGCCCTGTCCTCATCGGACATAGCTAAATATCACTAATCAGGGGAATCCACTGAGAAGTTTCTGTGAGGAAACTTTAAATTTTTAAAACTTTTAAACTTTTTCAAGCATAGCAGGGATGAGTAAAAAAAAAAAACCTTTTCTATAAATCATTGACAGGATTATTATAATTATTTAATTTTCCCAACAATTAGAATTTGCATGAATTAATCATATCATTTGCTACAAAACTTGTCAGAAACTCAAAAGCAGATTAAACAGAGCTCTAGGCTTCAGGAAGATCATCCAGTGACTCTGAGCCTATGTTTTCTTGTCTTTAATTCAGGGATATTTTTATCCAATGGGTTCAAAAATCACAATATATATCAAGAGAGTACCTTACTGTAGTAATTATTATTATTATCATTATTATTATTACCATCATCCTCATAATCACTGTTATCACTACATTCGAGCTAAACTTCCCTTAGGATAATTTAATTACTACTATAATATTATTTACTGATTCATGTTACTTAATGTTGTGTACTAACATTGTAGTAACATAATGCTATTACCATAATGAAAACAAATTAAGTATCAAGGTGCACTTTCAACATTAAAATATATATGGATAGCCTTGTAAAGTATGTGGATTTTATGTACTTTGCAGTGCGGGAGACCCAGCCTGAGAACACGAGTCTAATGAATGGGCAATGATGAGAAGGGAAGAATTAGATTACATGTTTCATCAATCTTCGGCAAGGGCTTTGAGTTCATCAATAATTCATTCACTTGTTCAATACACATTTATGGAGGCTCTGCTCTGTGTTAAGCAGTGTTCTTCCCTCGGAGGGAGAGCAGCACCAAGTGAAACAGGCACCACCCCCTGTGGAGCCAATGGGTAAATGGAGGGATTAAGTAATAAAAAGATGCAGGAAGGGATACTAAATGATGAGGAGCCTGGGGAATCGAACCCTAAGCCAAGAGCTTACAAAGAAAGAGGCCTGTGTGGTGGTTCAGTGGGTAAAGATGCTTGCTGCTGAGCCCAATGACCTGAGCTGGGTCTCCAGAACCCTGTGGTGAAAGAAAGAATCCCTGTGTGCTGTTGCTGACCCCTGACCTCCAGGTATGTGAGCCTCCTGCTACCCAGTGAATAAATAAATGTAAACAAAACAACAGCGTGACAGGTGAACACACATTGGAGTGCATACAATAGAGGATGTAGCTTTACTTACTTGATAACATTTTAGAGAGGTAGGAGACTGACAGGAAGGGCATGCAGTCAGGTGATATTTGAGCAGAGCCTTTAGGGAATGCAAGAGTTAGCCCTACAGAAGTCTGAGAAGAGTGGTGTAGCCAGAGACCAGCAGGGAAGCCAGAGCAAGGGCAGTTCTGAATGCATCAGTAGAGCTGCAGGAAGGCCAGTGTAGCTGGAACAGAGGGCGGGGAGTGGACGAGGACTTCCTCCTAAGTGATATTCCAAATCCCAGGTGGGGCTGAGGGTCTCCTCCCAAACGGGGCAAAGTATTTGGTAAAGAGAATGGAACAGTATGATTAAATTTAAAATACCCGTGTGGGAATAAGGACGGGGGCATGAGTAGAGGTGGACACCGTTGCTGAGATAAGTCTGGCACAAGGTGACAATAGCTTTCCTTTCAACAGTAATGATCAAGGCAGAGAGATATTTTGCCACCCAGTCAGGAGTGTGTTGACAGTATAAAGAAGCCAAGGGCAGTGGGTACTGTTTTCAGCCTGGACAACTGAGTGACTGGTAACGTCATTCCTGAGCTGAGAGGCACTGAGGCAGGGCACAAGTTATGGGGGGGGGGGTTACAGATCTGTGTCTTACCCATGTAATGTATCATGTTTGTACTACATGATATTTTTTAGTAGAGCGATCAAGGAAGACATTTCAGATATCTGAGAAGAAATTATGGATCTAAGGATATATAACTTTTAAAGGCTTAGACTGATGGAACTAACTAGAGACTGAAAGCAGAATGGATAAGTATAGAAAAATACAGGAGAGTCTATAACCTGAGCCCGGGAATCTACCCATAATTTGGGTTTAGGGAGTCGGAGAAAAACTAAGAGAAGGCACCAAGTTGCTAGGTGCCAAGGAAGGAAAGTTCCCCAAAGGAGAAGAGAGGGGCTGGTCACCTGGGATAAGTGTGCTGAGAAGTAGGGACCAGCAGTGAAACTCTGTATTTGGTGACCAGACTTGTTTGGTGACAGCTCCTTGAGGAGATGTAGCACAGAGCACTCATGACACACTGCTGAGAGAAGGTTGACCACAGAGTGGAGCTGGGGCAGAAACAGACTCAGTGAGCATCCACAACTCTACTAAGGGAGTTCATTCTAAAGGGAAGTAGAAGAGAATACAGCACAGAAGTCGTGAAATTCCAGACATCAAGGAGAGGTCTGTGAAAGATTCAGAACCATGGCATCACGTGGTTTATGTGATGGTTAAATTCTCAACTTGATAGAATTAGAGTCATCTAGAGGATGGGGCTCAGGGTATGTGGGGGGCAATGAGGTTAATGTTATAGGAGAGTCCTCTTAATTATTGCCAGGGCCATACCCTGGACAAGGCTCTTGGACTTAGAAAAGGGAATGAGTACAGAGCTAACATACGTTCTCATTGCCATCTGCTTCTTGGCTATGGATGAGAAACGGCCAGCAGTGTCAGACTTCTGCTACCTTGACTTCACACCATGATGGACTGTGCCTTGAACTGTGAGCCAAAGTCCAGCCATAATTAGCCCCTTAAGTTACATTTGTCAGGATGTCTCACAGCAATAAGAAAAGAGACCAAGCTTGACTATTGCAAGAGTACACTAGAGGATTGTGGGGAGAGGTAGGGGTAGATAGTAACATGAGAGAAGAAAGATTAATTGACCCAGGAAAGCTCTTGTGTGGAGAAGAAGGATAAGCCAATGCACACATACGCCAGTGGACAGCCAGGGCTAATGGTTGAGGAACAGAGCAGGGGTACCCACACTTGTGGTAGGAGTGAATAATACACACTGAGATGCAGGGAAGCAGGTGAGCTGGTGACTGGTAAATTGTGAGAACTACCCTGCCACCCTGGTGTTTCCTTTCTTACCAAGCAAGTCAAAAGCAAAGGTTTCTGGAAATTCCAATGTGTGCAGATGCATTAGACATCTGAAGAAAGAGGAAGACTAAAGAAGTAACTCTCCTGATGAGAACATGGCAAGCCTAGGAAACACAGTGAGATAGCTGTCTGAGACACCATATTCCAATAACCATTTTGAATCTTTGGTTGGAAGGACAAGGACATTCGTTGCTAAGGAGTTTTGACCTGAAATTTTATCTGTGACTACAAACAGTTTAAATCATTTTTTCTTACTTGATATATAGTCTTTGGTCAGTTTTTGACAAGCGCACACATACAAAATGAATGCTACAGAAACAGGCAGAAATTAAAAGTTAAAATATGTACCTGGTGTAATATAAAAATCATAACCCTAATTTATTATTTTTATTTAATTCTTCTATATTGAGGAGTATGCCATTAATTGATATCTGAAGGAATATTTGTTTCAAGTCATCAGCATGAAAAAAAGTCAGTTTTAACATGCATGCTAAAATTCCTCCGTGCATGAAAACTACAACATTACGAGGTTTAGAAAGGAGTACCCCAAAGAGTCATCCATAATCTTGAAGTGTCACATAATCTCTTCTGACTGACTAGGAAACAAGATACTCATCAATTCTCTCACACTTCAATTATACAAAACTGCAACTCGTTTGCCAAGAAATGGCCCTTTTCCCTGATTTCTGCATGACTCTCCCTCCCGAAAGCCTTCTTTCTCTCTCCTTAGCCCCTTTTATCCTGGGCCCATTTCCTCAGAGTCTCCTTTGTATGAAAGCAATAACTGGGAGCCAGTCATAACTCCAAGCCTGGTTTCTAACAGGAGTACCCTGTATCTATCTGCTTGATATATTGTCCCCAGGATGCCATGTTGCTCAAAAAGCTTCTCTCAAGTTTCATATGACCCTCATGGGGCAAGCACGCTACAGACAGCCTCCTGAATCAACACATCCTGCCCAGTAAATACTAATTCTACATGGCAATTGGATAAAACAGCTACCCTCAGCTATAAATCCACAGGAAGGGAGTTTTTAATAAAATTTTGAATTCAACCTGCTTTCAAAGGCAAAAAACAGAAACCAGCAGGCCATAAATAAGTCACATACTGAACATGTCAAGATGGTATAATTTTGAATACAAGATTTTATTAAACTTTAAAAATAATAGACTTTTAAACATAGCCTTTTAAAAACATCCAGCCCCCCATTCAAACAAGACAGGTCACACGTGCCCTCAAGCCTTACTCCTTATACATTTATAGAATCCTGTGGGCTGGGTCTACAGCAAACGTAGGGTTTGTTCTTCTTCATGTAGGTGACTGCTAAAGGGAGAAAGTATAACAAGAAAAAGCACTTTCCATGTCTCCTTTATACATCATTTTTGTATTCTGGGCATCTCACAAGCTCTCTCTTGCGCTGTCTCTGCTCTCTCTCTCTCTCTTTCGTGTGTGTATGTATTCAAATGCTGTATTAAGGTGACAAAGAGACCTATGTTAATTTGCATTAAATTAAGATGCTTGAGTCATTGAACATGGAGAAATCAGGCTGGTATTCACCGGGAAGCTTTCTTCCTACTGCCTAGATTCATAAAGCTAGAAGGTACTAAACATGCTATCAGAAGAGAAAACGTAATCACCAGTATTACCCAGATGTGACCGTTGGGAGGTACAATAAAGTCTGCCTTGCCAAGACATGCCTATTGGTACAAAAGTGAGAGAAAGGTCATGGGAGTAACCAGGGCAGCCAACCACTTTCTGATTGAACTTAAGGCCTCCTCCACAAGGTGGATGAAACACAGCTGGCCAAGAATCTGTGCTTGATAGGCCACAGGCCCTAGTGGAAAACCTACTACTATTATTACTGTTAAATGGGGACCATTTTAAACTGACTTCCAATGAATTGCTGCTATACCCATAGTTTACCACATTGCTCAACCTTCATCACAGAAACATAAAATATGCATAATCTTAAGCCAGACAAAGTCCCAGTGTGGAGAGAGGAGGTGGCATGAAGTCCCACCCCTAGTGAAGGAACTACAGGTAAATGGTAGCTGCCGAGATAGGGGAGTCAGTATTCTTTATGGTGTGGCCACTGGCAAGTCAACCACCAACCACCGGAAGGCCACACATCCAGAAGAGTTCCTTAGTAGCAGCGACTCTACTTGATGGGTTTACAAATGTGATAGTAAGTACTATTCTGCATTAGGTTCTTGCTGGAGAGGGGAAGGCAGAAGATGTGCAAAGAAAGATTCAGTTAGCAACCCTCTGTGAGAGATAAGATAGCAATCATCAACAATAGCATGAAGCATGTCTGGTCAGTACAAAGGATGTCTGAGAGCCCCGAGGGGCTCAGAAGTTCCAAATGGTCAGGGATGCTCTGTGCCTCACCAGGACATTCTAAGGACCATGGGTTATTTAGCCAGGGGCACTTTGAAATGGCTCATCTAGGTAAATTGGGTCTCCACCTCATTCCAGTTCAGGTTCACCACATCTTCCTGTGCTAATTGGACTCAGGTCATGGTTTTGTGTTGGTTCCGCCAAGATTCTGCTCATATCCTCCACTTCTCCCAGTATTCATTAGAGGGATTTTTCGAAGTTATGTAAATTTTTGTGTTAACATAAAAGAAAGCCAAGGCCTTTTATCCACCATACACACTCTTAGTACACTGCTGGACAACCTGGTACCTCCTTAAAGCCACGGCCAACAAACGTCCCCCTCACTTTCTGAAGCAGCCACAGAGAAGCAAGAGCATCTAAATTCTGGTTTCCTGAATGGAAAATTAAAGTTCAGACACATAAACTAAGTCATTGAGTCATGAACAAATTGAAACAGAAGGCAAGACTCGATTTCCAGTCACGGAACCATATGCCATTTAAAAAGATATTAATTATGGGCAACGTGCAGATGTGCTAACAAATGGACAGTCAACCTTGAGCCCAAGGATGTGCAAACAGAGCAGCCGTGAACAGTAGCAAGTAGATTAGAACAGTTTCCACAGCCACATGTTGCCCCAGCATAGCTGAGGGTCTGAAGGCATCCTCTGTGCTGGGTTCTTTAACAAAACCATTTTCAACCCCCAGAATTATGCTCTAAAATAAATGACTTACCTTTTTGTAGTATAGATCAAGAAAGTAAGGCTAATAGAAGTTAAATACTTAATTTCAAATCACAAAACTGGTTATTTCAGAGTAAGAATTTAGGGCTTCTAGCTTGAGGAGAGACTAGTCTAATTTTCCTTCATTAAGCACCCTGTGCAGTAAGTTCTTCATAATACAGAATAAGTACTATATATATATATATGTACATATATATACACACATATATATGTATATATATTCAATAGACATAAGATGGTACTACCATTTATGATATTGAAAAATTAAGCTTCAATGAAGGTTGAATTTTTTGTTCAAATCAGATTCTTTTTATGAAAAGAATTATTTACTTTTATGTGTCCGAGTTTTTGTCTGTCTGTCTATCTGTTGGTGTACCACATGGTTGCCATACCTACAGAGGCCAAGACAGGGTGTAGGATTCCTTGGAACAGAGTCACCACGTGGGTGGTGGAAACTAAACCCAGGTTACTACTAGAGCAACCAGTGCTCTTAACCACTGAGCCATCTCTCCAGTCTCAAATCACATCCTTAGACAGTACATCCTGCTTTCATCTTTTCCCTAACCACTGCAGGTGTTCTGCCTCCTTACCATTCCCTAGGAACCTTATGTCATACAGGAAGCATCTCAGGGACTCAAAGTTCAAAAAAGTTCACAGGGAATTAATATCAAATTTAGTCAGAAGTTCCAGGAGAATGCATTCTGGTTGCCATTATGTATTTCCCTTTCTACATGTGTAGAAACTGAAGTTGGAGAAGGATGCACCACATATGTGAAGTCCAAAGCCAGTCAACAGCAGCCCGTGTTTTCACACATGCCTTCTTTATTTGAGAGACCTGACGTCCTCCATCAAACCATACCAAATCTTAACTCAAGTCTGGCCATCACTTTTTCCAGAATATTCCAGAGAAGCAGTAAGAAAAGCTACCTCAAAGCAGATGTTATGCTGTCTTCTCTTTTTAAAATGGTGCTAAGCATGAGTCAACACAAGCAATTCCTCCCATAAACAGAACTTCAATAATAGAAAATTTAAAAGTTACCAATCAAATGAAAATAAATTAGTCATACATAAACTACTTAAAGATATCCATTGTTAACTATTGATTACTTCCTATGGAAAAATATGTAATATATACAATATCAAACATAAAAGAAGAGTACTTACATGTTATTTAGTGAGCTTTGTTTACTTTTCCTATATATGGTGATAACTCCCTACACCATAAGTATTTTTTACTATTTTTTGGAATTACATCTTTATTAAATTTTATTCATTTTAAATCATGAGTTTTTGGTCTTCTACACAATATTTTCTTATATGGAGAGTACTCTACCTACACAGACAACACCATTGGGAATAGAGCAAAGTTGTTTTCAGTATTGTAAACAATATCCTGAATATTCCAATTAATTCATCTCTGGGTAATGGTTTTTAAAATTGTTGGTTGACTGGAAATGAATGTCATTATCACTTCAGATTCTTGTTGAAAAATAGTTATCCAGAAAGTTGATTGTATTTAATTCCCATCACTAAGCTATGATTGATTCATTTCCTCATAGACTTACCAAAATGAATATTTAATTAATAATCATGTATATGTGCTTATATACACATATGTATAATCATGAAAATATATATCTGTACAGTTATATGTACAGTAAATATGCAACATAATTAGATGTAATCTATGCAGAGCATATATGAAACAATGTTTTAAGTTTATTTTATTTATTTACATGTGTCTATGCACAGGTATATATGTACATGTGAATGCAGATGCAAACAGGTTCGAGAAGAGGATGTCAGATTGCCTACAGCTGGAGTTTTAGGTGGTTTGAAACCACTCAGTGTAGGTTCTGAGAACTAAACTTAGGTGCACTGGAAGGGCAGCAGGTGATCTTAACTGCTGAGCCATCTCTCCAGCCCCAGTCCACATACGTAACATTTTAAAGTTGTCAACACTTGAAGAACATCTGCTTCGTGCCTGGAATGCCTGTGACCTGTGGTCACCTGCAAATAACACTGGTTTCACAAGTTGGACCAAAAAACAATGAAGAAAACAAGGTGCTCAGTGGCTGTGAAGCTGTGGCGAGCAGCAGCTTTGCGATGAGACTCGGGGAGTAAGTTGAAAAACTGGGGGCATCAAGATCTCATCACTGTCAGGGCTCTCTGGCCCTCTGCAGTAGCCTCATCCCTGGAGATATTTCAGAATGCTCACCTACCTCTTCAAGTCATTTTAAAACAATGAAAATAACAACAAGAGACAAGACTAACTAATAAAAGGAAGAATCAGAAATGGTTTTATAAAATCTAGTCCAACAGCAGCTGTTTTCACCAGGGTTCTTTGTTCTGAGGGCCTTGGGAGCCAAGGTCAAACAAACTAAAAACCCAGTAGGCAACCAACCAACGAACCTTCTTTCAGTTGTCCTGAGAAGTTTTCTTTGTATAGACATAACAGGGATCTAAAATAGAACCTGAATTTTCATAATTTCAGTTTTTAAAATGAGACCAATAAGCCAATAGATTTTTCTAATTTCTATGTAATAATCCTTAACACCAAATGAGAAAAATACACTTTACTCCCAAAGGCTGAGCCACTGATATTGTTATTTCATTAGTAACACAAGCTCACTGAAACTGCAACTTTAATTATTAATTGTAATTATTAGTAAGTATAAACCATAAGATTAGGTTGGCAGAGCAGCCGGCAGCTTGGCAGAGCAGCTGGTGGCCTGGTGTACCTTAACGGTTGCCTGATTTTACCTGGGAAAAGAGCCCTGGACTAAGGGTGGCCTAAACCACCTGTAACCTAAACTTTGTTAAGTAATATAAGTTGTTATATAAGGCTGGTAGAATTACCGGTGGCTTGGCGGGAGATTCGCTGGAGTTCAAAGGGAGTCTGATGGCCCTGGATTGCTTGGACTGAGGGTTTATAAATTGCTTGCAGTCCTTTCCCCAATAATTAAATACAGAAAGACCTTTCAATGTTTTAACACTTAACCCTTAGCTGGGCAGACTCTCAATTAGCTACTCTAAATTAACCTGGATCACCTAATCCTAAACCACCATGTGCCTGTGTTTACCTTCCAGCATCCTCAAACATGCCTATCTGCTCTCATGTCTCCTGGTGGAATAGAGTTAATCCTTCTTGTAAAACGCAGGGTTCCTGTTTTAATCTCAGGAAGTCCCACCTTACTATACTCTTTCTGTCCCGCTAATTGGCCATCAGCTACTTTTATTAACCAATCAAGAGAATGCCTCAGAAGGGGCAGTAACTCGATCTCAGCATTGATATCAGCCTATCAGAAGTAATATTATTAGCCCCAACAGCTCATATTCCTAGTTTAATAGCAAATCCCTTTTCCATCTCAAATAAAGTAAAACAAAACCCGAATAACCCTGTTCCACTGCAGAACTTCCCAACGATTCAGTCTTATCCATCAAAATTACACCAAAGCTCAATCCTGAAGAAAAAGCCCAAGATGGCTTGGTCTTCGGTCCTCTAAGGGTTGAAGACTCCATGTTTATTTTAGAAACATAACTCTAAAAACTCCTCAAAAACTCCTCAAATAATTTTTTTTCTCAATGAAAACCGGACAGAATTCAGAATTTGGTAGAGTTTGAATTTATTAGGTCATGGTAATTAACTAAATGGAGAATGCAAATGATGTGTCTAGCTGTCCTTTGATAAATCCTGTCATCTTGATTTTCACTGATAAAGACCAACACATGGAAGTGACGACTCTAACACTGGGTATCTTTGCAAGCCAAGCTCTGAACTAATGCTTTCTCTGTATCATCACATTTAATCCTCATGAGAGTTCTATGTGGGTCCAATGAGATGACTCAGTGGATAGAGGAGGTTTGCCACCAAGCCTGATGACATGAGTTCAATCCTAGGATCAAGAAGGTAGAAAAAGAAAACTAATCCCCAAAAGTTGTTCTCTTATCTCCACATGAATATACATACAAATAAATAAATAAACCAACAAAGACATTTCTTTAAAAGTTCTATGTGTGCAGTAGATGGGATTAGGAAAGAGAAACTTGGTAAGATTAAGGGCTAGTGCATACCCAGATGAATCTAGAAGTTGTCTGCAAAATCCAAGGTCTTGACTTTTTTATTCTATGAAATCTTATGAGATTAGGCCAAGCCAGTGGGGCCTTCCTCCTAGGAGCAGAGTGATTATCTCTTTTATTCCTTACTATTTGATCTCATAGGAGAGTGGGGGAACAATTTGCAGTGTGGATACCATCCTGAGGGTTGGAAAACACTGTATGATGAGTAGATATGGAAGGAAAAGGGTAGTTTTTAAGGAAAAACTTCTTAAATTGGGTCATTTAAATCTTAATGAACTCCCCCCCCCACCTCCAGGAAGCAGAGGTTTGGAATAAATGTCTTTCTTTATCTCTCTGCCGCTGAGCTGAGTCTCTTAGCTCCATTCTATCTCTGACTTTTCAGAGGATTTTCTTGTATTCATCAAGGCATCTTTGGTTTTGAGAAACCCAGAAAGAAAAGCCCCAGAGAATACCCAGGTACCTAGATGCATGGGTTACAGGATTACCCCATGGTGAGAAACGACCAGTTTCTCAAGGTCTTCTCCCTTAGAGCAGGAAGGTCTTAATACAAAAGCAGTGTCTGGGCTGGAAAGACAGCTCAGGGGTTTAAAGCACCTGAGGCAAGCATGAAGGCCTCAGTTCAAACAAAGCTGGGCATGGTTGCCTGAGTCTGTATGCCCAGCACTGTAGGGGGTGGGGAGAGGAGGATCGATTGAGATAGCCTGGCTTCAGGTGCAGTGACAGACCCTGTTACAAGGGAATAAGGAGAGAATGATAGGGCACTGGACTCTTTCTTCCAGCTTCTATACATGTAAGAGCACACTTAGGTGGGCATATATTATGCATATATATACCACGCATCAACACACACACTCTCTCTCCTAACAATAGCTCTGTTGAAGAAGGAAGTATTTGCTTATAAGATTTTTATTTTAAAAACACACTTATTTATGATCTCAGTGACAGGAACAATTGTATTAGAACATTTTCGGGAATAAAAACCTAAAGTTGGTTCAACACTTGCCTTCAGTGTCTGATTTGCTGGGATTATATCTCCACTGCGAACTTAAAGAGTTCAGCAGCATTTTGAAGCTTTGAGAGTATAGCCTCAAAATTAGCACAAAGTATCTGTCAAAGCTAATATGGACTCAATGGGCACATCTCTCACCTGGCTCCAGTAATTACTGTTTTGTGATATGTAGACAGGGTCGTGTATTCTCTATGAACAGTTTAATTAGAATGGGAAAGAAATGAGGACGTCCTCAGTTTCAGTACATAATGGGAATCATCTAGAAAGAGGGGGCACAGGTGGCTCAGGCCACTAGAATGAGAAGAGGACTCGGAATGTTAATTGCTGTGGATCATTTTGGGAAAAACAATCCACTTCCCCTAACCATTCATTGGATCAAGCAACCCACTCCCTCTCTGCCCTTTTTGTGATGTGAAGATGAAAGTCTTGCTTCCAATGATGACTCTAAGAGACAATTTAGTGCACTTGTCCGCTGGGAAACATCAATCACACTGAAGGATCTTCCTTCCACTGGAAATACCCCAAAGCTGTGGATGATGTGGGGGTTTTTGAATTTCATTAGATACACTATTTGTTCAGCTGGAGAGTAGAACTACTGCATTGTCAGACTAATTAGTGGCCCGGAAGGGGGTGGAGAACACCCGCAGGAGCCGATTTACCTGCATCTTAAATCACCAGTTTTGTTCTTTTTCCTTACAGACCTTTTCTAGATTCACTTTTGACATGTGAATTTTCTCTTAGTATTTCTAAACACCTACTTTAGTATTCTTATTATTTTGGATACCATAATTTTCACCCAGTTAATTTCTATACAGTATTGCTATTTTTTGCACTTGGTTATCTGGCTATTTGAGCACCTTTTGTTTAGAATCTATTATCCATTGGAAAATAATTTAAAACACATACAAGGAAAATATTAGTTGACTAATTCCATTCTATTTTTAGATTAAATACTGTTTACTCACCTGAGTTAAACAATTCTCTGAAGAACATAGTATTAATGAGGTTAAAAAGGTTCACAAATAGATATAAAAAGTAAATGCAGGCTTCTGCCCACACCACTTTCTTTAGAAAGGGGACATTTAAAATATATTTAAATTTAAAAATTTATTTAATTGATAAAAAATAAACTAAAAAGGGCATTTAATTAGTCATACTACTTTAAATGTATCTAACATGAAAACAACCAAGTGAATCTAATGTAGGTAGGAAAGCAAAGACAATAATGAATTTTAGAATAACCCTTTTAATCTTACCATTGAATCTCCTGGCTTAGCATAGAATCAAGTACTTAAAATTAAGTCATTAAACATTATTTTAGTCATTTAATGACTGAAGGATCTGAAGCTTTAAATAATCATCTTAGCCAGGACAATTATTACATCTAATATTCAAGTTCATATTTGATTATTCAACAAACAATGAGGTCTAGGCATGGCAGAGTCAGACCATATACAGAATATTATTTTCAATTGGTTGTGCAAATTTATTGGAATCTCCATTCCTTGCTGAGGGATGGGGGCAGGCAGGTGCACACGTCCCAGAAGTCTGTTGAATCTGTTCAGTGTCTATGTGAAGAGATTCCAGACAACTCTCTAGTCTTTCTGTCATGGAAGGTTAGGGTGAGCAGACAGCTATGTCTGAGAAAGATATGTCCATATCAGATATCAAATCCACTGGTGTCTTGGACTTGAAATTTCTAACTTCAGGACCCTGACAATTTATTGTGGGAACAACCAATAAATATCTGATTTGGCTTACAGCCCACTCCAAGAGATAGAACCCATAAGAGCCACTGCTTGGTTGACCAAGAATCTGAGAGTAGAAGGCCCAGGGACCTAGTGTAAAACCAAAAACTACTGTTATTAAAAAAATCTAATGAAGTGACACCTAATGACATTCTGATGTACTCATAGAACAGTGCCTTGTTTAGTCATCATCAAAGAACCTTCATCCTGTAGAAGATGGGAACAAATACAGAGACCCACAGTCAGACAATATGCAGAGAATGAGAGACCTTAGAACACTCAGCCATAAGTGGGGTGTCTCCATCAAATCCCGTTGTGCTGAGAAAGAAGTGATGGAAGGTGTGTAAGAGCCAGAGGGGATGAAGGCCATCGGGAGAACAAGGCCCTCTAAATCAAGATGATCAGAACACATGAATTCATAGAGCCTGAGGCAGCATGCACAGGGCCTATGTGGGTCTGTACCAGGTCCTTTGTTTGTATATTATGGCTTGAAGTTTAGCATTTTTATTGAATTCCTTAGTGTGAGAAGAAATGGGCTTCTGATTCTTGTGTCTTATCTTGGGCTCTTTTCATTCTGTTTTGTCCAATTATGATATGCTAGTTTTTAAAATCTTATTATATTTTATTATTATCCCATAGAAGTCTGTTTGTTTTCTAAGGGGAGACAGAAAGGGGGTGGATCTGGATGGGAGGGGAGGTGGGGAGGTTCTGGAAGGAATAAAGGAAAAGCCACTATAATCAGGACATATTATGTGAGAAAAAAATATCCATTTTCAATAAAAGGGTAAACCTATAAATAAATAAATAAACAGCAATTTTCAAGAGAATTTAAATTAAAAACTTTTTTCTTTACATATGGTCTTGCTATATAGTCTAGGTTGGTCTTAAAACTCTTTATATTCATCTCTCACCTCTCTAGTGCTAAGATTGTATACATTTGCCATTTTAGCCAACTAAAAGAATTACTTTGTATTACTACTCAGTATTGTGTACCTTGATATATAAAATTTCCCATTATGACGTAATGAGATAGAGTATAGCAGCATCACCTGGAAGAACACGTCCCTAATTCCCAAGAACATCCCATTACATAGTGAAATGCTTACTAGCCATATTATACAAGGTTTGCCTCCACCTGGAGGACTTAATTCTAGAGATTTCTTAACCTCCGAAATACACTGTCAGCACAATGTGGGGCACTCTGTAGGCAGTAGCCACCTTCTCACTCATGGGGGGTGAAACTTCACACTGAGGCCATTTGCTACATGCACAGCGGTAGGTTCTCTGTGCTGTCAGAATCATCAACCTTAGTCTTACTGTGTGAACTTCCTGTCATTTCTTTCCATTTACAAAAAAAAAAAAAAAAAAAACCAAAAAAAAACCTGAGGCTACACATGATGGTATAAAAGCACTCAGTGTCGTATAGAGGACAAGACCAGACATTAGGATTTGAACTAGACTCTGATTTTAGAAACCTGGATGTCAATGAGACTATCTTGCTGTGTATGAGATATGTGTGTGTAGGTAGTACAGATAGAGAAGGAATGGTACTTGACATATTCATGGAAGCCATTTTTATCTTATATGGTTATTTTCCCTGCATACAACCTATACTTTTGTCTTTTTTTTCTAATAAATAAATTTATTTACTTCTTGCTTCAGGTTACATCTTCATCATATTGTTTTCTTTCCCCGCTTCCCAGCCCCGCCCTCCCACCCTCTACCCCCTAACCCTTCCATCCCAATCCTCTGGAGTGAAGGGTCCCTACCCTCCCTACATAACAGTCTCTCACCCGAGTTCAGAAATCATATGAGGGCTAAGAGCCTCTTCATATACTGGGGGTCTACAAGGCAGTACCGCCAGTGAAAAGTGTCTCATTGCCAGGGAGAGAAAACTAAAAAACAAACAAAAAAAAAAATAAAAAGTCTATGTCCATGTTCCCTTTGGTGCGTTGGTTGTAGTTTAGATATCCTGTACTATATAGCTAAAATCCTACTATAAGTGAATAGACGCCATGTGCATCCTTCTGAGTCTGGGTTAGCTCACTCAGGATGAGCTTCTCTAGTTCCATCCATTTGGCTGCAAATTGCATAATTTCATTGTTTCTGATAGCTGAGTAATATTCCATTGTGTACATGTACCACAGTTTTTTAATCCATTCTTCAGTTGAGGGACATCTAGGTTGTTTCCAGTTTCTAGCTATTACAAATAAGGCTGCTATGAACATAGATGAGGAAACTTCCTTAAGATTCTGTGAAGAGTCATTTGGGTGTATACCCAGAAGTGGTACGGCTGGGTCCTGAGGCAAAGCTATTCCAAGTTTTCTAAGATATCGCCAGACTGACCTCCATAGTGGTTGCACAAGCCTGCACTCCCACCAGCAATGGAGTAGGGTTCCCCTTTCTCCACACCCTCACCAGTATGTGCTGTCATTTGAGCTCTTGATCTTAGCCTTTCTGACAGGTGTGAGATGGAATCTCAGGGTCGTCTTGAGTTGCATTTCTCTGATGATTAAGGATGTTGAGCATTTCTTCAGGTGTCTCTTGGCCATTAGGGATTCCTCCTTTGTGAATTCTCTATTTAGCTCCTTCCCCCATTTTTTGATTGGATTATTTGGTTTCTTGGCATTTAATTTCTTGAGTTCTTTGTAGATTTTGGGTATTAGCTCTCTGTCAGATGTGGGGTTGGTAAAGATATCCTCCCAGTCTGTAGGCTGCTGTTTTGTTTGAATGACAATGTCTTTTGCCTTACAGAAGCTTTTCAGTTTCATGAGGACCCATTTATTGATTGCTGGTCTTAGGTCCTGAGCAGTCGGTGTTCTGTACAGGAAGTTGTCACCTGTGCCAATGAGTTCAAGGTTTTTCCCCACTTTCTCTTCTAATAGATTTGGTGTGTCAGGCCTTATATTAAGGTCTTTGAATCACTTGGACTTAAGTTTTGTACAAGATGATAAGCATGGATCTAATTTCATTCTTTTACATGTGGACATCCGGTTGGACCAGCACCATTTGTTGAAGATGCTGTCCTTTTTCCATTGTGCAGTTTTGGTTTCTTTGTCAAAAATTAAGTGACCATAGGTGTGTGGTTTCTTTTCTGAGTCTTCAATTCTATTCCATTGATCCACTGGTCTGTTTCTATACCAGTACCATGCTGTTTTTACTACTATTGCTCTGTAGTACAGCTTGAAATCTAGGATGGTGATGTCTCCAGATGTTTTTTTATTTTACAGGATTGACTTAGCTATTCTGTTTTTTTTTTTTTTTTTTTGTTGTTGTTGTTCCATGTGAAATTGAGAATAGCTCTTTCCAGGTCTATAAAGAATTGTGTTGGTATTTTGATAGGAATTGCATTGAATCTATATATTGCTTTTGGTAGGATGGCCATTTTTATTATGTTGATCCTACCTACCCATGGGCATGGGAGATCTTTCCAACTTCTAAAGGCCTCTTCAATTTCTTTCTTCAAGGGCTTGAAGTTCTTGTTGTACAGGTCCTTTACTTGCTTGGTTAGAGTTATCCCCAGGTATTTTATATTGTTTGTGGCTATTGTGAAGGGGGTTGTTTCCCTTATTTCTTTCTCAGCCCATTTGTTTTTTGTATAAAGAAGAGCTTCTGAAACTTTTGAATTAATTTTGTATCCAGCCACTTTGCTGAAGGTGTTTATCAGCTGTAAGAGTTCTCTGGTGGAATTTTTGGGGTCGCTTATGTATACTATCATATCGTCTGCAAATAGGGATAATTTGACTTCTTTGTTTCCAATGTTTATCCCTTTGATCTCCTTTAGTTGTCTTATTGCTCTAGCAGGAACTTCAAGTACTATATTGAAGAGATATGGTGAAAGTGAGCATCCTTGTCTTGTCCCTGAGTTTAGAGGAAATGTTTAAAATTTCTCTCCATTTATTTTGATGTTGGTCACTGGCTTGCTGTATATTGCCTTTATTATTTCTAGGTATGGTCCTTGTATACCGGTTCTCTCCAGAACTTTTAGCATGAAGGGGTGTTGGATTTTGTCAAATGCTTTTTCTGCATCTAGCGAGATTATCATGTGTTTTTTCTTTCATTTTGTTTATATGGTTAATTACATTGATAGGCTTTCATATGTTGAACCATCCCTGCATTCCTTTGATGAAGACTACTTGATCATGGTGTATGATACTTTTGATGTGTTCTTAAATTTGGTTTGCTAGTATTTTATTAAGTATTTTTTGCATCTATGTTCATGACGGAGACTGGTCTGAAGAAAGTTCTCTTTCTTTGTTGGGTCTTTGTGTGGTTTAGGAATCAGGGTGACTGTGGCCTCATAGAATGAGTTTGGCAGTGTTCTTTCTGATTCTGTATGGTGGAAGAGTTTGAAAAGTATTGGTGTTAGCTCCTCTTTGAAAGTCTGGTAGAATTCCATGCTAAAACCATCTGGCCCTGGGCTTTTTTTTGCTTGGGGGATTTTTAATGACTGTTTCTATTTCCTTAGGGGTTATAGGGCTGTTTAATCTGTTAATCTGATCTTGATTTAGCTTTGGTAGGTGGAATCTATCAAGAAAATTGTCCATTTCGCTTAAGTTTTCAAATTTGGTGGAGTATAGATTTTTAAAGTAGGACTCAAATATTCTCTGGATTTCCTCAATGTCTGTTGTTATTTTTCCTTTTCATTTCTGATTTTGTTGATTTGGGTTTTTTCCCTCTGCCTTTTAGTTAATTTGGCTAAGGGTCTGTCTACTTTGTTGATTTTCTTGAAGAACCAACTCTTGGTTTCATTGATTCTTTGTATAGTTCTTTTGTTTCTAAGTTGTTGATTTCAGCTCTAAGGTTGATGATTTCCTGCCTTCTGCTCCTCTTGGGAGTGTTTGCTTCTTTTTTTTTTTCTAGTTCACCCAGTTTAGCTGTTAATTCGCTAATATGAGCTGTCACAAGTTTCTTTTTGAAGGCACTTAGTGCTATGAATTATCCTCATAGCACAGCTTTCATTGAGTCCCATAGATTTGGTTATGTTGTGCCTTCATTGTCATTAGATTTTAAGAAGTCTTTGATTTCTTTCTTCATTTCTTCCCTGAAACAGTAGTCATCCAGTAAAGAGTTGTTCAATTTCCATGAGTGTGTAGGCTTTCTGTTGATTCTTTTGCTGTTGAAGTCCAGCTTTATTCCATGGTGGTCTGATAAGATACAAGGGGTTATTTTAATTTTCTTGTATCTGTTGAGGCTATCTTTGTGTCCAACTATATGGTCGATTTTGGAGAAGGTTCCGTGAGGTGCTGAGAAGAAGGTGTATTCTTTTGTGTTTGTGTGAAACATTTTGTAGATATCTGTTAGGTCCATTTGGTTCATGATTTCTGTTAGACTCATTATTTCTCTGTTTGGCTTCTGTCTTGATGATCTGTCCATTGTTGTGAGTGTGGTGTTGAAGTCTCCCACTACTACTGTGTGGGGATCGATGGATGTGCGATTTAAATTTTAGAAGCGTTTCTTTTACAAATGTAGGTGCCTTTGTATTTGGGGCATAGATGTTCAATATTGAGATGTTCTCTTGATGAACATTTCCTTTAACGAGTATGTAATGCCCTTCTCTGTCTTTTTTTATTAACTTCAGTTGGAAGTCTACTTTGTTTGATATTAGGATGGCTACTGCAGTTTGCTTCCTTGGTCCATTGGCTTGGAAAACCTTTTCCCAGACCTTTACTCTGAGATAGTGTCTATCTTTGAATGTGAGATGTGTTCCTGGTATGCAGCAAAAAGATGGGTCTTGTTTATGGATCCATTCTGTAAGCCTGTGTCTTTTTATTGGGGAGTTGGGTCCATTGATGTTGATGGATAGTAATGACCAAAGGTTGTCATTTCCTGTTATTTTGATGTAAGTGGTGGTTGTGTTTTTCTTTTGGTTTAGCTGCAGTGGAGTTTTTTGTTCCCTCTGTTTTCTTGGGTGTTGTTATCTTCTCTGGGTTGGAATTTTCCTTCTAGGATCTTCTGTCAGGCTAGATTTGTGGGTAGATACTGTTTAAATTTGATTTTGTCATGGAATATCTTGTTTTCTCCATCTATGTTGATAGAGAGTTTTGCTGGGTAAAATAGTCTAGCTGGGCACCTATGTTCTCTTAGGGCTTGTAAGACATCTGCCCAGGCCCTTCTGCCTTTTAAAGTTTCTGAGGAGAAGTAAGGTGTAATTCTGATGGGCCTGCCATTATATGTGACTTGACCTTTTTCTCTTACAGCTTTTAATATTCTTTCTTTGTTCTGTACATTTGGAGTTTCAATTATTATGTGGCGAGAGGAGTTTCTTTTCGGATCTAATCTGTTTGGTGTTCTGTAAGCCTCTTGAATTTTTATTGGCATCTCTTTCTTTAGGTTTGGGAAGTCTTCTATTATTTTGTTGAAGATATTTCCTGGACCTTGGAATCAGGAGTCTTCTCTTTTCTCTACGCCTATAATTCTCAGGTTCCATCTTTTCATTGAGTCCTTGATTTCTTGGATATTGTGGGTGAGAGATTTTTTAGCTTTCTCATTTTCTTTGGATGTTGTACTGATTTCTTCCATCGAATCTTCCATGCCTGAGATCCTGTCTTCCATCTCTTGCATTCTGTTTTTCATACTCACATCTGTAGTTCCTGTTCTCTTCCTTTGATTCTCCATTTCCACTTTTAACTCTGACTGTGTTTTCTTTATTGTTTCCATTTCCATTTTCATGCCTTAAATGATTTTATTCGTTTTGTACATTTCCTGCCCCAATTTGCTTGTCTTTGCCTGGAAATCTTTCATTGCCCTGTCTTTTTCCTGTTCAAGTTGAGCCACCTTGGCTTGGAGCTCTCTAATGTTATTATCCACTGCTTTCGCTTGTGAAATTGTGGCCTCTTTGAATTCCTTCATAGATTTAAATTCTTCTTGAAGGGACTCCATCACTTTCCATAATGAAGAATTGTCATAATTTTCATGTGTTTCAGCTGTGGTGAGGTGGTCAGGATTTGATGAACTAGCATAGTTGTGTTTTGTTGGAGTCATGACTCCCTGATTTCTGTTTTTCCTCGGAACTTTGGCCATTTGGATGTTCTTAGCTGTCTGCTCCTGTTGTCTTCTGGGCTTGGATCCAAAGGGGGCGCTTTGGTGTAACAGTCAAATTTCTTGGTGATCTGTTGCTGCTTACAGCGGTATCTCAGGGTCGATGTACATCTAATAGCCAGACGCACTGTGGGATGGTGCAGCCTATTCCCAGGCAATGAGGAATGGCCCGGGATTGTTTCACTGCTCCCAAGACAGATTGATTTTTGAGCCTGCAGTGGCTCTGGTGGTATGGTCCTGTGTGTCTAGTCACAAATTCTGTGGACTTTGGTGGTCCCAAAGCCTGTTGGAGTCTTGAGTGAGCCTGACTCCATCCCTGTAAGGTGAGTTACTCAGCAGTGCCTCCCAGGTCAAAACCTCACTGATCCAGGGGGTGGAGCTATATATACTTAAGCTCTGGTTCCCTGCCGGAAGGGCCCATACTCGCAAAAAAAGTCTGATAATAATAAAGACCTCACTGTTTGCCCAGGGTTGGACCCTGTGGTGAACAAATCTGCCTTCCAACCCTGCAGCCTTTTCTGCCACTCTCGCAGCCCCACCTATGTGTGTATGGAGCTGTCTTTGGATACTGGCAAATGGGGCCACTGTCATCCAAGTTCTTGTACACCACAGTGGAATGTAATCTGCAGCCAGAAGGGTGTCCTGCGCTGCAGGATTTTTTTCCCAATGACTGTAAATCCAATAGGGGGGCCTGTCCAGCACCCCTCTAGGGGAACACAGATATGTTTGGGCTTTCCAAATGCAGCTGTGGATCCGCTGGCTACTGGGCTGACACCCTGTGGAGCCCTCAGCTGCTGTGTGCCCAGCTGTTGCGCGCCTGCCGTGAGGTGCTAAGAGTGTGTGGCACTCCCACGGGTCTGAAACCTTTTGCTAAATAGCCGGAATGCCTGCGTGGGATCTGGGAGGTCCAGAAGACTGGTGAGTAGCCCTCTGTGGGGTCCGAATCTGCCAGCTAGGTGTTAGAGTGGATCTTACCTGGCGTCACTCCTGGTGGGGGTTCCCAATTCCCGGATTCAGCGGCTTCTGTACATGTCCGAGAGTGGGAGGTAGAGTCCTGCCCAGGGACTTTTAATGGTCCCTAGGTAGCTGGGTGAAACCCAGGTGGTTCCAGTCACTCAGATTTTTTTTTGCACAGCCTTTGTGGCTTTGTGGCTGTTTTCTCCAAGATCAAAATGCGTCCGCGCGGGCCGCTGCCATCTTGGATCCCCTTGTTTTTTCAAAGAAAGTTAGAATTTGCAATTTTTTTTCTAAGAAAATAAGAATTGAGAAAAAAAAAAGCCTATGATATCTGAGACCATTTTCCAGGCTATAAGCCTCATGCCATATGAAATTTAGGTTTAATCTTTTATGGAACTCTCTAAAATATACTTAAGTTTTACAGATTTCTGAATAGGCTGCATGTGCTCCCAAATTCCACTATAAGACAGCATGTCTCTGTCAGACACAGTTCCAGAAATTACTGTATGTTTTATTAAAAATGTATTTTTGTGTATGTCTGTCATGCTCTCCTTTTTGTCTAAAACCCTAATTCAGTTGTTGTTCCCCTAGGTACAAAGCACACAGCACATAATTCATTTGATATAAAATGTCACTTTAGATTCTTACCCTTCTTTGATAAATGAGAAAAAACATGTACATTTCAATTTCTTCAACACCAGAACGACCAGGAATAACCCCCCTGTTGTGCTTCTCAAAGACCTTTGTGTTAAATTAAACATCAAGATTCAGAAACTGTGGGGAGGGGATTGCCAAAGCAGAGAGAACAGATACAAGATACATGAGACAGAAGAACAAACCCAATCAATGCCTTTCCTACCTCCCAAGTTCCGGATACCAAACAGCTTCTCTGATCTTCCAATTACTTCTCACTCATAATTTAATATGCCACAACCAGTATGCTCATCTCCTCCACTTAAGTTTTCATTTTACATGAAAATTTAAATAATTATTATTAATATTTATAACCATAATTATTATTATATTATAGATGATATTAAATTGTATTATATATTGTATTAAATATTATAATATAAAATGTAACAATGATGATGATGATAATTGTAGGGGACATGCCATGGCATACATATGAAGGTCAGAGGATAACTTACTGGGGTCCCTTTACTCCTATATGGAGGCTCTGGGGATCCAACTCAAGTCATTAAGCTTGAAAGCAAATATTTTTGCCTGAGTTTTCTCACTGATCTACATTTTCAAGGATGAGCACCTACTTACACACCAGATGGTCCTCTCTGTGTTGACTGTCCTTTCCCTTTACCAACCCACAAAGAAGACCTTGTGACCAAGATCATAAACAAGTGAAACACTGTTGAATTGAATTGATTTGGGTTGACAGGAACTCTAGTCAGTTTCTTTAACAAATACACAATTTAAAAGACATCCTTAAATGATTGATAATAGGTAACTGTATATCTAAAATATTCAAGTCTTTTCTGTGGTCATGCTTCCATCTGAAGGTTTTCTTTTGTGTGTGGGAGTGCACACACGTGTATGCTGGTGAATGTAAACCTGTATGCAGGAATATAAAGGCCAAAACTCAACATGCTGATGCTGTATCTTTCTCAGTTGCTCCTAACCTTATTTCTTGACACACTCTTTTTTTTTTTTAACATTTATTTATTTATTTATTATGTATACAGTATTTGCTCTACATATATGTCCGGGCAGATCTCAATGTAGATGGCTATGAGCCACCATGTGGTTGCTGGGAATTGAACTCAGGACCTTGGGAAGAACAGCCAGTGCTCTTAACCTCTGAGCCATCTCTCCAGCCCCTCTTGACACACTCTTTCACTGAGCATGGAGTTTACCAATTAGGCTAGACTGGCTGACCAGCAAGCCCCAAAGGAAATTCTCTGCTTCTCCTGCCGTGGGATGACAGGAAGGCACACTTGTGGGTAGACAACACTTTTGTGTGAATGCAGCAAGAACAGCCTCAGGTGGTACTTTCGTGTGAGCACTTTGCCAACTAAGCTATCTCTCAAGGCCCCAAATTCAGGTTCTGAAGCAGAAGTATTCTTCCTTTCTCACCAGAAGATATGGGTGGACATTGGTGTGGCCATTCCAGGGAATACTCTCTCTCTCCAGATATTCACACTGTGAACAAGCGTGGATTCTATAATATTTGAGAATGTTCCACTGTGAACAAACGCCTCTGCCAGATTGTAGGGTTTTAAAACTATTCATGCAATAGTATTTTAGAAATACATTCATTCGCTCATTTGTCATTGTCATCATAGAAGTAGACTTTCTTCCTGTTTTCAAGGACTTTTATTTTTATGTCTTTACAAGAGCACATACTATGCTCAATCAGAAGATCAGATTCACTCATTTTCTCAGAGGCATGGGAAGAATTAACAGAAAGATCTGAAACTTAATATGGGCCCAATGAGACGACAAGATTGTAATTAACAATAATGGCGCCACTGTGACATAATAATACTGAGTAAATCTATTTGAACATGCTTTAATAAAATTTCCTCTGCAACACCTGCATGCATCTTCTGCAGCAGCAAATAGAAGAGAAAAGTCTAAAATTTCACACACGAGTCAAAGGAAGAACGGTACATTCAAAGTTGAAGAGTTTCATAAACTGGAAGTACAGAAAAGATGCTTCAGAGGTAGGGAGGCCTCCCCTAAGCAGAGGAGAAGAGAGCCAGCTCAGTATTTTCTTCTGAGTGTATAGTAGACTTTAAATCTTTTTACATTTAATTTTAAACATCTTTTAAAATTACAAATGTATTATTATTATATGTATATGTATGATGTGCACATATGCAGGAGTGTGCGCCATGGAATACCTGTGGAGGTCAGAGGACAACTGTGTGGAGTTGGTTCTCTCCTCCTACCTTTATGTGGGTTCCAGTGATCAAAATCAGGTCACCAGACCTGTGTGGTAAGCACTTTTATGCTAAGACATCTTTCCAGACTTACTTTATGTTTTTATTAATTCAGGTATGTGGTAGAAGTTCATGGGTGATAATCAAAAAAATTGGTTCACTTCTTGGCAGCAAGTTCATGCTTGTAACCACGCTGGGAGTGGATGGGCCAAGCTGGTTGTCTCCTTGCCTTCTACCTAGACTGTGTGTTATGACACATTGCTTTTGTGCCATGCTACTTTGTGAAGCTTGTAAGATCTATTTCAGTGAATTGCTCCCTCACTCTTTAGATGATAAACTGAAAAGCAGCAGTTGGCAAGTTAACTCAGGGATGTACTTTGCTCTTTGATCAGGTTTCCAACTCTCAATGACTCAATCAATCAATATACTTGGAACTAGATTTGACATAGTTGTAGATTTAAGTCACTTCTTCGGCTCCCGTTGATGGGCAGAGCCTAGAATTGTGTGCTATCTCTGCAAGAGAGGTCAGGGAAGCCTCTCATAGAATTAGTCTCCCCTTGTGCTAGTTGCATGATCTTAATGGTCTAGTTACAAGGTGATCTCATTTCCTCAACTTGTGTAGAAACAGAGGTCGATGAGCAGGTTTCCAACAGATTTTGTGAGAACTGAATTTTCATATGATCAAAGCACATTTTATGCATGTATGCAAACCACAATGAATCTCATTATTTTATACAATTAATATGTGCTAATAAAAAAGTAAAAGAGAAAACACCTGCACCCAGTGAGGGCTCCCATGGTATAAATAACCACTGCTTCAAAGAACTCTTTTTGTCAAATAAAACACTACATCATCTTAATGGTCCCCTTGGCAACTGGTAATTATACCAGGATGCTCTATGGAGTTGTATTTATGAACTTCTAGAAGGAAAAATCTTAACTCTTATAGTCTAACAGCCAGCAAACCCTGGAATCCGGGAGAAAGGTGTAGCCAAATCATGAGATGCTCATTAAGGAAACCCAGGGGAAGTGACTTGGGTTTAGTTACATGGAGATCTTGATAACAGATGTTCTGTGAAGGAATTCAGGAGCAGAGGAGATTTCCTTGACAGCATCTTCCATCTTCGCTGTAGGGCCGATTAGAGTTCCTCAGTGCATAAACACTGAGCCTGTTGCTTTCTGGTGCTGCAGGTGGGACTCAGCATCTGGAGCCAGCTGCCCATGATATCTGTCTCCTTCCCTTGCAGGAACACTGTGGGGGAGAACTCTGGCCCTAAAAACTGAGTGTCTGTGTTCAAAGACAAGTTAGGCATGGAAACCTGGCTGACCTACCTTCCTGCCAGAGTTCTGTGTCCTAATTAGAAGTGTGAAATACTGTTGTGAAAATGATCATGTGACATGTTTGCTTTGTGAGCATTTTGAAGATGATCCAATTCTACAGCAGCCAAACTAAAATATCTGAATGACCTAGACTGGGGAAGGGAGAGGGTATCATTAAAATAGAGTTTCAATCTCAGAATATCTGGTTTAGTAGTTGGAGGGTGGGGCTCGGGAATTTGATCTTGGGGCACTGGGAAGGTGACTCAGTGGTTAAAACACTTGGTACACAGTCAACAAGCATGAGGTAGGACCAGAGTTTGGATTTCCACCCACCTGCACATTAAATAAGCAGCCAAGCCCACTAGCTAGCCAAACTAGCTGTAAGGGTGAGCTCCATGTTCAACTGAGGGACTCTGTCTCAATGAAAACGTGAAGAGTGATTAAGAGAAATATCTGATGTCAGCCTGGGGTCTCCACACACATGTATTCACATGTTCACAGTCACCTGTATATGCATATATGCCTGTACACATACAAACAGGCATATAACATGTATAAACACCACATACACATACTCAAGGAAAGCTAAAAAAAAAATCTGGACTTGAAGTAAGTTCTTAGGTAATGATAACTTCCATGACTTTGGGGTAAACACGCTATAGGAAGCACTGATGGGGCTCAGGTCTGAGAATTCAATCATGAGAAGCCCAGATCACAGATAAGCACTGAGGTCAAACCTAGTGACTGAGCAGAACAAATATTGGTGATGAAACTTGGCACTGAGACATATAAGTGGACACAGAGGATCTCAGGGGACTAGGGATTCAGTGGTGGCTCAAGGAGCACCCCCAGGGCAAGGGAGCACTCCCAGGGCAAGGGAGCACTCCCAGGGCAAGGGAGCACTCCCAGGGCAAGGGAGCACCCTCAGGTCAAGAGAACACCCTCAGGGCAAGGGAGTATCTCCAAAGGGAGCGAGCAGTCATATAGTCTTAGAAGTGATTGTTTTAATTAGTATCAGGCTTGCTTCTAGAAACTTCTTCCTTTCAGAGCTTAGACAAAAGCTGGCATGAGTGCCAAGCTTCTCACTTTGGTATGGTTTTCAAGGAGGCTGAGGGCTCTGTTCTCTACTTTGTCCACCTCCCTCCAAGCATCTTGTTTCCAAATGGCAAAGCCCAACTCAAAGGCTTAAATCATACAAGAAACTAATTGGCTCCCATGAGAAAAAAAAAATCCAAACAAAGAGGTAGTCTTCAGTAGTGAGTGTTGGATTCAACATGGTCAGTGCTACCACCAGCATCCAACCTATCTTCTATTATGAGGTTCCTGAAGAGAAAAACTTGCAAGATGCCCGAATAAGACACATGGAGCCCCAGTGTGGCTGTCCCAAGCAGAGTGGCAGGAAGTAACCTTGAATTCCAGTTTGTTTGAGTTTTCAAAGGCAAAACCCACAATTGTGACACACACAGAAAGACAGCTGTGGAAATCTGCAGCAAGCCAGCATTGTTTACAGAAGCTGAGAGACAGCAGTTATGTGGTCAGGCAGTTTTCATAACCTTTAGGTCAGGGACACATTGTATAGGAATTTATGACTGGTCCAGAGACCAGTTTATTATAGAAATTCATGGCTGATATAAGTGACCATAGGTCAGTGTACTCAAGAAGGTTTTAGCAATTAAATATACTTAGGAATAATTTCATTAGATGGCATAACTATAGTTCAGTAACCTACTATGCTTTGCTATGATCTGCCCTGCTTTCTCCAGTGTTCACTACATTTTCAGACCATTCCTAGGGCAATAGCTGGCAAGAGATCCATACCACCTAAGGCTTAACATGTGGCATGGCATGTCTCTCGGCTGACTAAACTGCTTCCTTTCATGACTCAGATGGAACATACATCACTTATGGGAAATAAAGCAGTGGATCCTGTGTTCTGAGCCAGGGATTCTGAGAGGGGAAACTAGAACCCTGTAGCTACAGGAAAAGTGAAAGCAGCTTGTGCAACAATGAAAAATAGAAAGCCACTATCATTTCATGGAGGATGTGATACTGTAGCTCTTCCTCACTGAGAGCAACATGTTTGGAGATATACCAGGAGATAGTCAAAACCACAGACTACAGGATTTATATAACAATGCTTTATCTGTGCACTCATCTCCCATAAATCCGAATGAATAAATGAAATACAGTAAGAGAGTGCAAAGCAGTGAACAGCAAAACAGCAGAATTTCTTGTCTCCCTAATTTCACTGATTATTCTTATTATAGGTTTTAGCAATCCCAGCATGGAACTTCTTTTTTCTTCACACATTAAGATGAAAATATCTACCCTTTTCACCCAAAGGCAAAACATTAAGGCTTTGATTCTGTATGCCCTAATTGCCAGCAATCCTACTCCTGTCCTCTGAACAAAATGTGCATGACCTGTGAGAGCTGGGTAGTTGATGTGGTGACTGAGATGGTGAGAAAAGATCAGGTGAGAACAATATGCCTTGTGGAAACAGCGATCAAAGATGGCGTGAGACAGCATGGGGCTTCATCATGCTGGTCAAAAGAGTATGCAATTTAAAACTCATTAGTTATTTACTTCTACAACTTTCTATTTAACAATTGAGACCCCAGTTGACCCCAGACAACTGGAAACTTAAGAAAGGGAAGCCACACATTAGGTGGGCTGTTGTGTGCCTAGAGACCCTGAAAATGCTAAGAGACAGAGGGAGAAGACCAGCTCTGAATCCTCTCTGCACCCCTCATCATTCAGCCATTCATTCTGTATTTCCACAAATTGTATTCTGCCAGGCAAGGCATCATCCATTGCAATAAGAACCGAAGTCAGTGCAAAGCCCCCAAAGCCATCACTGAAGTGTAAGGACCAGGTATGACTTCCTGCAAGAGTCAGCCAGTCTTTTGGGAAAGCCTGCTCTCCATGCTTTCAATTTTTTGGTTGGTCAATTGCTACCTGCTCATTGAAGCTTCCTTTGTACCAATTAGCTCATAGTCAGAATTTCACAGTGGTTGGAACAAATATGCCCACTATGGTCAACTTTCCGTTAAGAATGAACTCTAGAAATTTTGGATCAGGCTGGTCTCTTCCCAGTTATGGGGATGTATTAATATTATGGCGTTAATGAAGAGATTGGAATGAGCCCTTGAGATGTCTCAAATTTATTAAGCATTGCCTCAGCTTCTAAGTATTTGTATGCAGGTGGGTAAATGTTCATAAGATTTTATGCAAACCAGGCATTGAGTTGCTCTATGATAAAAAAAAAAGGAGAAAGGAAAAGAAAAGAATAATATTATTTTCTAAGAAATAAGGGCAACATTTCTTCAGGGCACTCAAAGATTTCAAATAAAATTTCAAGTTGCATTTAAACAGTGAAGTCGTCACATTGATATGATTTTTTTAAACCCTAAAGTTAAAGACAAACCTTTCTTCCAAGATGAAACAGACAGGAGAATTGTACTTATTCCTTTTTAAAAATATGATTTTTTAAATATCAATGAAACTCTGAGAGGCAATACCTCCCATCTTTCTCCCTTGGTAAAGCAGGAAAAAAATGTGATTTTCATTTAATTATTTTTTTCAGTCTCTCTGCCTTGCCCCAGGATGCTCAAAAGATAGTACTTAATTGTGTGTGTGTGTGTGTGGGTGGGGGGGAAGGCATGTGTGTCCTTATAAACCACAGGAGAGTATTATGCAAATGTGGAAGGCTGCCAGTTCTTGGCTAGAGGCTTGTTGAGTGCTTGGTAAGTGCACCTCAAAGTTCCCTTCCATCTCCATAGTTCAGAAGTTTAGGCCTTTCTAAAGTGTTTTTATAAGCAGCAAGTTCACTGTCAAGATTATCAGCATAAGAAGTAAAGGGAACTTCGCAAACTGTAACAGGGAAATGTACACCTCTCTTTGGCTCAGGAAATGTAATTTTATACATGTGTATGTGAGCATGCACGCAGACCCAGACATACACCCACAGCTAGCACAGTGGAAACTACCCATTTTAGAAAGTCAAAGGTAAGAATTTGAGTCAAAGTCTGTGATCACATATTTAAGACAGATATTAACTCTATGTCTCTCTTCTACTGAAACATTTAGAAGAAAACATAAAGCTAGATCAGGTGGTATGTGTTTTGAAAGCACACTATTTTGCTAAGAATTTAAATACATTTTATTTGCTGAGTTCACCTACTTTATTACCTTTCAAGTATTGATATCTTTTTTTCAGGAGAAAAAAAAAGGCAGCACATTTGGAAGATATACACAGAAGGAAAACATTATGCACAACTATTCTAAAGATTCATAAGAACTGGTATAATATAAATTGTGTGGCTTTTAGTATACAGAAGGCAAGGACGAACCATCTGTTTATGCGGTAGAGAGTTGTTTTAAAGAACACCATTCAATTCTATCTTACGTCTTCATTGAGGCTCTTATATTATAAAAGGCAGTTAATCTCATCTTTCCTTTCATACTCTGAATGCTGTAATATACCATACTAGCCCACTCTTTATTTCAGTTTCCAACTCCCAGTTTATTCATTTTTTAATTTCCATCCCTTTGCATTCTTTCCATTTTTAAGACATGCTGTGGCCCCTTGCATGTGGAAATATCTGTTTAAATCTTGCAAATAAATCAAGGTGGATGGATGTGTATCAGAATGAGAACATCAGGCACATGCTGAGGAGCTATGTGAGTAGGGGAAGGGCAGTCCGAGCTCTTTTTTGAAAACTACTAGTATTATTTTCTTAAGTATCATGTTGTCACATCATAAAGAAACACCCACAGGGTTGGAAGTTCATTAGACTCTCATTGTTGTGTCACTGTGAAATGAAATAAGTGGATAGGAGTGCTACATACATACAGTCTTGTTTCCCAGACCCTAGAAAGGGGTTTGGGTTGAAATTAAAATATAGGGAAAAACCCTCAAATTTTCTCTAAAAAGCTAAGGAAGAGAGTAAGTCAATTTGATAGCCATCAGGCTTGACTCTTTATATTCCTTCCCAAGTGGATGGAGAGAACTGACTCCCTGCCTTGTCCCCTGACTTCCAGAAATATGCCATTGTATGTATGACCTTCCCCATAAATATAAGCAAATATATAAGCAAACACAATTTTTTTAAGTGAAGGAGAAAATAGGTTCATGTGAACAAATTACATTAAGAGTCTCATATCCGCCGGGCGGTGGTGGCGCACGCCTTTAATCCCAGCACTTGGGAGGCAGAGGCAGGCGGATCTTTGCGAGTTCGAGGCCAGCCTGGTCTACAAAGCGAGTCCAGGACAGCCAGAGATATTCAGAGAAACCCTGTCTCAAAAAACCAAAAAAAAAAAAAAAAAAGAGTCTCATATCCTGGTGAACTGAAAGTAAATATCCATGCTTGCCTCTTTAAAAAAATATTTATACATTTCTAAATGCTTACCCACAAGTATAGAGCCAAGTTGTTTTCTTAGGGAGTTAGTTTGCCATTTTTAAATCTGGTATCCTTATTCCAAAATCTATACCCATAATGCATAGTGGATGGTTCCCATGGCCTGAGCTAAGAGCTTCCTGGAATTGTCCTACTCTCTTAGAGAGTGGGTGCCCTGAGAGCAGAGCATCCCCACATGTTTGGCTCACTTCCTTCTCTTACATAGCATACACATTTCATTCACTCTTCTTAACTGATTTTCTAGATTAATACATTTCCTAATTCTTCTGCAGTGCACGGATAGGGATATTTAGTTGTCCTTTGAGCTCAAATGCAAAGTCTGACTGGTGGCAAAAGAACTACACACTCATGGGGAGACAGTTTTATTTTACCAAACGTGTTAATGCCAGTTGGGCTCCTCAGTGTAATTTTATAACTTAATTAAATATCTCCTAAATGATGAGGATGAACAAGATTTGTTTCTACAAAAATTAATTGTTTCATGCAATGTAAAATTAGGGCTAGTCAAGCTATCCTGTCAGAACTATGTGAGGTTGTGAAAACAGAAGAAATTTTGTGATTAGATTCCCCTTAATTATCTTTATATTTTTATTTTTCTTTTAAAGATTTTATTATTATTTTTTATGTATGTGTGTGTGTGTGCGCGTGTGCACACACACACACACACACACACACACACACACACACACACGAATACAAACATAGCTGTGTGCAGTGTCCATTGAGGCCAAAAGAGAGCACTGGATTCTCTGGAGCTGGAGCCACGGGTGGCTGAGTGCCACAAACCCAACTCAGACCTCTGAAAGATCATCAAGCATTTTTATCAGCTGACCCATCTCTCCTCACCCTTGTTCAGCTTTAACTTTAAAAGTGGGAGCCATCGGTTGTGCATGGTGGGTACAGAGTTTGGAATAAGGATACTAGACTATAAAAGACCAAGGAACTTCCCAAGAAAGCAACTTGGCTCTCTATAAAAACTTGCGGGTAAATATTTAGTTACATGGCAGCATTACTATGTAGTTCCATGTCTGAGTTGAATTATATTCAACCTATATTTGGAGTTTGTAAAATCCCTGTTTGAATTGCTCTTCTCAATGCACTCTTAGTTGCAATAACTAATTGAAAGTGGTGGTTAAAACAAAGAATTAAACACCACATACAAAGGCTGCACGACTTCAAGAGTTAATGTTATTTGTTCTATACTGTGATGGCAATATAGACAGTATATACAAAAGTAAAACCAATAATTTGGGTTACTTCAATTTAATTATAAACCATGAAAAATGATTCATAAAAGACACAGAGACAGCAAAAACAATTTTCAAGACCATTGTACAAGTCAGAATGACAACAGCATGTTCTGCTTGTTCCCCTATTCAGCAAATACTTTGTCTCAGCCATTTGGGCTACAAAGATTTACAAACCAAACATTGTTCCTGCCTTCACAGCCCATTAATGTTTGATAGTTGTAGAAGAACTGAAAAGGAATAAGAAATAAAACTTCCAGATTTTAGAAATAACTAAAAAGATTAAAAGAAAAATCACTCCCACATAAAATGTACACAGATGGTTCCTTTGTGTTTGTATGTGCTGGTCAGAAGACAATTCACAGCAGTCACTTCTTCCTTTCCACCTTTTTGAGGCATTGTCTCTTTTGTTGCTTCCGCTCCTGTATCACATGCTGTAGGCTAGTATTCCAGGCTACCTGGATAGTACTCCAGGCCAGCTGGCTACTACTCCAGGTTAGGTAGCCTGTGAGTTTTTGGCAGATTGTCCTGTATATGCTGAAGGAACCTTGGTACACGGATGTGCACCACTGTGTCCTGCTTCTTATGTGGGCTCTGTGGATTGAACTTGGGTCATCAAGCTAAGTGCCTTCACCTGCTGAGCTATCTCCTTGGTTCTGAATTACACAAATTTTAGACATGATTTTATTGACCTAGATTTCTTGGTATTTACATTAAAAAGAATATGTCCATATTAATTATATTGGTAAGAAAGATTTTCTTGTAACACCTTTAAGGAAAGATGTAAGAAATTGTGTTTTCAACATTTTGGGTGCCTACGCACCATTCTTTTAAAAGGAGGAAGACTTGGAATGGAATTATGGTTAAGTAATTAAGAGCGTGTATTGCAGTTGGCATTCAGTTGTATGGGATCTGATACCTTCTTCTGATATCTGCTGACAGATATGCATGTGATACAGATATATAAACACAAGTAAAGCACGGATGCATATAAAATAAATAAATACATAAATAAATAAATAAATAAATCTTTTTTTTTTAATAATTTATTTTTTATTTCTTCAAGTTACATCTCAATCACAATCCCCTCCCTACTCCCCCCTCCAGTCCCACCCTTCCACCCTCCTCCCCCTCAACCCCCTCATCCTCTTCCCTTCTTCTTTTTTTTTTCTTTTTTTAGTTTAAGGTATTTCTTTTTCCCCCCCAACAGCTTTCCCTTTCAGTCCATAAAATGGTTCTTTTTCTTATAACTATAAATACAATACAAAACAACAGAAAAAAATAGGCCACGATTATAAGAGTTATATGGCTTAGCATACATTCCCAATGTCCAGTCCATATGTATTTGGCACCTGACTTTAACATTCTACTATCTAACCATCTCCATGAGTTTAAAGTTCTATATCTAACTCAGCTTTCATACTAACTTGCCTCATAATTTTAAAAATATCTTCTTAGATCCAGAACACCCTCTTGATTCCTAAACAACTCAAAATTTAACTATGAGACTCTAGCTATCTATTCTTCAACCACCTCAGAGACCTGAGGGGGATAAATATATCTGATTATATAGGAAGTGCAGGGCCCGCAGCTTCCAAAACTAAGAAATGACATACCAGTAGCTGCCTACATAGGACAATGCATGGCCTACATAGGACAATGGAGCAATGCGGGAAGCAAGCCCTGAGTGGTCACTAACTACACAAATGAACATACTGTTGTCTCATTTGCCAGGTAATACTATCAGGTGGGAATCCCTAGCCAGCCCAACAAACAGATGTGGAAACTGAGGATAAGTTGCACTGGGCATTTACCCTTGGCAACTCAGCCAGCTAGTCAAAAAGTAGATTTAAATCCATGTTTGTTCGACCCCATGGTCCTGTGGTTTTATGATGTAAGCTCTAAACACGGTGGATTCCACTCTCTCCCTGATGTGTCAGGTGATGAAGAAGGGGAAGGCCAGTGTAAAATCAACAATTATTTATTGCCAGAGAAAATCAGATGGAGTTTAGAAGCATGGGTGTGTCTGAGCTCCTTCCATGCTTACATTGAAGCCATTTAGAAAACAGAAAAAAATTATTCCTTCCGCAAGAACACGAAACATTAATAAAAAAAATAATAATCCGGCTGTAGCTCCTCAGTATGAAGTGTGTCAGTAATCATTTTAAACTATGCCCTTTTATGTCTCTTCTGTCTCTTTCTGCTTTCTGAGTAGGTCTTTGATGTAACAAAGACAGTTTCAGACAAGATTTCAGTTCATCTGGAAAAAAAGGTTTAAGTCTGGAGGCAAAATGCAGTGTATTTAAAATTTATACACTCCATAATGCCTTTGTTCTGAACTTGAAGATCCTGCAAAACTTGGAAGCCCCTTTGCCTCCTCCTCTGAGCTCATTTGTTCATTGTCTGCTTAATATCCCGCCTTTGTGGCTTCAGCAGGCGTTTTCACCATTTAACTACATGCAGAGTCATGGCCGACCCTTTCTGATCAATTGCCAATCCATACAGGTTTGACTGATAAAAGAGCCAATTAGATTTAAGCAAATTAAGGGACATCACCAATGTCAACCACTTATTAAACCGAACACCGAATTCCAAGCATTCAAAACACAGATGCACTGAGCCCCATTAAGCGCTGAAAACCTAACCCCATTAGTAACTCCAGACCTTGGTGGGGTAAAGGTCAGAGGGAGGTTTCATATTTATGGATTAACATTTGGATTTCTTTTTTATTTTTTTAACTCTTTGCCTAGAACTCTTGAACCTGTACCATAATGTTATTCAAGATCTTGGAGTAAAGTGATCTTTTATTTCCTAGAGTATCTTAGCATCCAGTAGGAGTATTATGTTTTAGAAATAATGCAAAATGCAGTGATTGTAGGATTTCAGAATCCTGAGTGCACAGAGGAGGTGAGACTGCATTCCATGAATGAAAGTCAGACATACACCATAAATACTAAAGATTAATGTTTTACATACAAGGGTGTGTTGGGAGGGATTGACAGCCATTAATCTACATATTTAGACCTCGGTAGCAATTGTTTTTTTCATTCCTAACTTATAATAACCTGGGTTCATCAGATTTCCTTCATGTGTATGTGTGTGTCTTGTTCATGGGTCTGCATGTATGGCACATGGAAGCCAGAAGTTGACATCAAGTGTCTTCCTTGATCAATCATGTTCCTCCTTATGTTTGGAGATAGGGTCTCTCTGTGAACCTGGAGCTCTCTAACTCAGCTGGGCTGTCTGGCCACTCTGCTCCTCAGTGCTAGCTTTCCAAGTGTGAGCTGTCACACCTGGTGTTTGTGGCTCTAGAGATTGAATCAGGTCCTCATGCATGTGCAGCAAACGCTTGATCTACGGAGCCATCTCTCCAGCTTACTTCTTACTTATGGTTTTCTCATCAGTAAATGAGACTTGGATACTAGCAGATGAGATTTCTCATTAGCATCAGCTAAGTGATGAGGTCTGTTGAAAATACTTTTAAAAAAGTCTGTGTATGCATGTGTGTGTGTGTGTGTGTGTGTGTGTGTGTGTGTGTGTGTGTGTGTGCAATGCCAGAAGAGTCCAGCAGGGGACATCAGATCCTCTGCAGCTTGACCCCTTTCCAAATTCCTGCATAAGCTAAGGAGTGTTCCTATTATGCTCAGCTGAGAAAAAATAGAGTTCACAAAATGAGGGGCCATTTCCTACTCTATTTCTCTGGTCAGGGCTGCAGCTCAATTTACATAGCTCTAGCCTTTCTCCACCTGTGCACCGAGGAGGAGGTCACAGCTTTGCATCTGCCTAGCTCATAATGGTCCTCAGGTGTACTCACACACACACACAAATGGATGCCAAAGGAGGATGCCAGGTGTCCTGCTTGGTCTACTTCCCACCGTATTCCCTTGAAACATGTTCTCTGACTGAACTGGAGTTAGCCGATGGTTAGACTGGCTGGTGGTAAACCATGTACAATAATCCACATGTCTTAATCTTCCTACAGTTAAAGATGTTCAAAGATACACCATGGAGTATTCTGTGTGCTGGGGATCTGAATTCAGGTCCTCATGCTGTATAGCAAGCACTTTACCATGAGCTTTATGACCATCTTCTCAGCCCCTCATTAAGTCAACCTGACCAACTTATTCACGCACTCACCAATTTTTCATCACACTCCTACCACTTCCCAGGTTTGATCTAGGCACTGAAGACAGAAAGGAACAGGGGCTCTGTAGGGTCTTATAGTCAGAAACTGTGATTGTCAAACTAAACAGGTGACTTTAACACACATGAATCTAGTCTGGGTTGTAGACTGAATCTCAGTCTAAGTTGGCAAGAGATAACATGCTCTTGATTGTGTGTATGTGTGTGTGTGTGTGTGTGTTCTTTGAAAGTGTTTGTGTACCCATG
>CAJQZJ010004750.1:10213638-10269353 GCA_907164525.1 Lophiomys imhausi | reverse complement strand
TATTTACTTGTCTCTCATTCCACATTAAGTGCTGGCGTTACAGGGATACAGCCATGCTTAGCTCTCACATGGGAGCTGACTATTCAAACACAGGACCTCATGATTCTGCTGTAAGCACACTCACATGCTGAGCCATCTGTCCCCAGCCTCGCAGGTAATATTTGATAGCAAACATTAGGTAAAAGAAAACCAACAGCATTCCTCATAACCTCCAACTTTTTATAATGGTGCTTTTGATGTATCTGAAAAGAAACAATAGCTCAAGCTACCTCATTTCAAACCTCACATTATCCAACATGGAAAGATACTGGCAACTGAGCATCACCATAGAGGTGGGCCACTGAAAGCAAAGACGTGGCAGTGACTGTATTAACCAAACACAACTCAAAAGCAAAGAGCACACAGGAATGCCTCTGCCAGTCGGTTCCATTCTGCATGCTGGTTCATTTACTGTCCATTTCAGTATGAAGCACAGCTCACTGGAAGGCATGCAAGATTTCTTTAATAACTCTCAGCACTAATTTAATTCTACTTAAACACACATATTCTACTGAATGCCACATGCTTTTCAGCATGATTTTTATGTGTAAATCATGATAATATGTTTTCAGCTCATTAAATAAGAGGAAGCATGAACTAAAACCTATTTGATCAATGAGGTATCACCTTTAAACTGCCACAAGGTCATAAAAAAGATCATTTCAAAGCAATAAGTTTCCTAATTGTAATCAACAACAACCTAATGATGGGAGAAAGTAAGTCCTAATGGGGCAATAAAGGGGCTCACACTCTGTCTCTTAAGATACCTCTTTCTCTTTGGGTGAAGGGTCACTTCCCAAATCTGGACCTTTGGATACTTACATTCAGTGGCTACAGTGATCCCAGATGGTATACTCCATTGCTGAGCCCCAGTTCATAGTGGGCCTCAGCTCTCCAAACACCCATAAAACGACTTAGTTTTTCTAAGTTCCATTATATTGATCCATGTATCAGCAAACACACTCTCATGTGTGTGTGGAGTGCGCAATAAGAATATGCTGTTTTAACTGAATCATTATCACATACACAGAAGAGCTTATTAGACCACAGGCTTAATATATACAGACAATGTATGAAATGAGTTCCTTTGTGAATACAAACTATATTATTATTAACTGAGAGTGATCTAAGTCAGTGCACATGCTGTGAAAGGAGCACATAGTTTATTAAGGCTGCAGGGAAGACACTAGATCTCCTTGGTATTTCTCCAGGATTGTTTTCAGGAAGCCCACATTTCCAAGTCTTAGTTGAGAGTATCCTTACTTTGAGATGTGTTTTCACTTCAGGAGGTATGAATATCACTCTGAAGAAGAGATGTCTTCTCAGCACTTATATCTAAGATTGATAATTATGGTTGTTTCAAACTGCACCAATTTTGAATAGAAATATTTAAACTAAACATACCCAGAATGTATTGCATTTCACACAGGAAAGGGGTTAGAGTCATTGCTAGGATGACATGTTTACTCAGTGTGTGAATCACAGTCCTATTCTAGTAGCCCCTCTTCATGCCTTTCAAAGGGGACCCATATTTTAAAACTGATATTGTCAATATGTTCTGCAAAAGGGTTGGACCTTTTCACAGTTCTCCAGTGATCCCTGAGGTCTGATGTTTCTTCCAAATATGTTGTCACAATTGAAAAATTTTAACAAAATCTGACAAGATAAAGAAAGGAGGAAATCAACAAAAACTTCAACAAATTGTAAAAAGCACATTTACTAATGTTCTTAATATATAGATACCCAGAGATATCTGTACACACACACACACACACACACACACACACACACACACACACAGTAAAAAAAAGCAGGTTAATCAAAGTAATATAAGAATATCAATAGTGAGTTAAAAAAAAAAAAAAAACTCCCCAAACATCCAGAACTATAGCTGAGCCTCTCAGTTCTAAAATAAAGTATTCACTAGTAACTCAGTTCTGGGCATCCTGTTTAAAAGCAGAAAGTCAAACAACAGATTTCACATAGTCACCCCTTGGAGGCATTTCAACAGAGACAGGGTCACTGAGTGTACATCCTGGGCTGTTGGAAGCATTCACTTGTACAGTGTAGTGCATGCAAGGAACCAATCGGTCCACTAGCACTCAGAGTTGGTTTCCTTTGCTGCTGTGGATGGTTTTTGTGCCACTGAGAAGGGTGTAGTTATTACCTGATGATTGAAGAGGAAAATGATACTTAATGGATATTTTCTGCAATTACTTGAGTATTTTCTTGGGTTAGTAAAGATGCAATGCTAAGTTGAATTATCAAACCAGCACCTATGAGATCTTATGTGTGTTCTCATCAATGTGTGCATTCACTTCACTATGTTATTAATAAGAGGAAGGCTGCGTTAGTAGCTATAGTTCATCAGAGCCATCAAATTGACTTGATGGGTCGAGACAGTATGATGCTAGGTAACAAACATCATGCTCACAAATAAAAAATGCCCGGATATAGAAATGGATCCCTCAATGGCTTTTTTAATTTTTCATAACTCTTGAGTTTTCTTTAATACAGAGAAAGAAGTAGCACCTCTCAATAAAATGGTTCTGACCATGGATGGCACATTCCGATGTATGCCATCCTTCCTTTGCTCATCTTTCTTGATAGGTGGCCTGGCCTCTTTCTATTTCTTTTCAGCTGGTATTGACCATAACATCCTAAGACAGTTGCTGTGGGTGGGCTGTAAGATTTTGAGTGGAACATCTGTGTCTAGCTTTCTTGGAAGGTGCAGAAGCTGCCTGGCTGCCTAAAGCAATGGCTTCCCTTGTGCCCTTGGCCATGTCCCACCACCCCATCCTTCCAAATTTCCAGCAGACTCAGTCTCAAAAATCTCAGTCTATATACAACAGAGAAATACTACACCCTAGTAAAACTGTCTCCTTTCTTCTAAACTTCTGTATAAGACTCATGCTTTTTTTTTTTTTTGGTTTTTCAAGACAGGGTTTCTCTGTTTAACAGCTCTGGCTGTCCTGGACTCACTTTGTAGACCAGGCTGGCCTCGAACTCACAAAGATCCACCTGCCTCTGCCTCCCAAGTGCTGGGATTAAAGGCGTGCGCCACCACCGCCCGGCAAGACTCATGCTTTTTAAAGAGAGCTAAAACTTAGAGTTAAAGTAAGAATAGAGTTAGAATTTAAAGTTATGACATTTATTTACATTTTGCAATAACACTTTTAAAGAGTACATGAGGAGACATTGTTTTTAAAATACTGTTTAATTTTAGCCAAATATAGGAATGTGTTAGATACTCCTTAAAAACACAAGATGAGCCATTTCAATGTCATTAATTACTTCAAGCAGACTGCCTTACTTTGTCAAAACATTTCCGGTTATAGAGTTGTTTAAACAATTTTCAGAAAAATGAGTAAAAACAACTGGGATACTACACATACAGGGGGAAACAAGTGTATTTTCAAGACCTAGCAATAACAACATAATATTTGATTAAAATATAAAACATGGTTATATGATACAAGCAATCTTACATTGTTTGATTAAAAACAAACTGAATGTAGTGAAACCCTTAAAATTCAAAACTCTGTAGCCACAACATTGTATATATGTCAGGGTAGGGTTCCTATTTCCATTTTGGACTTCAAGTCACTTCATAAACTTGGAATATTTCTTTATTGAAAATAAATAGTGATTAGAAACTACCATTTTGAGCAGAGGTGAGCTGCACATTGTTCACACCTCCCCCCTGCCCGACTCCATCCAGGCCTGTGGGCACCCAGGAGCACTTAGCCAGCAGAAGTAAGCAGACTGCTATTCCCTGAGCTCCATTATCAGACCCGAGACTCTGCCTGACTCCTTGAGGAGTTCTGTCAGTATCAGGAACATTCAGCCAATATCAGGGACAACCAGATGGCTAAAGGTCAGCATAAAAATATAATCAACAAGAGCTAGGGAAATATGACATCACCAGAACCCAGCTATCCTACTACAGTAAGCCCTGGACACTCTGATACACTTGAAGCAAAAAAAAAGACGACTTTAAATCCAACCTTATAAAGATGATAGAGGCCTTTAAAGAGAAATGAATAAATCCCTTAAAGAAATGCAGGAAAATATAAACAAACAAATGAAGGAATTTAATAAAACTGTCTAAGACCTGAAAATAGAAATAGAAGCAATAAAGAAAATTCAACCTGAGGGAATCCTGGAGATGGAAAAACCTAGGAAAGAGAACAGAAACTACAAACATGAGCATCACCAACAGAATACAAGATATGGAAGAGAGAATATCAGGTGTAGAAGATATGATCGATCGAAGAAATCAATACATTGCTCAAAGAAAATGTTAAACCTAAAAAGTTCCTGACAGAAAACATCCAAGAAATCTGGGACACTATGAAGAGACCAATCCTAAGAATAAAAGGAATAGAAGAAGTAGAAGACACCTAGCTCCAAGGTCCAGAAAATATTTTCAACAAAATCATAGAAAAAAACTTCTCCAACATAAATAAAGAGATGTCTGTAAACATAAAAGAAGCTTACAGAACACCAAATAGATTGGATTGGACCAAAAAGAAAAAAGAAAATCCTTCTACCACATAATAAGCAAAACACTAGAGGTACAGAACAAAGAAAGACTATTAAAATTTGCAAAGGAAAAAACCCAAGTAACATATAAAGGCAGATCTATCAAAATTACATCTGAGTTTTCAGTAGAGACTCTCAAAACCAGAAGGGCCTGGGCAGATATCTTGCAGAGCCTAAGAGACCATAGATGTCAGACTAGACTACAATACCCAGCAAAATTTTAAATCACCATAGATGGAAAAAAACAAGATATTCCACAACAAAACAAAATTTAAACAATATCTATCCACAAATTTGAAACAAAGAGAACAATACAAAGAATCAATGAAACCAAGAGCTAGTTCTTTGACAAAATCAACAAGATAGACAAACCCTTACGAAACTCACTAAAAGGCAGAGAGACAGGATCCAAATTAACAAAAGCAGAAATGAAAAGGGGTGCACAACAACAGAAACTGAGGAAATCCAAAGAATCATTAGATTTTATGTCAAAAGCCTGTATGCCACAAAATTGGAGAATATAAGTAAAATGAATGACTTTCTTTTTTGATATATTTCACTTATGAAAGTTAAGTCAAGATCAGATAAACAATTTAAACAGTTCTATAACCCATAAGGAAATAGAAGCAGTCATCAAAATCCTCCCAATCAAATATAGCTGAGGGCCAGATAGTTTTAGTGCAGAATTCTAGCATTCAAAGAAGAGCTAATACCAATACTCCTCAAACTAATCTATAAAACCAAAACATAAGGAACATTAATAACCTTATTCTATGAAACCAGTCACAATGATACCTAAACCAAAGACTCAACAAAGAAAGATAATTTCAGACCAGTTTTCCTCATGAACATTGATGCAAAAATACTCAATAAAATACTTGCAAATTGAATCCAATAACCCATCAAAAACATCATCCAACATGTTCAAGTTGGCTTCATCCCAGGGATGAAGGAATGGTACGAAAATCCATCAGTGTAATCTACCATATAAACAATCTGAAAGAAAAAAAGTCACATGATCATCTTATTAGATGAAGAGAAAGTCTTTGACAAAATTTAACATCCCTTCATGATAAAAATCTTGGCAAGCAGGGATACAAGGCCCATAGCTAAACATAATAAAGGCAATATACATCAAGCCAATAGCCAGTATCAAATTAAATAGAGAGAAATTTAAAGCAGTTTCACTAAAATCAGGGATAAGACAAGGCTGTTCACTCTCTCCACATCTCTTCAACACAGTACTTGAAGGTCTAGCTAGAGCAATAAGACAACTAAAGGAGCTAAAGGGGATCCAAATTGGAAAAGAAGAAGTCAAAGTTTCCCTGTTGGTAGATGATATGATGCACATAAGTGACTCCCAAAATTCTACCAGAGAACTCCTACAGCTTATAAACACCTTTAACAAAATGGTTGAATACAAAATTAGCTGAGAGAATCAGTAGCCCTCACTTATATAAATGATAAATTAGCTGGGAACCAAATCAGGGAAATAACACCCTTTCACAATAGCCACAAATAATATGAAATATCTTGGCATAACCCTAATCAAGCAAGTTAAGACAAAAACTTCAGGTCTCTGAGGAAAGAAATTGAAGAAGGTATCAAGACATGAAAAGATCTCCCTTGTTCATGAATCTGTAGGATTAACATAGTAAAAATTGCCATCTTACTGAAAATAATTTACAGATTCAATGCAATTCCCACAAAAATTCCAACACAATTCTTTATAGACCTTGAAAGAGCAATTTTCAATTTCATATGGAAAAATCAAAAACCCAGGATAGTTAAAACAATCCTGTACAATAAAAGAAATTCTTGAGGTATCACCATCCCTGATTTCAAGTTGTACTACAGAGCAATAGTAATAAAAACTGCATAGTATTGGCATAAAAAACAGACAAGTTGATCAATGGGTAGAATTGAAGACCCAGAAATAAGCCCACACACCTATGGACACTTGATTTTTGACAAGGACACCAAAACCACACAATGGAAAAAAGAAAGCATCTTTAACTAATGGTGCTGGTCAAACTGGATGTCAGCATATAGAAGAGTGCAAATAGATCCATATTTATCACCATTCACAAAACTCAAGTCCAAGTGGATCAAAGACTTCAACATATAATTGAACACACTAAATCTAATAGAAAAAGTGTGGAATGCATTGGCACAGGAGACAACTTTCAGAACAAAACACCAACAGCTCAGGCACTAAGATCAACAATTAATAAGTGAAACCTCATGAAACTGAAAAGTTTCTGTAAGGCAAAGAACACCATCAATTGGATAAAATGGCAGCCTACAGATTGGGAAAAGATCTTCACCAATCCTACATCTGACAGAGGGCTAATATCCAAAATATATAAAGACCTCAAGAAATTAAAAACCAATAAACCAAATAATCCAATTTAAAAAAATGGGGTGAAGGGCTAAACTGAGAATTCTCAACTGAGGAACCTAGAATGACCAAGAAGCACTTAAAGAAATGCTCAATGTCCTTAGTTAATAGGGAAATGCAAATCAAAACAACTCTGAAATTCTATTTTATACCTGTCAGAATGGTTAAGATCAAGAACTCAAGAGACAGTATATGCTGGCGAGGATGTGGAGCAAAGGGAACACTCCTCCATTGTTGGTGGGAGTGCAAACTTGTATAACATTTTGGAAGACAATCTGGAGGTTTCTCAGAAAACTGTCATTAGTTCTACCTCAAGACCCAGCCATACCTCTCCTGGGTATGTACTCAAAAAATGCTCCACCAAACCACAAGGGCATTTGCTCAACTGTATTCATAACAGCTTTATTTGTTTTAGCCAGAAGCTGGAAACAACCCAGATGTCCCTCAACTGAAGAATGGATAAAGAAACTGTGGTACATTTACACAATGGACTATTACTCAGCTATTAAAAACAAGGATATCATGAAACTTGCAAGCAAATGGATGGAACTAGAAAATATCATCCTGCATGAGGTAACCCAGGCCCAGAATGACAAACATGGTATGTACTCACTCATAAGTGGATATAGCCATATAGTACAGGATAACCATTCTACAATCCATAGACCCAAACAAGCTGAGTAACAAGGAGGGCGCAAGGGAGGATCTTGAATCCCACTAAAAGGGGAAAAATAGATATCAGAAGTAGAGAGAGAGGGGAAACTTGGTGGGACAGAGGGTGGAGAGGGGAATGGGTGGGGATCAAGTGTAGGACAAGTGGGGATGGGGATGAGTGGGCTGACAGAGAAAAGGGAAACTGGTGGGAGCATTTCTGGGACAAACTGGAGACCTAGGATGGGGCAGGTTCCTGGGAGAGTATGGGGGTGACTCTAGTTGAAACTCCAAGCAGTAGGGGATACTGAGACTGAAGTGGCCACCTCATGTAGCCAGGAAGAACTTCCAGTGGAGGGACGGGACATCAACCCACCCACAAAATCATTGTCCCAGAATTTGTCCTGCTTACAAGATGTACAAGGATAAAGGGGGGGGGGAATCCAAGATGGTGGTATCCCACACAGACACATTTTGAGCTTGGGGGAAACAGCCATAAAACCACAGAGTTGTAAGATGCTGTGCAAAAATCTGAGTGACTAGACCCACCAGGGATTCACCCAGCTCCCAAAGGACCATTAAAAGTCCCTGGGCAAGGCTCTACCCCCCCCCCCCCGTCTCTCTTGGACACAAAAGCCACTGAATCCGGGAATCGGGAATCCCCATCAGGAAAGATGCCTGATAAGATCAACTCTAATACCCAGCAGGCAGATTCACACCCCACACGGGATCACTTACCAGCCTACTGGGCCTCCTATACCCCACACAGGCATTCCAGCTATTTAGCAAAAGGTTGCGGACTTGTGGGAGTGCCATACACTCTTAGCAGTGCACGGCAGCAGCAGCTGCGGCAGGTGTGGTGGTGCAGTGGCAGCACATGGCAGAGGTGTGCAGAGGCTGAGGGTTCCAAAATGTGGAGGCCAGAAGCCAGGGGGCCCACAACTATATTCTGGAAACCCCAGACATCAGGCGTGGAGTTGGGCCCTCTCAGACTACTTGGGACCTCCAAAGTCCACAGAATCTGTGCCTGGGCACAAAGGACCATACCACAAGAGCCACTGCAGGCTGAACACTCAGTGTGCAACATAGAGAGGTCTGACTTGGGAGCAGTGAAACAACCACAGGCCATTCCTCATTACCTGGGAATACGCTGCACCAGCTCACAGTGCTTCTGGCTATTAGATGGACAGTGACCCTGAGACAGATCGCCAAGCAATTCGACTGCTACATCAAAGCGCCCCTTTTGGATCCAAGATCAGAAGACAACAGGAGCAGACAGCTAAGGACATTTAAATGGCCAAAGGTCCAAGAAAAAAACAGAAATCAGGGAAATATGACCCCAACAAAACAAAACTATCCTAGTTCATCCAATCCTGACGACCTCACCACAGCAGAAATGCGTGAAAACGATGACAATTCTACATTATGGAAAGTGATAGAGTCCTTTCAAGAAGAACTTAAATCTATGAAGGAATTCAAAGAAGCCACAATTTCACAAGCAAAAGCAATGGATAAAACCATTAGAGAGCTCCAAGCCAAGGTGGCTCAACTTGAACAGGAAAAAGACAGGGCACTGAAAGATTTCCAGGCAAAGACAAGCAAATTGGAGCAGGAAATGTACAAAACGAATAAAACCATTCAAGCCATGAAAATGGAAATAAATACAGTAAAGAAAACACAGTCAGAGTTAAAAGTGGAAATGGAGAATCAAGGGAAGAGAACAGGAACTACAGATATGAGTGTCAAAAATAGGATGCAAGAGATGGAAGACAGGATCTCAGGCATGGAAGATTCGATGGAAGAAATCAGTACAACATCCAAAGAAAATGAGAAAGCTAAAAAAATCTCTCACCCACAACATCCAAGAAATCAAGGATTCAATGAAAAGACCGAACCTAAGAATGATAGGCATAGAGGAAAGAGAAGACTCCTGACTCCAAGGTCCAGGAAATATCTTCAACAACATCATAGAAGAAAACTTCCCAAACCTAAAGAAAGAGATGCCAATAAAAATCCAAGAGGCTTACAGAACACCAAACAGATTAGATCCGAAAAGAAACTCCTCTCGCCACATAATAATTGAAACTCCAAATGCACAGAACAAAGAAAGAATATTAAATGCTGTAAGAGAAAAAGGTCAAGTAACATACAATGGCAGACCCATCAGAATTACACCTGACTTCTCCTCAGAAACTTTAAAAACTAGAAGGGCCTGGACAGATATCCTACAAGCCCTGAGAGAACATAGGTGCCCAGCCAGACTACTATACCCAGCAAAACTCTCTATCAACATAGATGGAGAAAACAAGATATTCCATGATAAAATCAAATTTAAACAATACCTACACACAAACCAAGCCCTACAGAAGATCCTAGAAGGAAAACTCCAACCCAGCGAAGATAACTACCCCCAAGAAAACAGAGGAAATAGAAAACTCCACAGCAACTAAACCAAAAGAGGCACATGATGACCACCTATACCAAAATAATGGGAAATAACAACCCCTGGTCACTAATATCCATCAACATCATGGACTCAACTTGCCAATAAAAAGACACAGACTTACAGATTAGATCCGTAAAGAAGACCCATTTTTTTTGCTACATACAAGTAACACATCTCACAATCAAAGATAGACACAATCTCAGAGTAAAGGTCTGGGAAAAGGTTTTCCAAGCCAATGGACCAAGGAAGCAAGCTGGAGTAGTCATCCTAATATCAAACAAAGTAGACTTCCAACTGAAGTTAATAAAAAAAGACAGAGAAGGGCATTACATACTCGTTAAAGGGAATATTCATCAAGAGGACATCTCAATATTGAACATCTATGCCCCAAATACAAAGGCACCCCCACATTTGTAAAAGAAACGCTTCTAAAACTTAAATCGCACATCGATCCCAACACATTAGTAGTGGTAGACTTCAACACCCCACTCACAACAATGGACAGATCATCAATACAGAAGCCAAACAGAGAAATAATGAGTTTAACAGAGATCATGAACCAAATGGACCTAACAGATATCTACAGAACCTTTCACCCAAACACAAAGGAATACCCCTTCTTCTCAGCACCTCATGGAACCTTCTCCAAAATTGACCATATAGTTGGACACAAAGATAGTCTCAACAGATACAAGAAAATTGAAATAAACCCTTGTATCTTATCAGACCACCATGGAATAAAGCTGGACCTCAACAGCAAAAGAATCAACAGAAAGCCTACACACACACATGGAAATTGAACAACACTTTACTGGATGACTACTGGGTCAGGGAAGAAATAAAGAAGGAAATCAAAGACTTCTTAAAATCCAACGACAATGAAGGCAGAACATATCCAAACCTATGGGACACAATGAAAGCTGTGCTACGAGGAAAGTTCATAGCACTAAGTGCCTTCAAAAAGAAAATTGTGACAGCTCATCTTAGTGAATTAACAGCTAAACTTGGTGAATTGGAAAAAAAAGAGGCAAACACTCCCAAGAAGAGCAGAAGGCAGGAAATCAACAACTTAGAAACAAAAAGAACTGTACAAAGAATCAAGGAAACCACGAGTTGGTTCTTCGAGAATATCAACAAAATAGACAGACCCTTAGCCAAATTAACTAAAAGGCTGAGGGAAAAACCCAAATCAACAAAATCAGAAATGAAAAGGGGGAGATAACAAAAGACATTGAGGAAATTCAGAGAATATTTGGGTCCTACTTTAAAAATCTATACTCCACCAAATTTGAAAACTTAAGTGAAATGGACAATTTTCTTGATAGATTCCACCTACTGAAGCTAAATCAAGATCAGATTAACAGATTAAACAGCCTTATAACCCCTAAGGAAGTAGAAGCAGCCATTAAAAATATCCCAACCAAAAAAAGCCCAAGGCCAGATGGCTTTAGCACCGAATTCTACCAGACCTTCAAAGAGGAGCTAACACCAATACTCTTCAAACACTTTCACCAAATAGAATCAGAAAGAAAACTGCCAAACTCATTCTATGAGGCCACAGTCACTCTGATTCCTAAACCACACAAAGACCCAACAAAGAAAGAGAATGTCAGACCAATCTCCCTCATGAACAAAGATGCAAAAATACTTAATAAAATACTAGCAAACCGAATTCAAGAACACATCAAAAGTATCATACACCATGATCAAGTAGGCTTCATCCCAGGAATGCAGGGATGGTTCAACATACGAAAGTCTATCAATGTCATTCACCATATAAGCAAGATGAAAGAAAAAAACCACATGATAATTTCGCTAGATGCAGAAAAAGCATTTGACAAAATCCAACACCCCTTCATGCTAAAAGTTCTGGAGAGAACGGGCATACAAGGGCCAATACCTAGAAATAATAAAGGCAATATACAGCAGGCCAGTGGCCAACATCAAATTAAATGAAGAGAAACTTGAAGCATTTCCTCTAAACTCAGGGACAAGACAAGGATGCCCACTTTCGCCATATCTCCTCAATATAGTACTTGAAGATCTTGCTAGAGCCACAAGACAACTAAAAGAGATCAAGGGGATACAAACTGGAAACGAAGAAGTCAAATTATCCCTATTTGCAGATGATATGATAGTATACATAGAGACCCCAAAAATTCCACCAGAGAACTCTTACAGCTGATAAACACCTTCAGCAAAATGGCTGGATACAAAATTAATTCAAAAAAACATCAGAAGCCCTTCTTTATACAACAAACAAATGGGCTGAGAAAGAAATAAGGGAAACAACCCCCTTCACAATAGCCACAAACAACATAAAATACCTGGGGGTAACTCTAACCAAGCAGGTGAAGGACCTGTACAACAAGAACTTCAAGCCCTTGAAGAAAGAAATTGAAGAGGCCTTTAGAAGATGGAAAGATCTCCCATGCTCATGGATAGGTAGGATCAACATATTTAAAATGGCCATCCTACCAAAAGCAATATATAGATTCAATGCAATTCCTATAAAAATACCAACACAATTTTTATAGACCTGGAAAGAGCTATTCTGAATTTTATACGGAAGAACAAAAAACCCAGAATAGCTAAATCAATCCTGTACAATAAAAAAACATCTGGAGGTATCACCATCCCAGATTTCAAGCTGTACTACAGAGCAATAGTAGTAAAAACAGCATGGCATTGATATAGAAACAGACCAGTATATCATTGGAATTGAATTGAAGTCCCAGAAATGGACCCACCCACCTATGGCCACCTAAGTTTTGACAAAGAAGCCAAAACCGCACAATGGAAAAAGGACAGCATGTTCAACAAATGGTGCTGGTCCACCTGGATGTCCACTTGTAAAAGAATGAAATTGGACCCATACTTAGCACCTTGTACAAAACTTAAGTCCAAATGGATCAAAGACCTTAACATAAGGCCGGTCACACTAAATCTACTAGAAGAAAAAGTGGGAAAAACCTTGAACTCATTGGCACAGGTGACAACTTCTGAACAGAACACCAACAGCTCAGGACCTGAGACCAACAATCAATAAATGGGACCTGATGAACTGAAAAGCTTCTGAAAGCAAAGGACACTGTCATTCGAACAAAACGGCAGCCTGCAGACTGGGAGAAAATCTTCACCAACCCCACATCTGACAGAGGGCTAATATCCAAAATCTACAAAGAAGTCAAGAAATTAAATGCTAAGAAACCAAATAATCCAATTAAAAAATGGGGGATGGAGCTAAATAGAGAATTCACAAAGGAGGAATCCCTAATGTCTGAGAGACACTTGAAGAAATGCTCAACATCTTTAATCATCAGAGAAATGCAACTCAAGACGAGTCTGAGATTCCATCTCACACCTGTCAGAATGGCTAAGATCAAAAGCTCAAATGACAGCACATGCTGGTGAGGGTGTGGAGAAAGGGGAACCCTCCTCCATTGCTGGTGGGAGTGCAGGCTTGTGCAACCACTATGGAGGTCAGTATGGCAATATCTTAGAAATCTTGGAATAGCTTTGCCTCAGGACCCAGCCATACCACTTCTGGGTATACATCCAAATGACTCCTCACAGAATCATAAGGAAGTTTCTTCATCTATGTTCATAGCAGCCTTATTTGTAATAGCTAGAAACTGGAAACAACCTAGATGTCCCTCAACTGAAGAATGGATTAAAAAACTGTGGTACATCTATAAAATGAAATATTACTCAGCTATCAGAAACAATGAAAATATGCAATTTGCAGCCAAATGGATGGAACTAGAGAAGCTCATCCTGAGTGATCTAACCCAGACTCAGGAGGATGCACATGGCATCTATTCACCTATAGTATGATTTTTAGCTGTATAGTACAGGATATCTATACTACAACCAACGCACCAAAGGGAACATGGACATAGACTTTTTATTTTTTTTGTTTGTTGGTTGGTTTGTTTTTTAGTTTTCCGTCCCTGGCAATGAGACACTTTTCACTGGTGGTACTGCCTTGTAGGCCCCCAGTGTATGAGGAGGCTCTTGGCCCTGATATGACTGCTGAACTATGGCCAGCAACTGTTATGTAGGGACACTCCACTCCAGAGGAGCAGGATGGAAGTGTTAGGGGTAGAGGGTGGGAGGGCGGGGCTGGGAAGGGGGAAAAGAGGACAGAATGATGGTCATGTAACCTGATGCAACAAATAAATAAATTTATTTATTAAATAAAAGATGGACCAGAAATTGACGAATGTCCAACCAATTACTAGCCCAACTTGAGATCCACTTCATGGCAGAGAGCTAACCCCTGACACTATTAAGGATACTCTACTATGCTTGCAGACAGAAGCCCAGCACACTGTCTTTTTGAGGCTTCATCCATCAGATAATGGAAACATATTTAGAGATCCACAGCCAAACATTACATGGAACTCAGGGAGTCTTGTGGAAGAGTTAGGGGAACGATCAAGAGAGCTGGAGGGGTAAAGGACACCACAAGAAGACCTATAGAAGCAACTAATCTGGGCCCATGGGGGATCATAGAGACTGAACCTCCAACCAAACAGCATGTATGACTGGACATAGGTCCATGGCTGCCTTGTCTGGCCTCAGTGGAAGAGGAGGTTCTTAGTCTTGATGTGACTTGATGTGCCAGGGCAGGTTGGTACCCAGGGGATTGAGGGAGTGGGGATTACCTTCTCTGAGGAGAAGGGGAAGAGAAATGAATGGGTGAAGTGGGTGGGAGGGTGGGACTGGGTGGAGAGGAGGGAGTGGGGCTGTGATTGGGATATAAAATGAACAAATAAATAAATTAATGGAAAAAAGGGAAAATAAATAGCAACTGTGCTTCCTGGTATTCTAGTCCGTTGACACTGTTTATTCTCTCTGGTATAACCATCCCTTTGGTTGTACTGATTTAAAGACCAAATGACAATTACTCTGTAGTATTTGGGATTTCTTGTGGCCATGAAAGACTCTTAACTATGCATACTTTCTCAACATTTGCTTATCTAAATATAAGAGATAGATAGGGCATCTTCAAAAACCTCAAGAGATCTGCAGAATATCGCATTCAAAGATGTTCTCTTAACTTAAGATTTTTTTGATATCGAGACATGTCAGCTCCTGACAGCACCCCCTATTCTACTCCAAGTAGAAGATGAGCATCGAAGAATCTCCAGTGGGAGATGATTGAATTGGTGGTAAGCCATTCTCTTGGCAAGAAAAACCACTTGCTTCAACTGTAGACAGACTTCTGTCCAAAAAGGACAAAACTTGGAAGCAGGTAAGTCGATAGCCTAGCTCTGCCAAGACAGGGTAGGTAAGTCCTTCATAATTCCTGCTCTATAATCAATGTCTGTCAGAGAAACGGGGCCGAACGGCTGAAGATTGATGCTGGAATGTATGGAGAGAAAATGGGAACTGTCCAGGCAGCCACTGGTATGTCATTTCTTAGTTTTGGAAGCTGCTGGCCCTGCACTTCCTATATAATCAGATATATTTATCCCTCCCAGGTCTCTGAGGTGGTTGAAAAATAGATAGCTAGAGTCTCATAGTTAAATTTTGAGTTGTTTAGGAATCAAGAGGGTAGAGGGTGTTCTGGATCTAAGAAGATGTTTTTAAAATTGTGATGATAGTTAGTATGAAAGCTGAGTTAGATATAGAACTTTAAACTCATGGAGATGGTTAGATAGTAGAATGTTAAAGTCAGGTACCAAATACATATGGACTGGACATTGGGAATGTATGCTAAGCTATATAACTCTCATAATTGTGGCCTATTTATTTCTGTTGTTTTGTATTGTATTTATTGTTATAAGAGAAAGAACCATTTGTTGGACTGAAAGGGGGAGCTGTTGGGGGGAAAAAGATATACCTTAAACTAAAAAAAAAGGGTAGAGGATGGGGGGTTGAGGGGGAAAAGGGTGGAAGGGTGGGACAGGAAGGGGAAGTAGGGAGGGGATTGTGATTGAGATGTAACTTGAAGAAATACAAAATAAATTATAAAAAAAGAAAAAAAATTCAGCTACTTCTTTCAACCTGAAGTTATCATAAATATTTATAAATATCTTTTAAGAATTTTTTGTATATGTTTAGTCTTTTCTGTCCTATCAATGATTCATGACATGGCCACATATAAATATAAAATATTTATAAAATATATTCTTACAGATTAGTAGCAAAAATGCAAAGAAAAGAATGGCTTCTGGCCATTGGGGTGGGATGGGTTAGAGCCTGTCCCTATGCTTTTTGAGTAATGTGTCCACTTCCAAGATGCCCAGTGTTTCTAAGTTCCAGCTGTCCATCCATGAACTCAGGGTAAGGATTCTCATACAGAGCCACTGTGAAAGTTCCTGAGATCTTTCAATCCTGCACCCAGAATAAAATGTCTGCTCAAAAACACTTGTTATTTGAGTTTCTTGGGCTTCTGAGCACAATCTGCATATAGCAGCCTAAAGCTAAGAGGCATTTTATGTGCGGCTCACCAATGTATATAGTTTGATTAACTGCCTGTGAACAACTCTCCCCAGATCTCTCATTGCAGTGAAAAAACAGTGAGGACTTCTACTGCTGTTGCTGTGATTCATACAATTTATACCTGCAGGACAAACACTCAGCATGGGTAAGCAGTTGAGATGTAAGCTCCTGGCATTTTGTTTTCTCAGTGGAAAATACCTATGCACTAATCATCAAAATCCATTGTTGTTCAATTAAGTGACTAATTCAGATCACACCGTGTCATCTCATTTTTCCTATCAGGTAATATTCCAAATTCTAAAACTGACAGTAGCCTGATATCTGGTTAGGGTGTGGCCATTTCACAAAACTTTGTTGGGACAAATAAGACTAAACATATACAAAAAACTTATATATATATATATATATACATGAATATTTATAATAATTTCAGGTTGAAGAAAGTAGCCAATAAATTTTTTTTTTGTGTGTGAGAAAGTATGTATAGTTAAGTATATTCTGTGGCCATGAGAAATACAAATACCATGGAGTAAATTATCATTTTGGTCTTTGTAGGGGAAAAAAAGGCTAATTAAATGATTTAACCATTATTTATATTGTATTTAATTGGTTTGGCGATATTAATCCTTAACCCGCCATTATAAGTGAATACACACAGACACCATGTGGATTTTAACAAGCCTAGGCCTGAGTTGTACAATACTAGCCCATCTAAGCTAGCTCATAATTCTAATACCCAAATATAACCCCATATATACACATGTCCCTTTGGACTATTATTCTCCACACTATATCAACATTCCAGGCCATGTGGAAGAATCTTCTTTAATCTACCCTATGGCGTGTCCTCCTTGTTTGCTCCTGGCTTCTCCTGCGAGGCTTCTTCCTCCCAAGATCCTCTCTCTCTCAAAAAGCCTGTGCATGTTAGTCCTGCCTATCTCCATCTTTGCCCAATCTCCAGGCCTCAGCATTTATTTAACCAATCAGAGACAAAGTAAGTAACAGACAGCAAGCAGGACCAATCAACATTTAGAATGCTTAACACTACCCCATCATTTCCCTCCTTTTGTCTAATAAAAAGGCTATATTTTTAAACTCATATAGTAAAAACAATAAGAACAAATATGAAACAACCAAGAAAACCATATATAAAAGTTATATACATAATGTTTCACCTATTTGTATCAGGCAATTTTGAAGAAGAGAAAAATTATCTATCTTGGTGTGTCTAAAGTTCTGAATCTAAATATTTTCTATCATATCCTATGTTTTCTTTTAAATCCTAAATAATTCAAGTTTAATTGAAATTTTATAGCTATTATGCCTTCAACCCCATCAAAGACACAAGAAGGGATAAAGTTATTATTTGAGTGAGTAGGAAGCATAGGAGGGCAGCTTCCAAAAAGAAAAAAATGACAGTTTTTTTTGCCTAGACAGTCCCAAATATCTCTCCATACCATTGGAGCATCATCTTCAGCCTTCTGGCCAAGCATATCTCACAGACATAATTGTGCAGCAGGAAATAAGGATTTTCCCATTCTGTCTCTGCAGAATCAGGACATCAACTTACCTGCATTTAAGCTCTGGTCCATCTTTGGACTGTATATAGTCTGTTGAGAGAGTAGGGACATTTTTGTCCAGTCAGAATTATCTCCCGATAAGCCAAAGGGAAGGCTTTTCCAAAGAAAATGAACAGTCAATGGACTAGAACACTGGGAATCATAGTTGCTATTTATTTTCAATAAAGGAATATTCCAAGGTTATGGAGTGACATCAAGTCCAAAATGGAAATGGGAACTTACCCTGATATATATGTAATGAAGTGATATACAATGCAGTGACCTCAGAATTCTGAATTTTAAGGGTTTTTCTATATTTGAATTCCTTCTGAATTATGCCATTTGAGCACTTAGAGGTTCTCTATGGCTAGTTACATGACTTGATTTGACTGGACTACTGAGGGCCAACTGCATTTAAGGACACTTTGGTGCCCATGAGATGATACCACAAAAGCATAGAGTGTGACCCCTGCACCCAAGAAGTCTGCTAAGGGGACATATAGGCACTTTCTGACCATTGCCTCAGTGCAATCACATGATCAGCATTGGCACATCCCTAGGTTCCAGAATGCCCAGCTCTTTGGAAGCATTTTTACTTAAGGCTGAAACGATGACTGCTGTTGTCACATGCTCAGCTGTAAAATTCCAAAAAGGGTCACCTTACCCTACAGAGTCTCAGACAGTAGCTCATCTGGTAAGAAAGTCATGTAATTTACACATCTTATAAAAGATTGAAAATTGTAAAACACCAACAAAATTCTACAGTTATGTCACAAGAACACAATTTTACCTATTTTTAGCCAGGGGTGAACATAAGAGTAAGCGTCCATGCTTGGAACACTGGAAGAGGTGCCCTCCTTGCCTTTGGTTTGTTTATCTGTATTGGGAGCAATTTCTAAACTGTAAAAGAGACCCTATCAGTAGCTCTCAAAATGGCATGACAGAGAGAAATATATTAAGTACCACTTTATTCTAAGTTTGCCATATAACAACATTAATACATGGTAATTATACAATTAGTTGTAACGTTAGTTTCTAGCTATAGAACAATGATTACTGAGTAATTATAAGAAGTATATAATTACTCAATAATTATGAGAAGGAAGCAATTATATAACCATTTTGCTCAGCTCAAAAATGAGCACATGTACCTTCAAGAGCCATGCAGCCGAGTGAGTAGGATCTTTCACTGTGTGTGCAACCTTCTGTTGTGTGTGCAACCTTCTGTTGTGTATGTGACCTTCTGTTGTGTGTGCAATCTTTTGTTGCATGTGTGATCTTCTCTTGTATGTGTGATCTTCTCTTGTGTGTATAACTTTTGTTGTGCCTCCACATGGTTCAGTTCACAGAACCTAGAGTGACAGCCAGGATTTCCATTTTCCATGAAACAGAATAATCTTCAGAATCAAACCCAATTGTGGATCCACAGATTAAAGCTCTTTATCCCTCCCACCAAGGACCCCTTCCCTTTTTCTTTCACCTTGATGACTTTGGGTTCCTAGATAAAGGGAGAAGTTTGCTCAAATGCACAGCCCTGGACTACCCCTCTGTTCTGAGTTTTAGCACTTTCCTCTGCTATACATAATTTTCTATGGACTGGAAAGGTGTATCTGCATTGGTTCAGTCGCAAAACTAAGCTAGGGAAGTCTGAGGTGATAAATACTTCTGTTACTGTTGTCCCTTCCTATGTGCTCTGCTTTTAACCACACTATGTGGGAGTAATAGTAGGTGTGCAGGTTCCTAAGATTTTGGGTTTGGGAACCAGATTTCACTGTACTCTGAACCCCATCATTGTGATGTTTAGCAAAGTATCTCCAATCCACACCATTCTAGCTTGATATGAAGTGCTAGACTTCAAACCTGACAAGACAAGGGCAAATTAAACTCTTTGTAGAATGGACTGTCTTTAGTAATCCATGGTTCATCCACACTGAAGTCACTTAGAGCCATCGAATAAAAATTCACACACTGGAGTTCCACCCACACCTACTGAGTGAGGATATCAGTCTAGGAGGGAGGTATCACTGAGTGATTGATTCTTTGGTGTGTTGAAATATAAGAACTACCAGTTGAGTTATTTATTTGTAGCTATGTTATTTTTATATGTATATGAGTATTTTACTTGTTTTTATGTCTGTGTACCATGTATGTATCTGATGCCCATAGGGGTCAGAAGAGGGCACCGGATCCCAGGAACTGGAGTTATAGATAGTTGTGAGCCCCACGTGGGTGCTGGGAATTGAACCTGGGTCCTCTATAGGAGCAGTACGTGCTCTTAACTATTGTGCCATTGCTCTGGCCCCAACAGTTAGACTGATCTTAAAGTAATGATCATAATTCATTCCTCTGCTTCTAAAAGTAACATGAACCACACGTGGATTCCTAAGTAGTAAAGGTTTAGACTCTGGCTGTAGTTTGTAAAATGTTTATTTTGTTAGTAAATTAGTTATTGAAAGAGAGTATAATATATAAATATCACACACACTCACACACACAGAGAAAGAGAGAGAGCTAACATATAAACAGGACTTATCTTTGAAACCTACAAAATCTAACACAACTGATATATGAGAAAATTTAACATATGCATAAATGAATATTAAGGGGAATTATCATTGATCACTGTATCATCTATGACAACAGTAACTTCAGGATTTCTAACTTGGTGTTTTCTTCTCCTTATGTATCTTTCTCATTGATGGTGCAGGGACTGTAAAGAGTCATATTATATCACAGGGAGGGAACATGTTTTATATAGATCTTAGAACTGACATCTTGTTATTACTATTGTTTTATGTGTATATGTGTTCTCTGTGTGGCTATATGCATGTGTGTACAGAAAGGCCAGAAGGAGTCATTAGCTCCCTTGGTGGGGGGGTAGTTACAGGCAGTTGTGAGTTATTCTAGGAGTGCGTTGACAGCTGTATTTAGGTCCCCCGGAAGAGCAGTATGTGCTCTTGGTCACTGAGCCATTTCTCAGGTGGCTCAATCACACAATTAAGAAAAAAAAAAAAACACGTTGTGGCTATTAACTCTCTGTAACTCTACTTCCTGGGGATATAACATCCTCTTCTAGCGTTCTGGGCACCAGGCAAAGGTACAGACATGGTGCCCAGGCATACAGAAAGGCAAAACACTTACACACATAAAAAATAAAAATAAATCAATCTTTTAAAAACAGAAACTCCCCTATCTATTTCAGGATATTTTAAAATTTGAAGAGTCTTCAGTTGTGTTAAATCATCTAGTTCTACCTTCCTATTTTATTTTGAAGAAAAAATAATTAGAGGAAGAATTGTGTGTCATGTGCTCAACAGGTCCACTTGCTGTTCCTAGCTTCAACGTTCTTGCTAAAATGCTAGTGGCATGGATAAATATTTTCTAGGGTGAAAACTTCAATAGTCTTATTTGTTGAATAGCAGGATATTTTCTGTGCAATTATTTTACTAAGTGAGACCCAACATAAGCGGATGTTTTTGCATGTCAGATGCAGGATGTAAAGATGACTATTGTCCTGGGATATCGTCCTATGGGATTCTCTTGATTGAAATCATGTAACAGGGTATCCTTTCTCATTCTTGTAATGTTCATTGTCACAAAAAATTTTAATGCACCATATATTCCATAATTTTTTCCTCTGTGCTGTACTGCTCTGACCTTTTCAATATTCTATAATTTGACTGGCTGGACATTTCTGTACTCTTCCTTTTTACAGCCTTATTAACTTGTAGGATGGAGGTGAGATGAACCACCAATGAGAATACATAATATTGCAAAGGTCAGCATAGTCGCACATGGTATCATCACACATGAATACTGCACGGCAGGCATTTACACCCTGATATCTTATTCATGTGACAAAGACTGTTACAAGTACAGAAAATGGCACAACATGAATCCATTCTCCAGACAGAGATTATAATGAGAAATGACAGTGAACAAACCAAACTGAATCTTGTTACATTGTGATGATTTCATATGCCACACTTGGTGCTGCTTCAAACCAGCCCTTGTCTGAATTCAATTAGACCTTAAGGTGGACAAGGTATTAACTAATTTTCCTATTTCCAGCTACAAAAAAGCTGTATTTTTACCGTATTGAGGTCTCAATTTTTGAAGTGTTGTATTCTATCCATCCCAATACTTTGTGCTCTGCCAATACCCAAAAGAAAAGCCTTGGAAGGCCATGCAGCAGATAGTGGTGGCAAGGCAGGCCAGGACCTTAGCAGGCATGCAGGATGTTAGGGAACTCTAAACAGCAATTGCTAATGTTTAAACTTTTTCTGCTACTTCATGGAAATACTATTTTAGATTATTTTACCCACAAAGTGTATTCACCAAGTCTTATCATTCTATAGGTCTCTGAGTAGAAGGGGTCTCAAAGGTGCTGGGGGTTCATTTTGTAACTTACATATGGACTCAACAACTTCCTACCTGGAGATAAGCATGTGACAACACACAAAACGCTTTTGGAAAACTACATATCTTGTCTATTTCTCTCTGTCTCCCTTGCTCTACCCTTCTCTCCTTATACTCCTCCCATCTTCCTTTCTTTGACTAAGTTTAATTTATCCCAGCTAGTCTTGAATTTGTGATGTCACTGAGAGAGGCCTTGAACTTTGGACCCTTATCCCTGCATTTCCACACCATTGAGATTGGCATCGTAGGCTTGTGCTGGCACACACAATGAAGGACACAGATTCTGCATATTCAATGCAGGAGACAGAATCCAGGGCTTCATACAGGCTAGGCATGTGCTTGGCCAGCCAGTCTGTACCATTAGCTCATAGCTTTTGTTTGTGTTTATTTTTTGATATTACAATATAATTGCAACATTTCTCCTTTCCCTTTCCTACTTCCAAGCCCTTCCATATATTTCCTCCCTCATTTTCTTCCTTTTCTGTCTTTCTTTTTAAATGTTTATTTATTACTTCAGGTTACATCTCCATCACAGTGCCCTCTTTTCACCCCTCGCAGTCCCACCCTCCCACCCTCTACCCCCTATCCCTTCAATCCCACTCCTCTGGAGTGTAGTGTCCCTACATTTCAGTCCCCTGCCCCAGTTCAGCAGTCATATGAGGGCCAAGAGTCTCCTCATACTCTGGGGGCCTACAAGGCAGCACCACCAGGGCAAAGTGTCTCATTGACAGGAAACAAAATCTGTTCATGTTCCCTTTGGTGCATTCATTGTAGTATAGTTATACTGTACTATATGGCTAAAATCTGATTATAAGTGAGTAGATGCCATGTGCATCCTTCTGAGTCTGGGTTAGCTCACTCAGGATGAGCTTCTCTAGTTCCATCCATTTGGCTGCAAATTGCAAAATTTCATTGTTTCTGATGGCTGAGTAGTATTCCATTGTATAGATGTCCCACAGTTTTTTTACCCATTCCTTGGTTGAGAGACATCTGGGTTGTTTCCAGTTTCTAGCTATTACAAGTAAGGCTGCTATGAACATAGATGAGTCATTTGGGTGTATACCCAGAAGTGGTATGGCTGGGTCCTGAGGCAAAGCTACTCCAAGTTTTCTAAGATATCGCCATACTGACCTCCATAGTGGTTGCACAAGCTTGCACTCCCACAAGCAAAGGAGGAGTATTCCTCTTTCTCCAGAACCTCACCAACATGTTCTGTCATTTGAGTTTTTGATCTTAGCCATTCTGACAGGTCTGAGATGGAAATGGGACCTCATGAAACTGAAAAGCTTCTGTAAGTCAAAAGACACTGTCATTTGAACAAAACAGCAACCTACAGATTGGGAAAAAATGTTCACCAACCCCACATCTGACAGAGGGCTAATATCCAAAATTTACTTTAAAATTTTATTTATTTATTTATTACTTCAGGTTACATCTCCATCACAGTGTCCTCTTTCCACCCCTCCCAGTATCGCCCTCCCACCCTCTACCCCCTATCCCTTCCATCCCACTCCTCTGGAGTAGAGTGTCCCTACATTTCAGTCCCCTGCCCCAGTTCAGCAGTCATATGAGGGCCAAGAGCCTCCTCATACACTGGGGGCCTACAAGGCAGCACCACTAGGGCAAAGTGTCTCACTGACAGGAAAAAAAGTCTATGTTCCTGTTCCCTTTGGTGCATTGGTTGTAGTATAGTTATCCTGTACTATATGGCTAAAGAACTTAAGAAATTAAATGACAAGAAACCAAATAATCCAATCAAAAAATAGGGAACAGAGCTAAACAGAGAATTCAGAAAGGAGGAATCCCTAATGCCTGAGAGACACTTGAAGAAATGCTCAGCATCCTTAATCATCAGGGAAATGCAACCCTCTTTCTTTTCAGCAGACATTTCAGAAGAGGAAGAAGGAACTTGCCTGGGAAGAATTTAGTCCTCAGAGGACAGTGCCCTGTGAATGCACCTTATTTCTTACCACTACTGTGATTATTTTATGTGATTTTACTTAGCTGTCATCAAGGAAAAGGACAACGTATTTGATTGCTTGTTAAGTAAGTCACTCTGCAGTGTGACACTTCTACTACAGGAAATAAATACACACAATATCTCATCAAAGCAACTGAGGTGCCTCAGAAATACATGTTTGGTGCAAGGACAGTGATGGCTCTCTGCTCCCTGGTCCTGGTTTCCCAAGTGGTCGTCACGTTGATAATGTCAGACATGAGCTGGAGATCAAGAAGTTGTACGAATGCTCGGCACATTCTCAGTGATGCTGTGAACCTAAAACTTCCTTCAAAACAAAGCCTATTAAAATGTGCACAGAATAGTAAAATGGGATCTGCTTTGTCATCTACGTTACAATCTGAAAAGTAGTATTTATTGTCCTACTTTGATGGATTTCTCTCCATTTTGGACAAGAAATTCCAATCGAGCAAATAAAAAAAAAGTGATTTGCACAAGTGAGTTTCAGTCACAGAAAGTGGTCTCCAGCTTCCACACTGGACAGTGGGCATGCATGTGACTATTTTTTTTTTTAGGGTTTTCGAGACAGGGTTTCTCTGTGTATCCTTGACTGTCCTGGACTCACTTTGTAGGCCAGGCTGGCCTTGAACTCACAGAGATCCGCCTGCCTCTGCCTCCCAAGTGCTGGGATTAAAGGTGTGTGCCACCACGCCCATGTGACTATTTTATCAGCAGAGATGTTTCCTGGTATCACTCCTGAGTATCCTTTCCAAACATGCTACATGTGCCTAACCTTTTGAGCCACAAAGATCAATTGGAAAATCCAACTACCATTTTTGGTCCCAGAGCACTGACCACCACCCAATTCCTGTTTTATCACATGCTCAGAATTTAGATTAACCATGAGCATTTATATGTGCTTGAGAAGGATCCTCAGTTTCAGAACATCAATGGTGTGGGGAATTTAGCACTGGATGGGGATTGTATGTTTTTTTCCCAAGGACTTGTATCTGCTCTCCTTTAGGGTCATGCTATACTTGTATGGAAGGCTTCAATACTTCTTGTGACTTGCTGTCATGTAGCAAGATTACTACCAGCAGCATCTCATGGCTACACATGCTTGGGGTATCATAGTCTCTCTAAGTCTTTGTACACCTTACTGGTTCCTTTGCTGAAGGTCTCAAAGGAAGGACAAATAAGGTGTGGCTGGGCCAAAATACCCATTACTAGGTTTGAAGGAGGAATGATCCCCTTTCTGTGCAGATTGGAAGCATGTGGACCTAGCAGACTATCAGAACTGAAGGTCTTGATAGCATTGGGCTGGAGGATGCTGTTAGTCACTGACTGCTTGTTTGTGAGGCTTTGCTTCTAGGTCTCTCCAGGAGGGTCTCCTCAGTACGGTTATGTCTCTACAGTATGGCTGGGTCTCCTCAGTATGGATGGGTCTTCCCAATATGGCTGAATCTACCCAATATGGCTGGGTCTACCCAGTATGGACTCTTGCAATGCAAGGGAGTGCATCTCCCAGCAAGATGACTTCCAATTTCATTCAGTGAACCTGCAAAAGTCATATCCAGTGTCCTTTGTTCTATTTGACTGGTTAGAAGTGAGTCAAATATTTTGCCCACCATAGGAGGAAGGGTTTTCACAAAGCTATGAGACCTGGAACTGGGGATCATTCATATACCTTTCAGTCTGGGTGTAAAGTTTCCAAATATGTGGATGCAAATTATCTTGCTGGAGAGATTTGGAAATCAGTTGTGAACTCTGAAAAGTGTTTGTATGGGGAGAAGGACAATAGATTCAGTATTGTCAAAAGTCACTCACCCTTCCAAAATTCTAACTAAATGGAAAGAAATTTGGAGAACAACAACAAAAAAAAAAAGCAGCTAAACGTTCTGATGGGGAAACTATGAAAGGAGAAGGAAATGGTGACACATGTCTGCCATTCCAGTGTTTAGGAGTTGAGACAAAAGAACCATTGTGTATTGTTTTCTCTGACTCATCTCTCTATAATTTCTGTTTCAGTCTATCTTCTCAAGCAAAGGGTAAGTAAGAGAATGCAAAGGGCTTAGAGACTACTCAAGATTTAAATTGATGGAAGACTAACTGAAAGCCAGAGAGAGCTGAGTTCAGAACATCTGAGCTGGCCACACATTAAGCAAGAAAAGCCCAGAGGAACTGCATGTTGGATATTCACAGAACAAAATAAGAACATAAACACGTAAAACAACCATGTAGCCTGGGGTGGAGGTGGGGGTGGGGAGATATAGACCTTAAAAGATGAAAGAAAATATCCAGAGACACACTGGAAATAAAAATGAAACAAACATCTATCTCCATGAGTGTAGAGTTCTATACCTAACTTAGTTTCCATCCTAACTTGCATTACCAACGTAAAAACATCTTCTTAGACCTAGAACACCCTTTTAGTTCCTAAACAACTTAAAACTTAACTGTGAGACTATAACTACCTAGTCTTCAAACTTTAAACTCATCAAGATAGATAGATAATAGATTATTATTTATCAGTTGTCAAATACATATGGACTGGACATTGGGAATATATGTCATACCTTAAAATTTTCATGATTATTGCCCAATTGTTCTTATTGTTTTGTATTGCATTTACTGTTACAAGAAAAAGAACCTTTTATTGGACTAAAAGGGAGAGCTGTTGGAGGGAAAAAGATAAACCTTAAATTTAAAAAAAGTGGGATATGAGAGACAGAGGGAAGAGGGGAGAAGGGTGGGACCGGGAGGGGGACTGTGATTGAGATGTAACTTGAAGAAATAAGTAAATGTTGGAACAAACCACAAACATCCTTATTAAGTATTTAGTAAACCAACAAGTTGAAATGAGTTAGATTCTAAAAACCAGGACAGAGTGCGGAAAAGCTTTGCTGTAACCATCACCCATCAAGAGAAAGATTGAGACATTGTAGCATGATTATCATCCAGCAGGAAGAAAGTGGTCAGGAATATCATTTTGTTATTTTATTAAAATTCCAGGGGGATTTTAGTTTGCTTGATGGCTTGTTGTGACTGAAAGACCAAGAAGGAAGGCTTATATCCCTCTCAGGTCTCTGAGGTGGTTGAAGAATAGATAGCTAGAGTCTCATAGTTAAATTTTGAGTTGTTTAGGAATCAAGAGAGTGTTCTGGATCTAAGAAGATATTTTTTAAATTAGGAGGCAAGTTAGTATGAAAGCTGAGTTAGATATAGAACTTTAAACTCATGGAGATGGTTAGATAGTAGAATGTTAAAGTCAGATGCCAAATACATAGGGACTGGACATTGGGAATGTATGCTAAGCCATATAACTCTTATAATTGTGGCTTATTTATTTCTGTTGTTTTGTATTGTATTTATAGTTATAAGAAAAAGAACCATTTTTTGGACTGAAAGGGAGAGCTGTTGGGGGGAAAAGAGAAATACCTTAAACTAAAAAAAAAAAAAAAAAAAGGGAAGAGGATGGGGGGTGGAAGGGTGGGACTGGAGGGGGGAGTAGGGAGAATATTGTGATTGAGATGTAACTTGAAGAAATAAAAAATAAATTATTAAAAAAAAGAAGGAAGGCTTAAGCCCTTGGCCATCATCTTGTTAATCAGATGTTTCCACTTGTAGATGGCAAAGCTTTATGGAGAGAACCAATGTTTGGGAGTTGTTCTAGGCAGCTCCAGAACTGTTGAGGTTCCAGAAACACACTGTGATATTTCAGGACACTGAGTGATACCTTGCTACCATTGGGGCTGCCATAGTGCCTGTCATCTCACGTGCAGCCCGTCTGGGCCATTCTGCCTATGGAATTGTATGCATAGAATTCTAGCTTCTCATACACTTCCAGAGACACTGAATTTCCTTCTACGGTACTTCCTGTTCATAGACTGAATGTTTTCCTGTTGTTTGCTATTAAAGCACCATCCATGACCTGAAGGTCTGAGAGGAAGTTCACCATTTGTTATCATGCATTATTTAGCAGTGGGATGTTTTCCTTTTTCTACATTAAATAAATTTTAATAGCATTCATTTGCTTCTGTAAATAAAGTCATGGGTGAACTCAAATGTCTGAGGAAATCATGGATATCTTCAGATGAGAAAAAAAGGCTACACTAGTCTAGAATATGGCCACAAGTGGGAAATGCAGAGCTGATCTTGCCTTCAGATGTAAGAAAAGAGGCAGGTAAGTACACAAAATCCTGCCTTATTTACATATTTTGAAAGACAAGCTACTAAATGCTTTAATAACTTGTGAAAGAAATTGGCTTAGGAATGAACCAGTGACAACTATAATATGGTACCAAGAGATGTAAAGGTCGTAGGATATACATCTGTTTGTAAAGCAAAGAGAATCTGCTATATAATTGTTGGCCTCTTGAGCAACAACTTAATCAATTTTGTTCTGCAATTTAAAGTTGGAATGTTTTCTCTTCTCAATCCCACAGATGGTGTCTTACCAGACTGGGTAATTATAGAAATGAAAAGAACCAGGTTGGATCCCTTCAGAGATGTTTAACTTTCTTTAACTGTGTTCTCATTGTTAACCTAGAGAAGTTGCTGTGATACAGTTCTAAAATAAATGTTTAAAAATAGACAACTCCTCTGCCATTGGCTAGTTGTATCCACTTGTTTCACAGAGCCATAAGAAAGTAGCTTATTTCTACAAACGACCAGGCTTTTATTAAAGATAGGTGTTATTTTAAAACCTGATCTCACTTGAAAAATATTAAGAAAATTCTACAGTTTAATGAGATAGGGAGATATTTAAAATCTGTATCTTTCCATCTTTGATCATTTTGGGGGCTTTCATGGCTGATATACAAATGGTGACTCTTATGATGATGACAATTATATGCTTTTTAAACACATCCATAACTCACAGATGCCAATAAGAATATGCAATTCCTCAGGGAGATGATCAGAAAGAAAATGACTGAAAAGCAGGCCTGGGAATCTCGAATCCATAGTCAAATATCTAGATTGATAATGTCACTTGCGCCTGTATTGATTTCAATTGGACTTGCTCACCCAGGGGAAAAATAAAAATGTGGAATAAAACTGATTTATGAGAACAAAATAAATCCTTTTGTGAGCAGTAATGAATTGGTACTATTTAACCCTTTCAATCACAAACTGAAAAGTCTATTTATTTTTCAAGAATGCTGAGCTAGCCAAAAGCAGTCACATTAAAGTTCCACATGCCACTACACTCGGCCACCATGCCAGGGAAGACATGCCACTCTACACTTGATGGAAGGCAGGGGTTGACATATGACATAGTTTCAGCTTTCCTAAGTCAACTTCAAAACGTCATCACAATGATGGAGCTGCAGGCCTGAAGTATTAGCGAAGCGGTCAGTAAGTGTTTGCTGTACTTATTTACATGATTTATAAGGCAGTTTAGACAGGAGAGCAAAAGTCAGCAGTGCACGGCAGCAAATGCATCTAACTTTTTTTTTTTTTTTTTTTTTTGCACTTAGTGTAAATGTTCAGTAGTTTACTTAGAACTCTGCAGACAACAGTTTAATTGAGGAGTTTCCCAGGTATAAACAGGGTGTTTAGGAGAGGTAGCTTTCAGCGTGATTTAGAGCAAGTATTTGACTTCTAGAATACCATTGTGTCTTGGGAATAAAAAAGGATATTGTTTGTAGAAAAATCTAAAACATTTGTTAATTCTGCCCATCAAAACATTCGTCAACTAAGCATTCAGTGAGGAAAACAAAACAAAAACATGTTCCCTCCTGTTCCTTAATATCTAGTAAATAAAACATTCCCAATACTTTGTGATTGACTTTTACCTCTTAATTTTTCCTGGTGACACAATCTACATCTACGATCTGCCTACACATATCCACTCAAAACAGACGGGAAGTATTTTTCCTAGAATTAAGAGCTACTGTTTAGCACTTTGCATTTAAAGGTCTTTTTTCATAAAGAATAAATTGTTGGGAAAAGCAAAAGACAGACTTTAAGGGATTCGTGTAACAATAAAATGATAATGAAGAGTAATTTTGAGTGGTTGGGCCTCAGAAGGAAATAAGCTTACGAGTCTAATACAACTCTGAGTGCTGGCCTTTGGCTCCTAAATTCTTGGGTTTTAAGGTATCGTAGCTAAAATCTTTCAGTAGATTTGTTATAAAAGTGTTACTAACTGGCTTTCTTCTCTTCCCTCCTCTCCCTTCCCCTCCTGTATTTTTCCCTTTCCTTCTCTTTTATATTCAGATAATAGTCTCTGTTTTTACGACTAGGGAATGCAAATTTTAGTAGCACATTAAGGGGTAGTAGATAGCTCTGTGGGTAAAGTTCTTGCAAGCATGCAGACTTGCATTTGATCCCAGAGCCCACTTGAAAAAAAAAAAAAAAAAGGCAGGAGGCCAGCAAGATGGGTCAAAGGGTAAAGGCCTGTACTTTCTATCTTGAAGGCCAAGTTCAATGTCCAGATGTGAACCTTGGCACCCAGGAACCCACACAATTACACACACACAATAAGAAAATGTGAACATTTTTAAAAAGCCAATAATGGTGCCTCATACCTGAATCCTAGAGCTGACAGATCCCTGGGCTCACTAGGCAGCAAGTGAGAGATTCCATTCCACAAAAAACAAGTGCTTATCACTGGAGAAATGGCACTTGAGGTTCCCTTTCGGTTCCCAGTTGCATATGCACACACATGTGTACCTCAACATACACATGCACCTGTACACACATAAATACATGCACATGGGTGTGCACATGTGCTTGTGAGTGTGTGCATGCTCACGTGCAGCACACCAGAGACTAGGAAAGGAAGCTAAACTATCTACAATCTGAAGACAGACATTGTTATCTGGTTAATATTTTGTCACATTTTGTTGTGTACCTGTCATATTTGTTTGCTGTCATGTAAGCTACTGCCACCATTGTAACTGAGGCTTCCTGTTTTGCAAATGTGACACTAGATGTGTTCTTAGCAATATATGTGCATCGGTACAATCTCGATCTTTTTATTATTCATCACAATGCATTGACTGCATGAATAGATATTCAGGAGCATTGCCTGCACAGTTCTCCCCATCTCCTGCCTCACCCTATATACACCCAATTTGATTTTTATGACACAAAATGCCAGAGGCATAATTTTACAAATATCCTTATGTGACCATCTGACTTTTTGCTTTTAAAACAATTAAGGAAGTGAATTTCTAGTAGGCTCATTCTACATAAATAGGTATGAATTATAACCTCATACTGGATTTATGTTTATTTTAATAATCTCAATTACTATAAACAAATAATTGTGTAGATTCTTCGGTTGGAGCATATGCAAATTGTATGGGTTGTATTTGCAGTATAAAACTTGAGCTAGACTCTTTTGTTCAAATGACTAATCTTTCTCTGTTAGGGTGACATCCAGCTGGCGTCACAGAGTGGAGTCACCCAGAATGTATTTTTTAAGCACATTTTCTGTCTTCAGAGAGATGGCAAAATTGTTAACTTGGAAATTTATAAACATGCGAAGAGGCTGGTGATAAGAATGGCGTGCTTTTATGACAGTACTATGACATCAATGGTTCTGTTGACACTATATAAAAAAAAAAAACAAGTGAACACAATTACAAAAAGTAAAATGTGAACAAGTGACCAGCAAGAAATATGACATCTTTATGTAGAAAATGGCAAAACTTTACTGAAAGATATAAAGTGCTTGAATGAATAAAATGATGACACACTTCACCAGGTGAGAAACAGTCAAAGATTTTAATTCCTCAACAAGAATTTTATTAGAGGGACAGCCCATTAAATAATATGTGATATTTTGTTCAAATTAATCTGACCTGAAGTCAGAAGACTATGCATATGAGAACTGAGATCTTCAATAAACAACTCATTATAAGCTGGAGTGCAAGACAGAACTTAATTTAAAGATATAAAAGTATTAAAAAGATTTTAGCTGTTAAAATCAGCAAGACTAATGAACACATGGGTGATCTATCAGACAGATATGGGGAAAGCAAGCACTCCAGAAACCAGACACAGCGTGGCTGTGAAGTTGATGCTTTTATGGACCGTGCCAAGTCCAGAAACACATATGTTCCAGCTCTAGATGGAGAACATGTTTCATTCAATAATAAGCAAGTATTTAACTAGCCAATCATAGCACCATTTCAGATCTCATAAACATACAAATAAGCTGGGCAAAATCTGTAACGTTAGAATGAATATTAAGCATCATTTATAATACTAAACTGCCTTGAATATCAGGTCAAATTTTAAGTTCTCAAAAAGAAAAAAGAATACTAAAGCATCCTACCATTTATGTATCAGGTAAGCACATTACAGCCAGATAGGCATATCTGCATTGCATTGGCTTTTCCTGAAAGCATTTTGCCAAAGAAAATCAATAACTGATCTAAAAAATTCCTGAAGGAACCATTTGTTGGACTGAAAGGGGGAGCTGTTGGGGGGAAGAGGGTGGAAGGGTGGGACAGGAGGGGGGAGTAGGGAAGGGATTGTGACTGAGATGTAACTTGAAGAAATAAAAAAATAAAGTATAAAAAAAGAAAAAAAATTCCTGAATCTGTATTTTAGAAAAAATTTAAAAGTTGGACCTCATAAGGAGATATGCAAAAATATTTAAGACTCTAAAACCTAGCAAAACAGGTTGTTAATGTATTTTGGTGTGTTCATAGTAGGTCATAGTGCATGTATAGGATGTGTGTGTGTATACACATGTGTGCATGTGTAGGATGTGTGTGTGTGTAAACATGTGTGCATGTGCAGGATGTGTGTGTGTATACATGTGTGAATGTGTGGGATATGTATGTATACACATGTGTGAATGTGTGAGATTTGTGTGTATGCACATGTGTGTATGTGTAGAATGTGTGTGTATGAACACGTGCTCATGTGTGGGATGTGTGTCTGCACATGTGTGGGATGTATATGTATGCACATGTGTTCATGTGTGGGGTGTATGTGTATGAACATGTGCTCATGTGTGGGATTTGTGTGTATGCACATGTGTCAATGTGTAGAATATGTGTGTATGTGTGGGATTTATGTGTATGCACATGTGTGAATATGTGGAATGTGTGTGTATGAACATGTGTTCATGTGTGGCATCTGTGTGTCTACACGTGTGATGATGTGTGTGATGTGTTTTTACACATTTATGCATGTTTGGGATGCATATATGCACATGTGTGTAATGTATGTGCATACACATTTGTGCATGTGTGGGATGATATGATCTGTGATCTGACATGTCCATGGACTTATGTTAGGTATAAAGTCAAATCCAAGAAATGTTCATAGTAAATTTCAAATTCATATATATATATATATATATATGTATACCAATGTATGTATTTCACAGAGAGAAAAATGAAAATTTAATACACATATAATTGGAGAAAAAGAGGTTACTATTTATCCAACTAGGCAACAGACACTAAGAGCAACTTGTGAAAATGTGCACTTCAACTGAAAAGTTTGAAAAATCTTCAGTTATTGAAACCTGGGGCCAAAGTCGTTAAAATTCCTTACATGGTCCTGAGGAAGCAACTTCTGACTTGCTCTCCAGCCTCATTTTATTCCATTATCTGTTTGCATGTGTATGTGTGTGTATGCATGTGTGCATGGGTGTACATGAGCATGAGTGTGTGTGCACATGTGTGGTCACATGTGTACCTCCATGTGTGTTTTGCGTGTGTGTGTGTGTGTGTGTGTGTGTCGGGAGGATAGGCATATGGGTTTATGTATATAAAGCAAGGCAAAAGGGTGTCAGGTATCTTGTTCTGTAGCCTTTCACCTTATTTTCTGACACAGGGTCTCACAACAAACCTGAAGTTCAGTCAGTCAGCTCCAGGGAGGGATCCTCCTGTCTCTACCCTAAGGCCCCAACACTGCGTTACAGTCACCTACGGCCATGCCTGCCTTTCACGAGTGTGCTGAGGATTTGAACTCAGGACTACTTTCTTTCACAGAACATGTCTTACCCAGAGAACCATCTCTGCAGCCCACAAGTCTCTTCTTCATTCACTGTGCCTGACATGCTGCCATCTGTCTGTCTGTCTGTGTTTTTTTTTTTAATACCTCAACCCCATACTTTTGTCATTTTACAAACCTCACAAATGCATTTCCTCTGGACCCTCTTTTTGGTCAGCCTTTAATCATCTGTTTCAGTTACTTTAAATGTCATTGGCCTGAAGACCTTTCCTGACCCTCAACATATATTAAGTTCCTTATTATGCAATATATTAGTGATAAATGATTCTGACTTAACTGTCCTCCAGTTTGCAACTTTGTACATTTGTATAGTTGTTTGGCTAACTTTCATCTTTTCTGTGATATTTGGAGCCCCACTTTTCTGGGACTGCACCCCTAGCCCTGTCATCATCTCTCTCCCTTCCTGGGACAAGCTAGATGCCACTTTGTTATATTAACAAATGAATAAATATTTGAATTTGATTCTGTGCTTTCAAATTTCTCTTCTTCAGGTATAAAGGTTCATTGGATATTTCTCTAAAATTACATGATGGGAAATGTGATTTTTTTGGCAAATGTTCACAAATTAAAAACCCAAACTTTTGAAAATTATTCAAAATTGAGTTTTCTTAAATCAGGCCATAGGACTCTTAGATTCTGTGTCACTGATAGTTTAGTTTAGCAAATTACTTATTAAGAACACACAGTTGGGTTATGTTTCAAAGTGGGCTGTTCTCAATATGATTGAGCGATCTCATGAAACCCTGAGGTGAAGAGAACAAGAATCTTGGTTCTCATGAGTCTGTAGATGAGGGAGGAACCCTCCACCATTCATACATGTCCATTCCTGAATGCCAGCAAGAGCCATTTGGGGACAAGAGAAAGGATTCTCTGCCCTAAGAGAAACGTGTCATTGAATCCACATAAAGATTCTGTGTACAGTTTTTCTCTTCCCGTGTGACTAATTCTCCAATTTCATTCTGAAACCAATGCATAGGCAACATTTATGGCAGGTATTTACTGGAGAATGCCTCATTCAAAAATTCAGATTGTTAAAATTTGTGGAGATACTCTTTCCTCAAAAAAAAAATCTATAAGTTGATACTTATGCTGCTCTTTGTTCAACAGGTGCTGAACACTTGCCTTAGGAAAATAAGTGGACCCACCCTGGACAGGTGGATGGAGGGGCCAGCAGAGGTCCAGACACAAAAGCTTCTTGAATGCCAGCTACATGTGAAGCTCCCCGAACAAGGTTTGAGTGTCGCTAAATGCTTTAAGGTTTTTCTCACTTTAAGAAGAATTTTATTTCTTCAATTATGCAATAATTTTTACCAAGTCAAAAGCACATTATCGGGTGTGCTGATTCACTGGAGTGTCTCTGGAAGGAGTTAGAATGGGCACACTCATCCATGAGGATGCTGTGCAGATTTCCAAGTGAGAACTGGACACGGGGCCACTCACGCTCTGGGGCATCTGTGGGCTGAGTTCTCTGACTCTGGGTGTAGTCTATGGTCGTTATTTACATACCGTCACTGTGTTGTTGCCCCAATAGATACAACTTCTCAAGTGCATTCATTCACTATGTCAGGAAAACAGCCAATTAGGTATCAGACACAAATCCAATGAGCGGCATATAAGGATTGAGAGGAGATGAATTCTAAAACAAGCTTGATAAATTAATGCTTAACTCCATTCTTGGGGAAAGATCGGTCCAAATAAAACATTTCTATAGCTTTGTTGACCACAGGACGATATAGAATCAGAGATGTCAATATGTGCTCTAAATATACACTCTCTAACCAACAACTTAAAATGACATAAATCTTATTTTTGTAAACAATACTACAATTACTTTTAATCCAGACAAATGTTCCTTTAAAATCCTTCATGTTCATATCTTCATTTTTTTAATTTCCAGAAATGCAGCCAAAAGGTTATGACAGCTATAACTTTTGTTTTCTTCCTTTTTTTGTCTTTGCATGAGACACTGTTTTCCAAATTGATACTAGCTGTGTGTCTGCATTATTAATGTCTTTTATGAAGATTTAAAAACAGCTAAAATAGTAAACGAAAAAGGTTCAGGGCTGCTGTCCTGTTGCCTATAAACTGACGAATCCCCTACTACAACACTCATTTACTTCCTTTTCTACCTCTGTAAGGAACTGTACAGGAAAAATGTCTCTCATAAATGGATCCATAGTGTTGCACATGACACTTGTCAGACCTAGATGAGAAGTTGCTTAAAGGACTTCATGGCAGTCTTATTCTTTTCCTGGGTGTTAGTGATCATACACTAGACCTCTAGTGTAAAACCTTGAATAGGGCTGCATATTCTTGGACTGCGTATTTTCAAAATATGGACCATGGAGTCAGGACAAACAGCTTTAAGAAATAGACTGTCAAGGAGGCAGGGCAACACTTGGCAGTAATGGGGGCAGAGGCTGACACCAGTACTTTTTTTTTTTTTTTTAACCTCCATCCCCTTTCCTTCCACCCTGGAAAATTCACTCCACAGCATCTCAGTTCAGCACAGTGTGGCTGCCCTCTCCTCCAACTCATTACAGGGAAATGAATTCAAATTGCTTGAAGAGAAGCAGTCTCTTTCATCTTCCCACTGACTGACACAGAACTACAAAGTTCTCCAATGGGATTCCTAGTTACAAGCTGTCCTGCATCCCGGCAACAATTCCCCCACTGGAGTCCCTCCCTAGGGGCAGTGTGTCAGATATACTACATGGCTTGCCAGCAGGACTCAGAAAATACACAGCTCCTTCCACACTGAAAAACAGGCCCCAGGGGCGATAAAACAAAGCAGTCCCTTTCAGAACAGCCCCAGCCTTCCTGCAGTCTCCTTGCAACTGGAAGGATTTCCGGGGATCGTTTTCTTTTACCTTCTCAAGAAAACAAATGCTCCCATATTGCCTTTTGCCTTGTAATTTTGATAAAATACAGTTTATTGGTGTGGGGAGAGAAGGGAGAGTAGGTATGGGGAAGGAGATCATGAGCAAAATCCCTGATTTCTCTAGGTAACCTTGACCCACACACTGAATCTTCTAAGTTTTTCTTTTTTTGTTGAGATCTGTAGCATTTGAACAGTTATCTGGCCTTCCTGGTGACTGGCAACTTCTAGGCAGAGTAAATCCACTGAGGTGATCTGAAGGAGCATGGTGGACTACACAGGCCCTCATTTCTCCTGTAGCTGACACAGACAGAGAGGAGAGAACGTATTCTTTGTGTGCCCCTCCTTTGTCTTCCAAGGGAGGCAAAATCCATTAATAGGAGAGCAACCACCACCTTCTAGAGGCTCTGTAGGCTGTGAAAACCATGCTCCTCACTATGCATCAAATCATTTCAAACAGCCGGAGCCTCCCACTCTTCCTTACTTCCCCATACCATCTTACTCCTGGGACACACCAGCTCACCCTTCCTCTGAACTCTCTCCATCTAGATGCATTTTGCAGCATTGTGCTTTGGTTTTCTTGGACAAAGATTGGAGAAAGACTTGCAGGCAAATCATGAAAGCAAAGAATGTTTAACAGTGTAAGAGGTACCCGAAGAGTTTCCTGCTGAAGCAGGAATCTACATATGGCTTTCCCTGTGGTCCTCTGGGCTCCTCCCCTTAGGGCTGTGTCACCCAACTCCTTTCTTCCAGTCTGAAACATTGTGATGAATCCAAATTATTTCCCATCAGAGTGATTAACCCTCACCAGATTTCTGTTTAATTTCCCACAAAGACAAGAGCTATCTATTGTAGAAAATAAAAAAGAAAACTTAGTTCATAAAAAGGGAAAATGGGAACATAAGCCATTCCTAAATATAACCATATAGAAATAATGCCTCTGTTCGTTTCAAATCCCAACTTGTCCTTTTAAAAACAGTCTTTTTTTTTTTTAAATTCAAGTTACCACTCCCTCCTCCACTCCTAGTCATACCCTCCCACCCTTTTCTCTCTCCTCTTCCTCCTCCTCCTCCTCCTCCTCCTCTTCTTTTCCTCAGGTAAGGGGTGCCCCCACATATCAACCCCCTTCAGTTCATCTGCCACATGAGGGTTAAGAGCTTCCTCTTGCACTCGGGGCTGACATGGCAGCCCAGATAGTGTAAGGTGTTCCACTAACAGTCTTTTAACTTAATATTTTCTCGCTTGTTTTTGTATGGTGGCTGTCAGTTCTTCTGAGCAAGGGAAACACATTGCTAATGCTAATTTCATACTAAATTCTTTCCTTTTCATTCCCTGTTGTTTCCTATTCTTTCTCTCCTCTGTTCTTTGGAGAGACTCCTTCCTGTTAAAAGTGTTCGCGAGGGGGAAATATCACACGAAGCCCATGTATTGTATCTGTCTCTAGTCTGGAAGTGGAAATTCCAGAAATCACAAAGTCATGGTAATAACAGTACAAGATTATCAATCTGCTTTTATACTAAAAGCATTTTCCTTTGACACATTGCAAGACCATTTCCATTCATACTCTATTTTCTCAATAATCCACAACCTCTTTCTCAAAGTCGTGTCTTTATTCTGTGCTACAACACCAAATAGGGGATTTGAAGAAAGGAGCATTTGCAGATGAAACGTGAGCTACTGTGGTGCACAAAGGACTCAGCAATTAGTCCATCTCAGCACAAAACAGTCTGGCAGGTCACCCAGTCCTGGAGATAACTTCCCAGTCCATTCAAAGGAAGGATAATGAAGAGCTGAAAAATCCACAAAAGACCCCACAATCACTGCCTGGGAAAGAGCAGGATGTGCAGCGGCTAAGACAGCATTGTCTACTAAAAATAGGATTGCTCTGAGGACTCCCAGAAAGCCTGGTGGTAGCAGAGGGCTGGCATTGGGGGAAAAAGGGAAAAAATGTCCTTAAAGAACCCAGAGCCTTCTCTTTTTCTCTTCATGCAGTTTCTGTCTATTTCCTATTTTGGTAACTGGATAGTTTTATAATAGTTCAGCTGAAAATGTTTGGAAACTCTGCAATACTGATAACAGCCACTGAAATTCTTGGCACAGATGATTTTCGTGGATGTGGTTAAGTAAATTATCATTTGTAATTTTGAAGCCAGTTTCATGTGAGCCAGGTTTCTGTTACTTGTTATAATTTACTGTAGTTTTTATTGAATTCACAATTCTCTTTATTTAAAAATAGGACAAATTAAATAACGTATGAAGGTATTATAAACCTACCTAGAATTAAAATTGTTAACAAATACTTATGAAGTAAACACACTTCACAGCAACAGCAACAACGAGAAATCCCAAACGAAGTTTTCTACTGATCACTGACTGGGAGTTCATGGCTCACCTAAGCACATTGAGTGACTCACTACTAAGGGCCCTTGAATTGAGCCCTAACTTCAGGCCAGTGGATGGCACCTACTCACCCTAGGAAACTTAACTTGCATCCTATGTTTCTTGAATTGAATGGATGAGGCAAAGCAGGTATAATTCCAAGAACTAAGTGCTCAATCTTAGTGCAAATGACTGGAAAAGCAATCTTCCATTTTCCAGAGCAAACGGAGTACCCTACTTAATTTTGTAACTCATAGTTATTTGTGTTTCTGTGTCTTTTGCTGTTTTCACACTCAAGCCTATAATTTAAAAAAAGGAGAAAGTCCAGCTTTCCCCACATCTTCCCCTAATTAATTCTGCTCTGTTTGTCATTCTAGCACCTGGGCTCTTGCCTCAAATGCTTGGGGACTGGTGTGTCCCTCTGATCTCAGCTGCTTGCAGGCATCCTCTGGGTCCACATTTTAGTGCTGTTTTATAGAACTAGTTAAAAGCTAGTTGAAAGCCTAACTAATCAGGTCTTTTGCACACAGTGATATTCTTGTACTTCAGGGACAGTGACACCAAGTGCTTGCAGCAAACATTGCCCCTATGTGTAACAGATGGATGCTCACTGCTAGACAGACACACATTCCTGCTGGCACAGTACAGGGTTCCGAAGATACTCATCTGAAGGTGAAGGCTGCAAGTCAATTTCTTAAACGTAGCTCTTGAAAGTTGCTTCATTAGTGACATTAACATTTGAATGCATGTGGTATAATTTATAGATACATAAAACTATACTTAGTTACAAAATACGGGAGAATAAGCATGGAAAATATACATATCTATGGAAGAAGATGAGAGATGGAGGGCCAATAGGAAATGTCATCCTATTATTGATTAAAAAACTCAATGTCATAATGGTGGAATTGTACCTGTTGGCAACACATCAGTGCCTTGTCCTCATAAAAACAGCCCCAGAAATTCTCCAGAGAATGGGAACTTCATAAACAATGCCTAAAGGATGATGAGGAAGAAAATTCTACAAGACAAATAATGACCCAGAAATAAAAATGGAAAAATAATTAGATACAAGCACAGCTGTGCCCACATGCACCTAGAGAAAAGGTAGACAGAGAGGACCTTCACCCACTGAGGACAAGGTGGGTCATTTAAAGAGTGACTTTTGAAATGAAGGGATGCTCAGTGTTCGGTCTGAGCACTGTATACTAACAATCAGTCCATACTCCGAGTAGGTTGGGCATAGACATTTTTTGAGGGAATACATCAATGGGAAAACTTGTAGCGTTTAGAGCAGACTTTCCTAATATCTAAGGAGACCCTACGGCTCAGTAAAAGGAGGTGTCCAAGACTGCAAAGAACAAACTCGCAGGAGAAACATGTTCCTTTCCAAAGATTTACATATGAAAATTCCTTCAGACTAAGTCCTGACAGGAGAAATGCAGACCCAGGTGCCACCAGGTACTGTTTACAGTACACCAGGCAGGCAAAGGTCCCTGTGACAGCATGCTGATTGGAAGTGTGGCACGCCCATACTTTTCCTAACCTGTAATTCTATGGAGTGATATCTGAAGTGTCTTAAACGTACAATGCATTTCCTTTCACCAGGCAATACATTTTTATTATAAGTTTTTAAAATTTTGTTCTTCCCCGAGGAAGACTATTTCTCCCACCAGGTGACACATCTTAAGGAAGTCCTCTTACTATTTAATATGTATATGTATAAAATGGGATGTTAAGCCATTGCAGCATTATTTGTATAACCAAAGACTTAGACAAGTGTCTGTTAATAGAGAACCGGTTAGATAGTGAAGGTGCATGATGAGCACACAGAGTATGTGACACTTTGTAAAGATGGGGTGTTCTCAGGGAATTCTCACTGCAATGTCTCTGCAACTACTGAGTTAAACAAAGTAACTGACAGCCAAGTATACAGTTTGGTATTGTTTGTAGAAAAGTTACATATGTGGGAAGAAGAGTAGAGTCATTTCATGGAGGAATGCATGCAGATAGATGCGTGGGCACACAGATAGATGGAGGATAGAAGACACAAGGCACTCCAGTTTCCTGTGAGATTCCAGAACAGATTGGAAGCTTTGGCTGCTTTTCATTCGTGCTTGTCCTTTAAATTTTGACTCATGGGAAAAATAACATCTGACAAAAGGATAATTTTTTTATGATGATGAAAAGAAATTATTTATTATTGTATTGTTTTTGCTACTTTCAACTTTTCATGGCTGCTTATAATATTGTCACATGTTGATGTAGAAATTTTTCTTTATTTTCTTTTTTTTTTTGGATATACCAAAGATCCAACAAGTTTATTTTTTCTCATACATTTTTTTTATAATTTATTTTTTATTTCTTCAAGTAACATCTCAATCACAATCGATATCTGCTGCCTATGTTGTTACCAAATGTGACCCTGACTTTGTAAAGTTCTTGGTTTAGCATTGGAGTTGCTACATGGAACGAGGTTCCCGGGTAGGTGTCTGCAGAGAGAGACGGCTATCCTGGCTTGAGAAATTGGCGCAGGTTGTCTTGGGAATTCTAACCACTAACTCTTCTTCAGCAGCCATTACAGTTGTTCATCATGTCAAGGAAATAACCAATTAGCCGTCCGACAATTCAGTAAGCCTTGTACAACTCGGGGAAGCAGATGATCTCTTTTATAACTTTGACAAATTAACATTTAATTCCTTTCTTGAAGAGCCACACAGATCTCCCAGCCTCAGTGCAAATGCCACCTGGCTGCTGATAGCCAACAGGATAAGATGTCAAAATCCTTGTACTTGACATTGGACAGGAGTCTTCCAGTGACAAGAACCAACAAAGGGAGGTTGCTGGGGATGATTTCAAGACTCTCCCTCCACTTCTCACCCTGCCCCTCCAACTCTGAGTCAAACGCACACACACCACAGGACTCCCTCTAAGTCAAACCTTGTAATTGTTTCCAATTTGTCTGTTTTGCTTTTGGCAATTAACAAGCTGAAATGTTATCGCGGAGGAGTTCATCTCATTTATAAGACTAGGTTTTTCCGCCACTAAAATATGCAGGCGCTCTGTCCTTCACTACCGGCAGGAGATAAATGGCTGGTTTTCGTTGCTGAAGAATATATAATGGTTAAAAAGTCACTTTTTTCCTCCAGCTCTACATAAATCACGGAACTAGTCAATATTTAATAATGCTTGCCTTGGTCTGGAGTCCCTTGATCACCCCTGTCATGTGTAATAGCTCCCTCTCCGATATCTTTGACATAAAAGCCCAGCTTTACTGAAATGCTAACATGTAGAGGGTCATTACGGATCGACATTTACCTTAATCTGTGACTGCCAACCATGAACCGATAAATTCCAGCAGATTCCACTGGGAGAAATCAGTAAACTTCTCAGTGGAAAGAAGTGAAAGAAAATTCTGCCGAGGACAGAATACATTTTCTACAAGGGCTGCTTAGCAAATGGATTCTGACTTTTGAAAGTTCTCTCGCTGCCCAGCTTTGCAACATTTAATACCGTTTTGATGGTTTGAGGGACGGGGTGACAGCCAAAGATGGCGAGACTTAGAAGGCAAGCGGGAGTGTTCTCTGCAAAAACAATGCAAGATTAAACACGACGGGGAACGTGGCTCTTGCATTATTCACCCAGCTGCCTTGGCGGAATAGCCGGGCTGTCATGGGTCCGGCCTAAATGTTGCTTCTTTTTTCAAATCGATCATCACTCCTTCACCTCATAATCTTACCAGTGCTTCACAGCAGAATACATCAAAGCCTTGATTGCATAAAAAAGGGACATGCCAATCTTTGAGGGGGATCAGCTCAGCTTCTCACTCAGAGTCCATTCTCTGTGCATTTGCTTGTTTTCTTAGAGACACACTATGGACATTTAGGAAGACCCTCTTCAAAGCCTCAAAAAGTCTGTTTTTCTCTCTCTTTGCACCTTTATACATTTTGGGGATGCAATTAAGTCTTACAAGCAGACAATGCAGAAGCAAACAAATGAACAAATGACAATCTGGAGGATACTATTTCCTTTTTACTAAAGTATGCAACTATCCCCTCTATGGCTTTGCCTATATGCTGCTACTTTGAATACAAATATTAAAAACCATGTCTCTTTTGAAAAAGTGATAAAGGAAAAAGTTACTAAATATGCAAATTAAAATTTCTAGTACAACGCATCCTGCAGCACTTCTCTGGTAGGCCATGTTTACAACATGAGTCATGCTAATAGAACCCAACTTACTAAAATGGAGAAGCTGATGATATTTTCAATGAATCCCAACAGTCCAACTCATTGCTCAATTAGTGGAAATTATGAAAATGGCAACCAGAAATAACTTACCTGGGATGAAGTGCAAAATCAAAGCTGCAGCCTTTGCACAAATAGTATTTTAGGCTTGAATTCTATTTCAGGCCAGGAAGGGACACACAGGACTCTCCCCTGCTAGCGATCCAACTCAGGGAAACCACAGATCATGCCAACCTCTAGCTGTATGTTGCATTACCCATACCTATGATTATGTTTAATTTGTAAGTTAGAAAGTCAGAGGTTAACAAGAAATAATAATCAAGCTGAGAAATTATTTCAATATAATAGAATAGAAAGCATGTATGCATAGTCTTTCCTTTTTCTTTCTGAAATTTTCTATTTAATAGTGTTGGGCTGGTTCACTACAGGTGGCTTAAATGCCAGAAACAAAACCGTCTTTGTCCTGTGAACCCGACCGGACTGTGCAGATAAGAGCCATCTGTGTAGTGTGCTGACACACTGTTGTTGGACCCTGCCCTGGTTGTGGCCAACACTGCAATTCTGGGGACCACATGCTGAACACATCCTCTCTAACTCCTCGACATAGTTTAGATTTCTTTTTAGGAAAAATCCAGAAACAAAATTCAGGCTAAAAGCAAGTGTTCAGGTACAGATAAATGGCTTTCTGATGTGATTGAAGGTATAAGAATTGCACACAACTTACCCTGATCTGAATAGAAACTTCCAGTAAAAAGGACTGCATAGGTTAAACACCCATTAGGATGAAGAAGTGCTTTCTTCCTCACATGGGCTTCCCGGGATCCCTTAGTTTTGACAAGCACATTGACCACACCTTCGGGAGGAACTTCTAGAGTCTGATTTTCTACCTGCGAGTATAAAAAGTTTTATTTAGTTTGCAAATAAAATAAGTGCATGCTTTGGTTTGAGCATATATCTTCAAAGAATCTTTTTGCCATGAAGCAAACCATTGTGACAGTAGCATCTTGTCAGAATGCCTCTTTTTGTCAATGTGATCAAAGCATATCTTGTATTTTCTTTCTCCTGCTGAGAAAGCTTAGAGTTGCAGTTTCTGTCCAAGACAGTGGCTTGTTTTCAGAGGATGCTGACTGGCTCCAGCGAGCTTGTGCCCATAGCTGTGCATAACCACATAACTGTTTTCAGAGTTGCTTAATAATTTCTAAGTGATTGTAAAAGAAAGTGAGATACACATGGTCTGTTTTCCTAGATTCCCAGTTTCCTGATGGGAGGGATGGATTCTTGGTTTGTGAAAAAGACACTTGAAGCTTCCTCTCCTTTCTTCTCCCCTCCCCTCCCTTCCCCTCTCCCCTCCTTTCCCCTCTCTCCTCCCCTCTCCTCTCTCCTCCCCTCTTTTCTCTTCTCTCTTCCTCTCCTCTCTCTGCTGTCCTCTCTCTCTCCTTTCTTCTCTCCTCTCCTCTATCTTTCTACTCTCTCTCTTTCTCTTCACTCTTCATTCTTCTCCTCTCCCCCCTCACTCTTTTTCTCGTTTGAGCTTTGAGCTGTCTTTTTCTCTTATATGAAAAGGTGGTACCACAAGCTGATGTTCCCTGAAGTTACATCTATGTTAAAGAGCTCAGATGACTGAATAGGCCCTCTTGTGTTTGTGAGGTGTTGGGATATTGCATGCCGAGAGCCAGAATTATCTTGGGTTATCTTTTCCCCACCCCGAATAGTCTCTTACTAACCAAGACTGAATCAGATTCACACCATCTTGCCCATTAAGTGAAATCTCTGGAATGTACTCATTGAGCAGACCACTTCCCTCCAGCAATCTAGGAGCTAAGGGTGTCATCAGCATGTGAGATCCACAGCAAAGTCCCTGGCTTTTCTGTAGCCTGCCTACCTAATGTTTCCATCATTGTATTTGTTGGATGTGTGGATTTGTTTGTTTGTTTGTTTATGTATTTATTCATTCATTCATTTATTTACTTAATAGGTACTTACATACTTATATACTTACTTACATACTTATTCTTTGGTTCTGTAACTGCAAAACATTCATGAAACTATTTCTACATATAACCTGTCACTCAGGGCAACTAGAATTCACATTGTGGGTCATATTCATTCACATTTAGCTCAGAATAAACTGCTTAGATTTTCCATGAAGTGAGGCTGCATTTTGCATGGACAGCATCATGATGGCATCAGGAAATAGATATACCACAGTGGATCTTACCAAGATATAGTCATGTAAGAAGCTGATGTGACGTTGACCTGCTTGTGCAGAAAATGAATTGCTTCAAAAGTAGGACTTGGAAATAAAAATAAGCCTTAAATTAAACAAGCGTCATAAATGGCCCAATATCTAAAGTGAGTTCAACTACCATAGAGAGAAGCAGTTGCTGGCAAGAAGGTGGAAAGGGCCTCACAGCCTTTTTATTATCTTTTAATCACAGGCTAGAACTTGGTAAACTGAGCATCTGTAGTCCATGTTTGACCTTTCAAAGTTTATGGAGTATGCAATTAATTTTCACCTTATTTGTTGTGTGTATATGTATGAACACGTGAATGCAAGTGTATGTGGGAGTCAGAAGGCAACTACAGGTTTTGTTTCAAAAGAGCTATCCATTTTGTTTTTAAGACAGTATCTCTCACTGGCCTAGAATTATCCAGAATCTAGGCTTGCTTGTTGGAGTGCACTAGTCCTCTGCCTATCTCTATCTTCCAAGAGTTGGAGTTGGGTTATCAGTGCACACCACCACATCTGGGCTCTGGAGAATCAGACAAAAGTTCTTGTGTTTTTAAAGAAAGCAATTTACCAACTGATCATGTTTGTAGCCCTAACCTTAGTTATACAGTACAAATGGCTCATTTATGCCTCACAAGAAGATCAAACATGAGCTCCTATGGTAGGCAAATATTCACAATCATGAAGGCTTTATTTGTTAAGGTGAATGCATTTCTCCAATTATGAAAATAAATGTGGAAAAGACTGTGTGTTAATTTGTAATAAGTGTGAGGTCACAGGTGTTTTATCTGTATCAGAGAAGGGCTCTGGGTTCTTTGGTGCCAAGCTTTCTGCTCATACCTTGCTCAGTCACAAAAAGCTATGCACAAAAAGCAATGAAAAGCCTGAGTGGAAATACTCAATCTGTCAGTTAATGTCTCACAATAATGCAGCTACTCTGTGTCTATGTGTGCAGCTCCAGTCATTGTACAGAAGGGGCTTTCAAAGAGTTTAAGACAAAATGGCCCTCAAAAAATTGAATAATTAATGATAATTCCAGGTAATTCTATTATTCACTTCAAATACCTGGTTAATTCAAGATAAACATTTTCTTAGGTTTCCTTCAGTGTTTGGATAAACATTCTGACATATACACTATGCTAAAATTGACAACTATACCATTTTTCCTCTGACCATGAGGTTTTTTGTTTGTTTCTTTAATTTTTTTCTCTTTTTAAATATCTATGTGGCTTTAAAATAAATATTATGGAAAAAAGCCCTTGAGAGGGTAGAAGTTGGCTTTGCTTTGACCTAAAATTTTCCTTTGAAATAGAAAATAATGAACAAATGTGTGTCAAATTGGGACCCAGCCATACCACTTCTGGGTATACGTCCAAATGACTCCTCACTGAATCACAAGGAAGTTGCCTCACCTATGTTCATAACAGCCTTATTTGTAATAGCTAGAAACTGGAAACAACCCAGATGTCCCTCAACTGAAGAATGGATTAAAAAACTATGGTACATCTACACAATGGAATACTACTCAGCTATCGGAAACAAGGAAATCATCCAATTTGCAGCCAAATGGATGGAACTAGAAAAGCTTATCCTGAGTGAGCTAACCCAGACTCAGCAGGATGCACATGGCATCTATTTACTTATAGTCAGATTTTAGCTATTAAACTTCCATTCTTAATAAAACCCTTGATATGATCTCAAAACTCTTAGGTAAGTCATATTTCACTTAATTTTTCATGCTAACCTTTTCAAGATAAACATTGTTGGGAAATCCAAGGATTCTGAATAAGCCTGAAATAGCAGGTCTAGAGTGGTGTCCCTTGTGTTTTCCAACCTCTTCAGAAAACTATACCTGTTTATTTTTCTTGAAAGATTCACTTTATTAGTTTTGCTTATGTGCTGGTGTGTGTTTCTGGGTGTGGGCATGTTCATGTGAATATGGGAGCTCACAGAGACCATAAGAGGATGGTGGTTCCCCTGGAGCTGGGATCTCAGGAAGTTGTGAGCAGCTCATGTGGGTGTTAGAAACCAAACTCAGGTCCTTTGCAAGAGCAGCAATTACCCTTAAGCCAGCGGTTCTCAGCCTTCCTAGTGCTGTGACCCTTTAATACAGTTCCTCCTGTTGTGGTGATCCCCCAACAATAAAATTATTTTTGTTTCTACTTCATAACTGTAATTTTGATACTGTTTGAATTGCAACATAAATTTCTGGATTTTCCAATGGTCTTAGGAAACCCCTGGGAAAGAGTCATTTGACCCACAAAGTGGTCGTAACCCATAAGCTTAGAACCAAACACAAACTAAGCTCTGAGCTATTTCTTCAGCCTCTAAAGTATCTTTTTTTCTTTCTTTTTTTTTTTTTTTGGTTTTTCGAGACAAGGTTTCTCTGTGTAGCCCTGGCTGTCCTGGACTCACTTTGTAGACCAGGCTGGCCAAGTATCTTTTTTTCATATTAGAAATCATTCAAAAGTCAAATATGTTCTTTAAATTGACAATAAAAGAACAAACTACGGGGGACTTAAACGGGAATAGAGCAATTCTGTCTTAATCAGCACGAATAGCTCCCTTTGGTCAGGATGCGATAACAAAACACACTGAGCCACCAAATTCTGACTGTATCAAAACAGTAAGAATGTGGAATTGATGCACAAATGACTTATTTAGAAAACCCCTATATTGCCAAGTCTGTATCTTTTCTTTCTTCATCTTATGGACCATTGGCCCATGTGAAGGGTATTTGATGCCACATGTAAGACTGTGAAGCACATTTGATGGGGGCATGCTGAACAGTGTCTTTTCTGCTGTATGGTATGTATGGGTAACAGTGATATTTACTGTGCAAAAGATGTTTTAAAAAACCCAACATATTCTGTCTCCAAAATGTAGACATCGTTAATAAGAGAAGGGAAGAATACACAAGAGAAAAGTGCCAAGTGAGGGAGATGGTGGTGTGCTCCAAGTCAGTGTGGAGACTGGACTAGCGGGAACCTGGCAGGGTTGGCTTTACAACACAGTTCTCCTCTCCCTTCCAGTCAGGGGCTGTGAGTTTGATTTCTTAAGGTTAACGTTGCCTGCCATCAGGACAGAGATCAATAACTGTGTCCCTTGTTTAAAGTTTCTAGAATATCTTAGAGATGAGGTGGGGCAGACAGAATAACACCTCATAGGTCACACTGGGAAAAGGTGCAAGTTTTCAAGCTCACAGAAAGTATTCCTTTATTTCTTCTGTCTGTCTGACTCTCTATCTGTCTGTCTGTCTCTCTCCTTTTCCTTCCCACTTCCCCCCCCCCTTTCTGAATGGAGAAATGCTGACCCCCTTCCATTCCTGCTGTTAAGGGTTAAATATCCATCAGAAAGGGTCTGTACAATAAAGATTGATAGCAATAAGGACTCCAGCTTAGTCTCAGCAATGTGTGGTTTTAGCTTCTTGGAAAGCGACCAATCTCTGAATAGGTGCTGTGATCCAAAGGAAGCACAAATTAAATTAAAGAGCTGGGTTTTTTTTTTTGGTATGTGTGTATGTGGTAATATTTATATAATATACTATTCAATGAAGACAGAGTGCATTAAAATGATAGGGAATTAGCAAACATTGCCAAAAATACTTGTAACTAATGAGTATTTCTCTTTAAAAAAAAGAAGCTAAATCTATTTAATCAAGAAAAATGCATAAAAGTGTTAGGTATTATTTTAAAACTGAAGAAAGCTATTTTGGTCTGTGGTAGACATGTACTATTAACTGAACTTGGAAAATGATGTTGGAAAGCAAAGGATAATTTTTTCATGCTTTTAACTCTGAACAAAAGAGAGATACACATTATAGACTTCTAAAATGTGAGTATCAAAAGCAAATAGTAACAAAAATTTAAATATCATTCTTATAAAGCTACATTAGATTCACAAAATAAAAATATTTTATTCCAAGAGATGAAGTAAGTTCTATATTTGAATTGATTAATCTGCCTGTTGGACAGGAATCTAAGCATATTGTAGGAATTACAGCTTTTAATATTCATTTTGGGAATAACAACTGTAGTTATTGGGGTATCATTAAGAAAAAAACATATACCTTTTGTTTATCATCAAAGCAGGCACAATTATACGTACGTCTATTAAGGCAGACAACTTATTGTTTATTCAAGAATATATGTATTGTTCCCCCAGGTACACACTCAGCCCTGAAATGTACATTGAACTAAAAACTCTTAAATGAACTCTGGTAAAAGGAGTAGCCTCCTCCTGTGCTTGACAGGCTCTTACTTCTCCCTTGAAACTTGCAGCACCCAGCAGCTCACACATCCCGGAATGTAAATTCACACACTTACCAGTGGGCCCAGAGCACAGCACTTGGCTGTGCATGCTTGGACTCGGAAAATGTATAAGCTCCCAGGATCAAATCCATAGGCATGGTAGTTGAGTTCTGAAGAATTTTGAATTACAATATCATCTAGATATAACCCATAAGTTGTGATCATTCCTGGGAAGACAAAAATCAGCTTTCAACATGACCACAGGATAGTAGCGAGTAACTAGGTAGCACATACCTCCTGTATTGCTTTCCTGGAGATACTGAATCTCCTGCCCTGCTCATGAGTGCTGCCTCTTCTTAAAGGATAGGATAGTCACTTCAGACAACACATTGTTAGGCTACCTTAGCACAGACACAGCGGTGGAAGCAACTGCTCTAGAGGAAAATCTTGTTTGAAGCCACATCAAATGTCATCATTTAAGTCCCAGGTCTTAAGAGGAAGTGGACACAATTATGGTTGTGTGTATTCTATAAACACACTTAATAGGTGCTTTGGATATAAAGAGACCTTACTGATTATAGAATTACATGTTACTTGGAGTCTTGCTGACAATATTCTAAGTGGACACACACTCACATCTGAACCTTTTTCCTCACAGCCTGCCTAAGAAAGGGGTTGTATCATTATCCTTCCTTTACAAGTGAAGAAACTGAGGAATGGAGCTGAGGTGAGTTGCACAAGGCCACACTGTAGGCAAGCCTTAGACTTGGGATTTTTATCATATGGTTGGCTACACAGTTTCTCCAGCATTTACTCAGCCACAAGCTAAACCCTGTCCGATTGTGAATTTACATTCACAAATGGGTTAGAGAAGCCATGCACATTTTCACAAAATTATTAGAAATAGGTGAAATTGGAGTGGACATCAAATAGAAGGACTCTCTTTATTCAAGTAAAATGTTCTTGTGGAAGTAATATAAGGATCAGCATAATCAAGTTCACTAGAAATATCGACTTCCCAAACTTAGCATTGCACTATTGGAAACAAAACTCTGACCATGTTAAATCGGAACTGTTACTGGAGTTAGATTAATTTCCAAAAGTCCTCCCTGAATATTCTCTCCCTGTATCACTCTAAGAGTTCTATTATCATACAGCTGTGGTCGGTGTTCCTTATGTAGCTCAGAGCACAGCCCTGTTGTGGCTTTTAACCACTCATCCCACTGTGCTATTTCTATGCCGTGTTTAATTGCCCGGTTTCCCCAGCAGATTGTAGGATCCCATAGGAAACCATGACTCTTCCTCATCTGCTTATTTCCACAGCTAAGCACCATGCCTCAAATGTAGTAGTCACATAATGAATATTGACAGGGTAAATATATTCACATGCAGCATAATAAAGCAATCAGCATGTAATGCAAAGTAATAATTTAAGCCCTTGAAGGAAGAGATATCCCCACACCTGAAAAGACAGTTAGGAAAATGTTATTAAAGAAGAGTTCAAAGAACAGACTTTAAAGAGTGAGTCTAGCAAGGTCAAGGGCAGCAAGGAAGTCATTCAAAGCTGATTTCCAGGATCCTGAACTTGAGGTTTAGGGCCAACTTGGTAAATATCTGTAGAGCAGCCCCAACCTTCATCCATTGGCAATAATGAATGCTACTCATGAAGCCACCACACCGGGGATGGTTGATTAGCTTTCTGTCCTGGGAGGGCACCACACACCTCTAGATCTACTCACAGCAGCTTGTCTCCTGCTCATTTTATAAGAACCTTCAAAGACCTTTGGCCTGACATATTGATGGCACAGGCTCTTTAGTTTTCTTTTAGTATGTGTGAATGTGTGTGTGTGTGTGTGTGTGTGTGTGTGTTGTATAATGCCCTGGGTTCAATACCCAGTGTCAAAACACATCAACAATTCAACAAATGAACAATACTTTCCATATAAATTACCCTCTGGCTTTAATATCTAGCACGTTTTCTCTTTTATTAAAAATATCTTTTGATCAATATGTCCCCTTAGAATCTAAGATTATTAATTAATATTTTAAGGCAGTTCTTGCTATGGCCCACCCAGTCTCCTTTTTTTTTCAGTTTATTTATAACTTCAAGTTACATTACCATCACAGTCCCCTCCCTACACCCCTCCCAGTCCCACCCTCTCACCTTCTCCCCTCTCTCTCCCACCTATCCTACTCCTCTTGGGGTGCTTCCACATAACTTTTTACAGTTGTATTTTGTGAGTTTCCTTAATTTCTATGTTTTGAGGAAGAAGTCCTTATTTTCCCACCATGCACCATTTGTGGCTCCAAACACAAGCAGGGTAGCCTGTCTCAACTAGCATCCATTGTCCTTGGCATCTACTGTGACCCTTCATGGAACTCTAATGAATATAATGCAATTAACAAACAAAGGAGAACATGAATTCCTCTCTGTCAAGTGAAACAGGGACAGGGAATGACCAGTAAATGAATAGACAATCAAGGAAAGAAGGGTGAGACAGAATCACAGTGATAACAACAGTGACAAAAATATAGTGTGTTAGGAACTATGAAAAACAATCATCTAATCCCTCAACCCCTCAAGTAACCCTATGTGTGTTACAGACACTCTTAAAGAGAATCAAAGACCCTGCCTTCCTTTTAAGAGAAGTACAAAACCTCTACTTCAAATCAACATTTCCCTTTAAAAATGAAGAACTGCAGTACAGAGAATTTCTTTTGCACTAGGATTCTGTGCACAGTATCTCACTTATCTGACATGTTGGGAAATAAGACACTTTATAAAAAGTAAATTGTGGAGATAAGTAATTGAAGTTCCTTACGCATGAACTTTAAAATCTTAGTCACTTTTGAAGAAGATTTTAGGAGGAAATTCTAAGCTCTCATTCACTTTTCCTAACAGGGATAAGTGGATCATCTTGGGAAGAGTTAAGCTGTGGTTGTGGTCAAGGAAGACTCTGATCTCTAATTCAGTGACACCCCGGAGACCGCTGGGAGCCTCCCAAGCTTTTGTCCTAAGCAACACTTTCCAGTCCCGTCTCACCATTTTTTTTTTGGCTTGTCTTTTGTGTTCTCCATCCTATTCAGTGACAGTGACAGTTCCTCTAGGTTTTTTTTTTTGGTCTACCTGACTCCAGCAAGTCAACCCCTAGAAATCTATGTCAAGAAACCAGTTAGCTATGACATATGTTGAGAGAAGGGCTTCTACAAAAATGGGCATAAGGCAGATGAACTGGGATAAAAATCAAGCATTTTGACAGTTAATTTGACTTTGCAGAAATCTTAGTATCCAGGTGTGATATGGAGTGGGTGAGGCTCAGTCTGACTTTAATATATACAGTTGTTTCTACACATTCATGCACATATTCACACACACACGCACACGCACACAGAAAGACCATGCCTGACAGCACATGCAGGATCGGTTACAGCACAATTGCACTGCTTTGCACCCTGGGTACGTTAGGTTTCTCCATAGGTCATTTGAATCCTTCCTGACACCCGCCATACTTTCTCTGCCAGTTGACTCCATTTCAAATTTTTCTCCAACTCATTTCCATCTCCAACCCTCCTGGGCTATTTTAACATCATCTCAGAATACCTCAGGATAATGGCCGCTTAGGTGTCTTCATGTGCCATGAGCTATTCTATTTACTATGGTCGGGGAGGGAGAGGCTTCAAACTGCTATGTGATTGTGCCACATGCAATCAGTGATCCATCATGCCTGTCCAAAATAACAGAAATTAGCCAATGTCCCTTATCAGAAGAGGGAATTGGGCCTTGTAAGTCAGGCTTGGGGAGGATAGGGTCATGGTGTTTGTACCTCTGCATATTCTGTTTTGTGTCCAAATCTTACCAACACTGTACCAGCTTTCAAAGTCAGGGCAAAGTGGGATGTTGCCATGGCTCAAAGCCTGCATCATCTAAATCTGTCTCCTGCTCTCAGAGACTGAGGAAGGCTTAGGCATTTCCTCCCACCCAGGCTATGCCAGGCCATGCTCCATCATGCCCTGAATTATGGTTCTAAAGACAGTTTCCTGATAATTAGTGGACAATAAGAAGTATAATTTGGAAAGAATGTTCTTTTGGGGGGGTATTCTTATTTTTAAAATATTTTTATTTTTATGTATTAATTATATATAATAACGTTTTAATTATGACTTTTCCACACATTTGTAATAAATTTTGATCCTGCTCATCCCTTCTTGTCCTCTTTCCTCTTCACCCAATTCTTCTACCTTTGTGTCTGTTTTCTTAATGATGATTTAAGGTTCATGTAATGTAGGCTGCTTACAAAAGCATGGGAAGGGTTTCTTAGCAGAACATTCTAGTTTATATCAAGGTATATAGGCAAATTTTATAACTGCTATTTTTAGTAGCAGATTTTTTGACAGAAATATCATTAATAAAGTAAGAACCATTGTAAATTTAAATTTAAAAATGTAGTTATAGGAAGCCATAAGTGAAACAATCTATTAACACAATGATTTAAATTTAATTGATCTCAGGTTTCCACATTGAATGTGAAGTACTAATACAATGCAGCAGGCATTTCAAACTCTAGCTAAAGAGATGTTTTCTTTCTTTAACAAGAATGCTGGATATGCATGAATGGTTTTGGGGAAAGCAGAAGGCTAGGTCTTAAAACAACAAGTATTTATTTAAAAAAAATTATAGACACCCAGTGAGCCCACCAGGCTCCAGCGGATACACACAAGCCTGTAGTCACACCGACAGCATTGCTGAAACACGGTAAATCACAAAACAACAAAAAGACATGAATCTCAGAAAGGGAATTTAACTGGGGATTTGGGGGTAGGTAAGATAGGTTGGGTGTGAGAGTAATCAAAAGGCATTTTTAAAATTAAATTTTAGTTAATTAAATTTGTTATTTGGCAACCATACATGTTATATACATTAAACCAGTGGCTTATTCTGGAGCAGACATTAGGCTCCATGAAGTGTGTGGACTTCGTTCTTTAATACTGCCAACTCTCAGATATCAAAACTGCTACCAATACTACTAGTAAGGCAAGGGAGGGACACGTGGCTCTTTCGTAAGCATGCACGCAAGTCCAGACCAGACGAGCTCACTCCACTGCTGACATCATGTCTTTGGTTAATCTCTAGTTTGTAGTAATTTCCTATCAATAAAGAACAACTGAACATGGTATAATCTTAAAAGTGATCAAAATGGGCCCACTGAAAATATTAACATTCACTGAAGGCCCATTGCCTATAGCGTAGTACGCCTGGTATTTTGAAGGACAGA
>CAJQZJ010004750.1:10203638-10208638 GCA_907164525.1 Lophiomys imhausi | reverse complement strand
GAGGGGCCTCTGGCTGTGAGGACATATGTAGATCAGTGTAGCTTCTGGGCTTGCTTGTGAGAAATTAGCTAGGTTGAATTAATGGGGATGTAGAGTCACCCTAATTGTGGGTGGCATTTTTTCCATGGGCTGGAGTCCCAGACTAGATAAGAAGAGAAATGGAGCCAAGTACAGCCATTTACCTTCAGTTGCCTCAAGCTCCCACTGCCACGAGTCTCTGGGCTACCATGAAGAACTATTCCCTTGATCTGTGATCCACAATAAAGCTTCTTCCCTCAGTTTTCTCCACAAGGTATTGTTTTGCAACAAAGAGCCACATAACTAGCACAGTGCTCCAAGGAGAAATGTCAGCCAGGTAGTTCACTGACCTTTACTAGCATCCTCGTTACGACATGTGAAAACCCCTGGGCTGGCGCCTGAGAATCAAATTCTTAAATCAGTATTAGTAACAAGCTTCCAATAATTAGGCCAGTTTGAGAAACAGTACTCAGCATCCCTTGAAAGTGGTTCTTCACTACCATGGGGGAGGGGGGCTAGAAGAGCAGTTTTCACAATACACAATTGCATAAACTAAGTCTGGACACCAACAAGAGGCATGTCAGTTTTCAGGCTTTCTACAGGAAATTGGTGAGTGATTCATGCTTTTGATCATCTGGTGGGAGTGCTGGGCAGGTAACTGAACAATGTTGAGTCCAGGCCAAATGACATAGATCTCATGAGGAAGGAATTGAGAAGATCATGTGGTCAAGAGTAGTGGGAATGCTTAAACTCAAGGAAGGACAGTATGGCTTCCCAGAGCCTGTGGCTAACCTAGAAGATTGGGTTGGGTTTCTACAGGGAAAGGCAGGGAGATAAAGGGAAGGAATGTTAACTCGGCTTGTGAAATTCAATAAGATTCCCAGAATAACATGGTCATCTTTTTTTCAGAGACTCCCATGTTGTTTGGCTTTACATTAAGACATAAAAATGAAGAAATGTCACAAAGTGACAACTGGCATATAAGTGAGTTGAACCACAGTTTAGAAGTCATCTGACTACCAGACTTTAAGATGCAAAGTATTTTTTTTTCAAGTATGTAAAGGCCATTGAAAACAGACCAAGGTCAGGATGGTTTAGGGGTACCAGATTTTGCCTCTCCACATAACTAATAACAGAAATGAAACTATAGAAAATTTAGGAAAAAGGAAAAACAGTAGTGAAATGCAGTCCTTTAAAAACTCCTTATAAGATTTATTTTAACTATTGTCTGTGTGTGTGTGTGTGTGTGTGTGTGTGTGTGTGTGTGTGTGTCTGAGTGAATGTGACTTTGGATGTCAGAGAAGGGACTCAGGCCCGCTGGAACTAAATTTACAAGTGGTTGTGAGCTGCCCAACATTGGAGCTGAAAAATGAACTCAGGCCCTCTATAAGAGCAGTACATGATCTTATTATCAAGAAATCTGAAAGTCCCTTTAGTGACTGCTCCACTGTGAAAGTGTAGAAAATTCTACTCTGTTTAAACACATTATACTATCATAAAAGTGTTAGCAAAATACTCCTTATTTCTTTCTTATTGAATATATTTAAAAACTACTTTGAAAATGCACAGAATATCACAAGCAAAGATCCTCAGAATGAGAAAAGGATTTCTCTAGACAAGCAAGGAGCACTAAACAGAAGTTTGAGGAACAACTACCAAACTGGGAAGAAGGAGGTGTCCTTTGCAAACCAGGTAGCTGATTGCAACTATCCAATCAAAACAAATCAGTGACATTTCACTGACACCTATGTACTAGATAGACTTCTTTGCATCATCAGAAGTGTGACAAGAGTTTTAGCGGCTTAATATAGTATCCTATAGACATCACTTCTTTCACTGGACATGGTGGCACACACCTTTAATCCCAGCACTTGGAAGACAGAGGCAGGTGGATCTCTGCAAGTTCAAGGCCAGCCTAGTGTACAGAGTGAGTCCAGGACAGCCAGAGATACACAGAGAAACCCTGTCTTAAAAAAAAAAAAGAAAGAGAAAGAGAAAAAAAGAAAGTTGATATAGGGGGCTCCTCTCATCAGAGGAGAAGGAGAGAAGGGAAGAGAGGGAAGAGGGTGAGAGGGAAAGACCAGGAAGAGAAGGGATAGAGGCTGCAACTGAGATGTAACTTGAATAATCAAATAAAAGGAAAAGAAAGTTGAAACCATACAGGAGTAGCTTGAATGGCAGAGAAAATTATTTTGATTATGCCAGTTCTCCCCATAACTTCAAGGATAGCTGTGGCATTTGCTAAAAGTTTAATTAAAAGGAAATAATATAATTAATTTATAGTAAACGTGAGATAATCTAGTAAAGCTACAAGGTTTTTGTTTTGTTCTATTCTTTCTGGTTATGTTTACAGAAGCTATTTCAGTTTTCAGCAATGAGTTATATAAAAATAGTTTCTGTAATACTAATACATTTTGATATTTGCCACAAAGATGGACATAGTTTGATATCCTGTTTATTCTGCCAAACTTAAACAGTAATTCTATGTTTAACAACTCTTAAAGATAATTCCAATAACTGGATAAATAGATCAATAGTGTCTTAAAAAGCCTATTAATATGTCTTTATAATGAGACTTTGTTTTCATGTTTAACTGGATAGCTTATAACTCTCTAAACAGTACAAGGACACATACATCACGTAGGAATACAAAACACCTTAAGTTTAGTATAAATGTATGCATGTTTAATGCATGCATTGTTTAAATCTCCATGTTGAAATATTTATAAACAGCATTCTAAGGAATATGAGTTCCAAGTGGCCTCTTTTAAAATAAACTTATTAACTCAAAAGCATTTGAAACACACTGTGTACATGAACTTCCCACCTCTTTACTTCTCCCCGGAAGAACTAATGGCTGCTGAAAACTGGAAGTCATTAAAGACAATGTCACTCTCAAAGCTGCATTCTCTGAGTCTCCATTTGTCCCTGTCCCCTCTCCTAGCTCACACTAAACAATGGCATGCAGTACACAAGAACTATCAAGAGGGAGCACTTTTGAGCCACAAAAACTGAGCTACAAAGCTCAACTATCCCTAACTACAAGGATAGTATCTCAGGTATTTTATGTGCTAAAATGATCATTAAAAATTAAGTACCACATATAAGCTGCCATTTAGAATATTAATTTACTTTTGCTAATCACGTTTTTAACTTCAGGCTAAAAGAGTTCACTCACCATTCAGATACCCAGGCTCAGTCCAGAAGATGTTGAAGGAGTCTGGTGAGTAGGAGTGGGCTCTGGGGGCGGGCACACCTTCTGGAACCGTCTCTTCCATTAGGGCCTGGCTGCACTCACTCATGGTATAGTCACTGCCTGTACATGCCTAAGCGGGTACAGAGAAAAGTACTTCAGTCCTCAAAATTTACAAGAATACTGAAGAGAGACAATTCATAGGAGGAATTCTGTGTTCTGCTAAAATAATATTCCCTTCACTGGCCCAAATATGTTTGTTTCCATGCTGAAGTACAACATTTAATTAGGTTTTTTTTTTAAATGAGAATTCATCTTCATTAAGCACAAAATAATCAGGGTTCATGAGGAACCAGCCTAAGTTACAGCCTAGAGACGCAGGGCACGTATTGACCAGTTGAACAGCGCTAATGGTATGCAGAGGGTCTCAAAGAGAAACATATGTGCCCGCGCACACGCACACACACACACACACACACACACACACACACACACACACACACACGGTGGGGGGGCAGGGAGAGAAAGAGAACACATCACATTAGAAAAAATATTAAAGGCTTAAGAATATTTTAGGACAAAAGTATTTTTTTGTTTTTGGTTATAGGATATGGGATGAAGAATAAGAACCAACCATTTCAGTCACTTTAGTATAACCTATGTGTTCATATTTCAATACCATGAGGAATTAAAGCTTAGAGGGTCAAATCGGTTACTTTGTAAGAAGTCATGGATTCCCTTTAAATGATCCCTAATATAGCACCTAACACCAGAAATAGAAGGTGGGACATTCAAGACATTGGATTTTCTCATAATAAACTGCAAATGATTTCAAATTTACTGAACAATCTTTTTTTTTTTAAAGAAAATTGAGACCATCACACAGGGGTACTGTTCTCTCATTAGCAAATACAAGCAATAATAGTTTTATAAAACAATGATATGAGAAAACTGTACTTGAGTTTGGCATTTAGAAGGCTCTTCTGACACATCTGATTGGTCTAATGCTGATTGAAATTGAAATTCAGATGTAAGAAAATAAATAAATAACTGGATTGATTGAGATGTCTTTATAAAATAGAAAGGATTGTGAAAGCCTGCAAGGCAGTAAGCTTCTTCGACCTATTCTCTACTGTTTTTAGTCCATTGCAGACACTTAAAAACAAAATTCACAATGTTGCATTGCCATCCCAAATAGATGGGTAGTTTCTGATCTAAAGAGACTTTATTTGGTACAATAAAATGTGTATGTAATCTAATTTCAGCAACAATTTTTTAAAATAATGACTATTAGGAACAACTAAAGCTAGCATTCTCTTTTCTAGTACCTTGTTCTCAAATAAGCAGGGCCCAGGGGTATGAAGACTGCAGGATATTTTAAAGCATGAAGAAAAAACAACCCTCACAGTTGTTTTATGCATACCAATCTTTTCCTGAGAAAAGACAGAGCCTGAGGCTTAGGGAGAGAGCCCACCTGCTACAGTGTCCACTGGGCAACCATGAGGACCCGAGTTCAGATCCCCAGCACTGATGTAGAAAGATGACTTGGCGGTGTGTCTATGCCATGCTACTGCTTTGGGGAGGATCCCTGGAGTTGGTGCCTGGTCTAGACAGTAGGGGAGCCATAAGCTCATTGACAGAGAAAACTATTTCAAATGGTAAAGTCAAGAATGACAGAAGACAGATGTCACACATCAATGGTCTCCACATGCATGCACACATGCCTGTTCCTCCTCCTCCAACACACACACACACACACACACACACACACACACACACACACACACAC
>CAJQZJ010004750.1:10172094-10203628 GCA_907164525.1 Lophiomys imhausi | reverse complement strand
CACACACACACACACACACACACACACACACACACACACACACACACGTGTACATGTAAGTCGAACTTACTACCATTTCCATAATTTAGCATCTGCCAAGTGACAAGAACTGCTGGGAACATTTTCAAATACTAACCCCCCCACCCCCGCAGTAGTACCATCTTTCCATAACTGTTAACTTACTGTTTTTATTAGGAACCATTAAGAGATATCAGACTTCAAAACAAGTGCCACTGTACTAGACAGCTTGCAAAGACTTGCAGGCTGTGGAAGCACACTCCAACATTCCAAACAAAGTATGTAGTATTATTTAAAGTCTCAGACTCTTTACGAAGTGACTGCATCTGGTGGTCATTCATTCATTCCCACATGAACCATCTTTATAGTTCCTTTTCTTCAGCAGGTATTGTCAGTACTTTGCACAAAGAATTTGGGAAGATACAATTTCTCTGTTTCCGGGACTTATAACCCAGTCTAATGCAGATATTAAATAGAATGACACAGAGTGGCTTTGTTGTCATGTGCCTGGTGTGCATCCCAAGGGTTCAAATCCCCAGTGGACTTTCGTGTTTCAAACACCACTGCATGGCTCTGGTGTTGGCATGTTTTGTTTCTGAGCACTTAGTCAACATGCTAAGACAATCCATAAAGGTCACTATGCTTTGCTGAACACCTGCTCTCAACCACTTACCTAATGATCTTGAGAGCTAGTTGTTATATTGAAACTGAAATATACAATAATCCCTTAATTAACCAAGATGAACCTAAAATGTCATGGTCCATTTAATTTACTGCTTAAGCAAGTTAAGTTAAAACAAACAAAAAATATTTTTAGTTGAATACTTCCTAAAAATGCATTAGGGTATTTTCTGCCCTGGTAAATACAGTGGGATTAAAGAGAACACAAGCAAGTTTGTTTCCTTACTAACCTTTAGGGCACAGTGACTTCCATGTCAGTATGACCTCTGACATCAACATTACTCAAGACCTGACATATATTGTAATTATTTGGGGTTAGCATCACAGAATTTAGGGCTCTCAAAAAGACATTAAAAACCACTAAGACGATGTGCCTCAGTACACTTGCCCTAGGTTACGCAGTAGTAAAATCTGAATTAAAACTCAAGGGAACAGACCACAAAGTTAGTGGTACTTAGTTCTCAAGTTATAACAAAAGTATAAAATATAAGATATTGAAATGGATTTTGATTGACTGCACAGGATATCCTAAAAATTGCCTTAGGAACAGAACATTTTAATGCCATTTACCTCTTGATAAAACCTCAAATTTTAACAATTTCTGTTTAATCTTCATTGCTTCCAATCAACTGAGACTGTTTGTGGTTTTCATGTATACAACTATTTTGAAAACACTGTGGACTTCATTATTTGCTTTGAAAATCAAGTTCCTACACTTCTTAGCTTTTCAGTAACATGCCTGTAAGTAACCTGAACTGTCGTTTCCCAAATCCATATGCTGTGCTGAGCAGAGGCACATGGGGCCCTTCAGAACAGGGGTTTCACAATGTCTGCCTGTCCTTGTTTTGTGCTGTCAAGTCAGACAGTTAACAACAGTTGGATGCAGTTTATTTTCTCGTGGTATAATATTTTGAGCATTCACGAGCATGTTAAGTAAAATGAATGCATACACAGTGTCTACATAAATGTAAATTTATTCATAATCAAGAGCAGAATATTTTCTATGGCATTTATCAAAGCAAATATCCTCATATAGGTATTGCTATAAAATGAAGAGGGTGTTTAAAACAAATAGGGACAACCTCATGTTTATATTCAGTTATTTTCAGATGTGCTATTAAACTTAAAAAAAGATTATATTTCATCAAAAGGAAAAAGGAAATAGGAGTACAAATTCCACAGCAATATCAAGGTCTTTGAAAAGACCTTCATGTACAGAAGTGCCATTTAGAATTAAAAATGCCACCATCTTCCCAAGGAAACCTCTACGCTGTTGATTCTGGGTCTTCATCAAGTGACTGTTCTTCTGAGACAGAAGCCTAATATAAATCACAATATAATAACAATCAAGAATATCTTGGGGTCATTTGAATCTTCATTTAAAAATACAAGATTTAAATTCATACTGTGAGGAATTTTTCAAATGAATACAAGCACCACAGGAAACCATCTTATTAATCTAAGCATTTTTGGAAAAGCTCTCAACAATTATAATGTCCTACAAATAATAAAGAATTAATTCTGAGCATTTCAACATAGATCTAGGAAAATCGCCTAACTCAGATGGCATTTTATCGTTTCAAATAACCCAAACTAAATATGCAGGTAATCAACCAACAGATTGTTCCTTTAGGCTGCGAAGGGAATTTTCAGTGTAAATACTATTACATGTGGATTTTTGGTATTTTGTTTGCTTGTTTGCTTGATTGACTTGGGAAGGAATAAAGATGGGATGAAGAGAAATGATAGAAGCTCAGTTAATTTACTCCCAGCTTGATGTTGTATAGACGCCCAGGGGAAAGGTGATAGAGCACATGAGCCTGGAGATTTTCTGTGGTGTCATAGACAACATTCCATACCGTGGAGTTATGTGTAGGATTCATTCTGCATAATATGTAGTGTTCCAGAATTCCATTTAGTTTCCTCGGTTGTTTCCACCTGGGAATGAACAAAAGTTATGGCATTTTCAACATCATTCTTTCATGTCTAAACAAAGACATATAGGACTGGTTACTGGTCATACAAAATTTAATGGATCCTGCTGTAAAAAACCTACATGTTTTTTTAGCTTAAAAGTAATTGTCTCTAACAAAACTTGTGGTTATAAAATGCCTACTCCAAGAATCTTAAAGGAAATGTGACATAGTGCTTGCCTTCTAGTTTAGTGTGTGTGTGTGTGTGTGTGTGTGTGTGTGTGTGTGTGTGTGTATTGACTGTGCTTGTGTGTATGCAAGGACTCACACATGTAGAGACAGAGGAAGACAACAAGGAGGACCTCAAGCTAGACTGGCTGAGCAGCCAGCAACAGATAACCTCCTGTGTCTCTCACTGGTGCTGGGTTACAGGTATGTGTGACCACACCCAGTTTTTACCTGTGTTCTGGGGATTTGAATTCAGGTCTTCATGATTTTATATAAGTGGTCCTATTGAGCCCTCTTTCCAGCCCTTAGTTTCTTGTAATTAAAAATGTTAACAATATACAAATGTATATGATTTTTTTTAATCTTGAGTTTAGGATTATCAGACAAAAAATGGTAGGCACACGATATCTGAGTACGTCTGGGAAATGAGAGAAGAGTAATACAATAGTCCTGAAAACCCAGCAATCTACACAGAGTGAGTATGCAGTCACATATAGAAATCTAGGAGGGCTGAGACAATGGGCAGGGTTTTTTTGGGGGGGGCACCTAGATATAGGATTTGGACAGGTGGAAGCAAAAATGATGGGTGCTTCAGATGAGGGATACAGTGTACTGGGGATTAGAAAGGTAGTTGCAGAACACACAAAAGACAGCTCAGCAGAGAAATACTCAGAGAAGTGGGGAATCTTTGGGAATAAATATCATGGCTTGTTTTAAGGCAACTAAGGGCCAATCCAGGAACTTAGGTTCAGAAAAACAGAGACAAAAATGAACGGTAATGCTCTTCACCTTCAATGAATGCCATAAGTTATTCAGTGTCAACATTTTGTGCATGGGTGAGAAAACTTGGAGTAAGAAATAAAAATGAACAAGCATGAATTGGTGCTAAGAGAAATCTATTAAATTTTAATTCAGCACCTTAGACCTTATATAATGAGAAATGAACAAAACTTACTAATATCAGAGAAAAATCTAAGTATTTGTAAGTTACATTTCTCTCTGACTTGAACTACAAGGGAACAAAGTGGCTATTTTGCAGAAGATTTGGGTTTTCTTCCTGGCACTCATGTAGAAGCTCACAACCCTTGGTAAATCCAGTTCCAGGGGAGCTGATGCTCTCTTACAGCTTCTTTAGGCATCAGGCATATGTAGTGTATACACACACACACACACACACACACACACACACACACACAAGCAAATAGTCACACATTCACACATATAAAATAAAATCTTAAAAAAAGTTATATATGCACACATACACATATATGTATATATTATTCTAATCATTACAATTTATTATGAACCACCTTCCATGTACAAAGAACTTGACAGTGGATAAATAGGTGGTCATTTTTCTTTTGCTGACAACTGCACAGAAGTTGTGTATACATTTAGCTTGGCCTGATTGCCTAGAGACAAAATGGAAATTAAGCTGACAAGTGATAATCAAAGGTTTCTAGAACCACTGTCCTAATCATTTCTATGCATTTAATCACAATACAATTAGTCTGATGCCACAAGCCCCTCTGAATGAACTCATTGGGATTCTTACATGCACCAGCATGTGCAAGACACAAGAGGTCTACTTACCGTACATGTATAGTTCTAGAATCCAGGACAGCCAAAACTGGGGGTTCCACTTGTTCTGGTGGCAGCTGTGCTGTATGCAGGATGACATGAGAGCTGTTTGTGCACCCCATGTATGTGCATGCACCAAGCATAATCTCAGGGGCTGTAAATGCTCTTAAATCTGGAAAAGGAGAGAAATAAGAATTTACTCTCCATAATACATTTTCTCAGGAGACCTCACCCCCACCTCTACATTCTAACCTCTAAGAATTGTTAAAATAAAGCTTAACATAAGAGTCAGTAATTATGAACATCAGTAGAAATAAAATGTGTTTCTCTCATAAATGACATGGCTGCATCGAAACAGACCTGAACCAGTCACACCTTGATCTGACTTTCTTACTTTAACAATTTGTTTTCTTGAATGTCTATGATCAGGTAAGTCATTTTCAGGGTTTAGTCTTAGTTCAAAGACTCTGTTAAAAATAAATGAGATATTTAAATTATTTTGAGGACAACAAGAGTTGCTTTCGAAATTCAAATGTATAGCCTATAAGAATGACTTTGAAATTCCCTTTTCCTGTCTATCTATCAGACAATTATTTGACCTTCAGATCATCTGTGTTGAGTGCACAGGGATGCTTCACTTGTGAGATGTCCCTGACACTTCCCCAAATCACGCTGGCACAGGTAGCAGCTATCATCTGCCCATCTGACTCCCACAGCACTTGGTGTATACCTCCATCATGACATGTGTAGCACTGTAGACATGTTGTCTCCTTAGCATCTAATACAATATCTGACACACTAGAAGCTTTGAATATATATAACTGAATCAATGAATATAGAATTAGTGAAGGAGATGAAGATACAGTTGAGCTAGGTATGAAAGGCAACCATAACACACAGTAGTACCTAGCCAGAATAATCCCTCCTTCCCTTTAGTCTCCTTGGCACTTCACACTTGTTCACTTTACAAGTGAACATCACATCCCTAATGAGAATACATTAATGTATAATTCCCCAATTCTGTTCTTAAATGCCCCAAATTCTTCACATATAAAAATACTCAATAATGTAACAAAATTTTGGACCAAGTTTACCAAGCTTTAAATATAACTTGTACTTTCACAATATTAAAAATAGTAATTTTGAGAAACACCTTTGAAAAATGTCATGATTTAAGTAACACATACTCTTAAATCTCATTAACCTTGAGCCATTACAATTTCATGTTTAAAAGATTAATGAAATGCAACCTAATTCAGGCAAATAGATTTTGCATTATACTGATAACAAGAGTAAACTAGAAAAGGAGTGCTGATTTTCATGCAAAATACAATCAATCGGTTAAACATGTAGGTCACCAGAAGAAAGGCAATCCAGTAATTTTATAGCAAATGTTGCTTTGGAAAAAAAAAGAGGTCACCAAGATGACACTCAGCGAGCTTTTGACCAAACCTTGTTTCTTTATTGTAAGTGTCTAATGGTACCATGCTTACATGAGGCACCCTCATTCAGTGTAATCAGAGGAATACTGCAAGGACACACTGAAGGTGACAAACCAACAGAACAGTGTGACTCTAAGGGAAGATAACAGCAACTTCAACAAATGTTCACGAGTAAGAACTGGAGTGCCCTCATTTAGACAAACACTGTATAAAACTTATGTCCTATTCAGGGTTGCTATTGCTGTGATGAAATACTGTGACCAAAAGTAACTTGAGGAAACAGTTTGCCTTACACTTCTACATCACTGTTCATCATATAGGAAGTCTAGACAGCACAACTTACAAAAAAGCATAATGAGTGTGGGTGAAACTAAGAGGATAGGATATCCTTAGGGATATCGTATCCTGATGGGTTGTGTGTGTGTGTGTGTGTGTGTGTGTGCGTGTGTGTGCGTGTGTGTGCGTGTGTGTGTGTGTGTGCGTGCGTGCGTGCGTGTGTGCGTGCATGCGTGTGTGTGTGTGTGTGTGTGTGTGTGTGTGTGTGTATGCTTGTAAGAACTCATGGAGGTCAGATGTTGACTCCAGGTATTATCCTCAATTGGTATCTTATTTCATTTAATTCTATTTTATTTTATTGTAAATGAAATTTTATTAAACTATATTATTAATACCTAATAAACACCTATAACCTATAAACACCTAATAGCTAACAACACTTAAACAATCCTACCCTAACCCTTTTGACAGGAAACCAAGATTCTCTAGTGCAGGTCTGTGAGGGCAACTTGGTTTGGAGTCTGTCTGCAGGCACACCTCAAACAGCATTCAGTAGTCTGGCTCTGGCATTATTATGGCAGCATCTGTCGCAATTCAGCTTAGGTCTGAGACTTTCTCCTCAGCCTCAGGGCTTAGCATTGTTCATCAGCTCATGTGGCCAGCCTGCTTCACCTGCTCAGCTTGGGACCAGCTTCAGTCAACTGAGACTGTTCTCAGACACCTCAGGCCACTGTATGAACTAGCTGAACCCCTCAGGGCAGCTGCTGTGCCAAGTGGTTTAGTTCTTGGTCTCGAGGCCTTGTCCTGTGCTGGCATATTCCTGCCTGGCTCTGAGGACTCTATTTGGTCCCTGGCTTCCTCATCAGGGCTCTATCTCTGCAGTCTCTTGGAGCCATAGTCTCTGTCTCTGAAGTCTCCTCATAGACCACTTGCCGCACCTCAGTTCTTGTGCCGGTGCTGTCATTGCCTACTAGCCTGCCTCAGTTGCTTCCTCTGCTCCTGCCACTGTAGAGCCAGTCAGTCCAGGCTTTCCGCAGGCCCTTGTTACTGTCATTTCCTCAGTCTCCTCAGCCCTTGCGTGCCTTGTGCCTGGCTCACTCACTCATCAGCTCTTGGCCCCTGGACGGGTGTCTTCAGTGCCTGTTTTTCATGAACTTTCTCTCAGCAGGTTCTGTGCCACGCCTTTTGCCTTTTCTGCCAGCGTTCTTGAGCTGGCTCCTGAAGTCTCTCTCTTGGACTCCACCTTCTTAGCTAGTCTCAGCTTACATGCCAAGGCTCAGGGCTCATACTGTATTAGCGTGGCCTTAGGGCTGGCAGGTGGTATGTATGCCACTTAGCACCTTTGTCATCTCTTTCACAGACCTCTCTCTCTCTCTCTCTCTCTCTCTCTCTCAGGGAGTTTCTCTCTTGGGCTTAAATAGGGCATGGTTCTTGCAGTAACTCATTGCTTATGGGCTCTCTCTTGTGGTAACTGGGCTTACTTTCAGAGCTGTGGCTCCAAAATGAGGCTTTTCAGCTCTGGTATTTCTAGTGTCCAATTAATGCCAGTCAAAAGTCCTTTTCAGTTTCCTGGACTTTCAGAGTGCCTTCTCAATGGTTGTCCAGGACCATACACTGCCAGGTGCTAGGTTGGTGCCAGTGCATGTCCCTTAAAAGTCTGCATTTCAGAAACCCTTATTAATTCCTAAAGAACTCCCATTACATTTTATTTTATTGTTTAGCAGGAACAACTCCTACCACAGGCCTACTCTGCCAGATGGTACTGTGCTTATGTGATAACAGCCAATCATCACTCACCACTGCTCTTTCTCTTCTGCCCCTGATTTTCAAGAACTTGGTGATCTTTCTCCTTCTCCCACAAGTATGAATGAATTCCTTAAATTTCTGGGAAGGAAAAGCTAGGAGTGTCATTCTGTGTCATTTCAGGAGCAAAAGCAAGGATGGCACAGAGCATAAAGGAACTCCTAGAGTAAACAGAAGTCACATGTGGCCAACTCTGAGTAATCCTTGAATGTACCTGAGTCTTATCAGAGCATCTTGGTTAACAGAAATTGAGACTTGATATTGCCATGTTTTTTGTTCAGTAATCATTGAAGTTTTCTTTGCTGTTACATTTCTGTTACATTGTTCGGGGGGGGGGTGTAGTTATCTCGTTAGCATTTGGTGAAGAAATCACTTCATTGAAAGACCATCATGTAGCTTTCACACCTGGGACTTCGTTATCTCAGCTATTGTGCCAGTGAGTTATTATGTTATGATTGTACAGTGTCTCCAACTTGTAAAATGCTCTGTTCTCCTGCACACTACAAAACCCATGCTTTGATGGCCTAACTTGTAAAGGCACACAGGATATTTGCCATAGCTTAGAATAGACTCCCATAGAACGATATGGGGGCTGTTTTCTGCACTTGGATTCTACTGTGACAAGTTGTCTTCTTCTTTGGGTTGGGAAGCATCCATTTCTATGACTTGTGGGACTGAAGATCAGGATGAGGAAGCAACTACACTTAAAGGATTATGTTTGGCACTGTACTATTCTTATCTTAGTCCATGGTCTATTGCTGTGAAGAGACACAATAACCATTGCAACTCTCATAAAAGGAAGCATTTAATTGGAGTCTTCTTACAGTTTCAAAGATTTAGTCCACTATTGTCATGATGGGAAGCATGGCCATATGCAGGCACACATGGTGCTGGAGAAGTGGCTGGGATATCTATATCTGAATCTGTAGGCAGCAGGAAGAGAGAGTCACTGGGCCTGGCTTGGGCTTTCGAAACCTCAAAGCCCACTCCAAGTGACATACTTCCTCCAACAAGACCGTATCTCTTAATCCTTCCAAATAGTGCCACCTCCTGGTGACCAGGCAATCAAATCCATGAGCCTATGAGGCCCTTATTATTCAACCACCACAATTCCTGAGGCAGGACTGAAACAGAAGAACCAATTCTTATCAAATCCTCCAGTCAGAGCTCAGTTCACCCCAACCACTCTGTATTGTAAATTCTCTTCAGTTTGTGGATGATCAAGGAATTTCATTTTAGGACAAATATGCCTCTAATATACATCAGGGCTTAAGAATGCTCATATGGTAGGTGTGGTAGCTCATATCATAGTCTCAGTACTTGGAAGGCTGAGGCAGAAAGATTGCTAAGAGTTTAAGGCCAGCCTGGGCTACATGGTGAGACCCTGTCTAAAAAATAAAAAGTAAAATAAATCACTCACACAAAACCAAACCAAAACCCTAATGTTTATGCTAAATAACATGGGAAGTTATATAAAACTTGGAATAGAGTTTTCCTAAAAGAATCAGGGGAGCCAGGCAGTTTTGATAGGCAGGAATCAATGATCATCTCACTGAGGTGATGTTTTGAGCAGAGACCTGAAGCCAGTGGTTATGTACATTGTAGGGATTCTAGAGAGGGGACATTGCAGGAGTAGGGATAGCCAGAAGCAAGGCCTTCACTCAAGAGGGAATAGGAAACAAGAGTTCAAGACAGTGGACCTTCAAGGATTTTGTTATTAAGAAAAATAGAGAATTGAAGCAAGAGAGGGTAGGAAGAGATAGGTGAAGGGATTCAACTTTATGAATAAGAGGAAAAGTTTATTGTGTGCCATTAAAAATGATCTGAAAGAGAGGAATAATGGCAATGAACAAAAGCCAAGGTTTCTTGGTCGTACACAATTTCGGTTTTTAGAAAATGTGAAAGAATTGAATGGGAAGAGTTGAATGTAGAGGGAAGAGAAACAAGCTGTCACGTAACAGCAAAGAGACTACATGCGGGAGAGTGCTGATAGAGATGGGGGACTGTATCATCAGCCAAGAGTCCTCTTTGGATTCTTTGGAAACAACAGCAATGACAAAAATAACACACACACACACACACACACACACACACACACACACACTCCTGAATTGACCTCTTAATGCTCTCAAAATGAAATCTAATATTGGCCAGTGGGATAGCTATTGATTTAACAACTGCCTACCTCACATCCTGTCCATTCACACCCCAGGAGTAACTCTGTTCCCTCACATCACAAGCTCACACGTGGAGGTCTTTCGAGGTGTTTCCCCTCTAATTAAAGTCCATTTCCTTCTTTGTTGTTGGATGGTCTTTGCTTATCCTCCAGGTTGATCTCCTCTGAGTAGTCTCTTTGATAGTCAGACAACTCAGCAACATTCATAGCTTCCTCTCTCTTGATTTAGTTTCTTTTTATAATTATCAAAACAGGTCAAATTATGTTGCCATCTACCCCAACCTTCTATCCCTATTAATAGAATGGAAACCTTCAGAGTATAAAGAAATATTTTCTATCATGATGGCTATATTCTCTCATGATTGAAGTGATGCCTAATGAAAATATTTTTCATTTGTTGAGTGATTAATGTACAAGAGCAGATAAAGATCTCAATGCCCTTTACGTGGATTGCCATTACTGTTTTTAGAAATATACTAATATTGAAAAGTCTCAAAGAATTTAACACAACTGTCAAGCCAGCGGAGGTCTGAAATTACAAAGGAGACTTGCTTTTAAAAATAATAAGGCAGAGCTGTGCATATCTGAATCTCAAACACAACTGCCAAGAACTAATGCTTCAAAACAACAACAAAACCAAACAAATGAAAAAGCAGGATACAGAGGCTGATGAACATGTAAATTACTAAAGTGTTTTGGAGCAGGGTATACAGGCAACTTATATTGGGGGTAGTTACATACATATTACTATTGCATGATATATACATATGATGTAGATGGAAAATGGTTGTAGGATATTAATATCAATTTATTACTTAGAAGAATTTATGTGCAAAACCTAGTTAGCACATGCCCTATTCCACCTCCGTTGTCACACGTCTCCTTTCCTCAATGACTTCAGCTTTGGCTCAGCTTTCCTTTCAATCTTAATCTCCCTTTTGGCAACTTCAACATCCTCAATAATGACTCATCTCTGAATTTGGCTTCACTTTAACTTCCTCAAGTGCAATGCCCTTCACCCCGACTTCATTTATTCACCATCCAGTGGAGTTCCACTCATTACTTCATCATCTTTGGGACCACATCCAAGATTCTAAACCTAAACTCTACCCTATGCAGACACGAGCAGACTCTGCGCCCCCCTTTAACCCATTACACCGACGCCACCACACCTTCACCAACAATCTCCACTGCTTTGAGACTATCTTATTTCCAGAATGCTCACCACAGCTGCCTTTTGTGGCTAAGGGCTTTGATTGCCTGATATAACGTGATCTCTGAGTATTGGCCATTTCTGACTGTAGTTTGAATGTGAAATGTCTCCATAGGTCATGTGTGTGAGCACTTGGTTCCTGGTGGATGGCATTACTTTAGAACATCCTAAACCTTCAGAAGGCAGAAGAAGTGCATGACTAGAGGCATGCCTTGAGATTACACACTCAGACCCACTTACTGTCTGTTCTCTGCTTTACTGGGAACATAATGAAACTAATTGCCTCATGATCACCCTGCCCTGCCTTCATTATTATTAAGGACTGCTGATGAAAATAAACATGTCACCTCTTGAACTAACTTTGTCATTTATTTTGGCACAAAAACTATTAATGTAATTAATAATAGAAAACAGTTCTAAGGAGTGTGGCCATTTCTGTGGTACACCTACCTATATAGTCCTTATAATTGTGGGACATGTTTGTGAGAGGAAAGTTGAAGAATTTGGAACTCCAAGATAGAAAAGCTCTAGAATGCTGTCTACAAAGCTGAATTTCCCATCCTAGTGGGAGTTCAGAATAACTGAATAGCAAGCAAAATGTGGAATCCTGGCTTATTAAGTTTCAGAGGGTTATAGGGCTCTATCAGAATCTGGCTGTACTTTCTCCATGCCTTGAGACCTTCAACAAGGCAGAGTAGAAGGGTGCTGGACTAATTTCTCCAGCAGAGAAATGTTCCAGACAGGATCATGTCCAAGTTGTGTCATGGTTACTGTTCTCTGCTTTTACCCGGTCTCCAGTGATAGCAACAACTGGTCAGGTCAGAGCTGCAGCATAGTGAAGACATTGTGTAACAGAGGGTAAAGCTATAGTTTTGGATCAGAGAAAGAAGCTGTAATTGTGAGAGAGATTACCACAATTAAGGAGAAAACTCACATTTTATACTGAGACATAAGATAGGGTTCTCTACCGGAAAGAGAACTGAAGGTTCCAACTTTTAAAAACACAAATTCATTTGAAAGGTGTCAACCTTAACTCAGAATGCCAATAAAGTATGTTTTTACTTGAAAATAGCCTAGGGAAGTGTTTCCCCAAGGTCAGGACACAGAGGCCTCTGCAACTGTGGTCCATGGGCACAGGCTGCATCTCAAGCTGCCTTTAGAACTTGGCAAACATCAGCCATGTGGTACCAATTTTGCAGGTATGAAAGATATACGAGTGAGGGATTTATGGAGGCTTGTGCTAAGGTTCCAGAAACCGTCTGAGGTCTGGCAATATGAGACACAGTCAGATTCCCTGTAAGAAGGCTCTGAGAGGTCACTGCATGAAACCGAGAAGGTGAAGCCTAAACTGCAATGGAGATCCCAGAATGTTAGAGATGTCAAGACCATGAGATGTCCACTGGGAAATCTGTAGGCAGTCCAGAAGAGAAGTTACATGTGTTGCAGGCAGAAGAACTGGAGTGAATGGTGAGATTCTCCAAGGCCACTGTAGTCCAGATGATTCTGTGTGAGCCCCAGATGACAAATGCACAGCTTCAGGGTTTGTTGTTCTCCCATGTGGGACTTGACATTAAGAAACTGCCTTGGGGAGAGTGGTTTGGGGGAAAAAGATATACCTTAAACTTAAAAAAAAAAAGGAAGGGGATGGGTAGGTTGAGGGGGAAAAGGGTGGGAGGGTGGGACCGGAGGGGGGAGTAGGGAGGGGATTGCGATTGAGATGTAACTTGAAGAAATAAAAAACAAATTAAAAAAAAAGAAACTACCTTGGGTATTAGAAGAGACTGTGAAGTTTGGACTTTTTAACAATCTGTGTTTATGACCATGGAAATTTTTGAGGGTAGAGTGAATACACTTCTCATTATGATATATCCCTGAGCCTAAGGAAGCCCAAGGGTGGAGAGTATTGGTTTGAATGTAAGATGTCCTGCACATTGTTTGAATAGTTGGCTACCAGTCGTTATACCTGTTTTAGGAGGTTATGAATGTTTTAAGAGGTATAATCATATGGGAGAAAGTGTCATTAAGGTGGCCCTAACTCCTATATACTCCCTGTTTCCTGACTGTGGCTGCAAGGTGACAAGTTGTCTCACTTTCAGGGCACCATTCCTTCCTGACATGGTGGATCATATCCCTTATCAAACTGTAAGGCAAAACAAATCCTTCCTCCCATAAGTTGCTTCAGATGAGACACTTTAACAAAGCGACAAGAATGTATGTAATGCACGTAGCTCTAGAGTCCTCTGCCACACTTGCTGTCCTGAATCTCAATTCTGATAAATCTTAAGTGTTTAATGTTTCTTACAGCACTAACACAGGCAAAAGGCATTTCAAACTGAACATTTTAGAAGAGTATACAATGATTTTTTGGTTCCTCTGTCTGAAATGGGCCTTTGGGACTACTCAACAATAACTGTCTTATTCCCTTGTTTATCTCTTTATTGTATTAGCTATTTTCTCCCCCTCCCTTTATGGTTTGGACAATAATCTTGAGGAATCTAATGGGGCTAAAGTTGTAGTCATGACTCCCTCCTCTGAACTCCTATCTTGCTTTCTGTCTGCTGTGAGGATTGATGTCAGTGTAGCAGTCATATTAACCCATGAATTTTCTCTTCCATACTTTCTTCTGATTCCATCTCTCTCACTTATTTGATCCTAAATTCCTCTCAATTAAGTTATAATTTTATATCTTGACTATAAAGAGCTATTGTCTACTGGTCAGGACATGTAAAGAACAAGGTGGGGGGGGGCGGGTCTCTACAGTGACAAATAGTTCAAAGCTTAGCTATAACGCTTTGGGGACACATGGAATGTAGCCCTCTGAGCTTACATTCCTTTCCCTTTGAGAATAAGATGGAAGCGAGGAAGAATTAATATACTGCCAGACATAAGGGCTATGATTCTCTCTTCCAATATGGAGTTCCAGGCAAGGGCCAACTATCGAGCAAAATAAAGGCCCTTGTATCTGTGAGCAGATGGAGCTTCAAGGAACATGCAAGTATTTCAGGTTCCCATGTGTGACGCAGAAGTCCTGAGGTAGGACACACATCCACACTGGGTCTGAGGGTGTTCTTACATTGGTCCCTTCCCATGGAGGAAGAGGTACCTTGGGTAGCTGAGTTCCAAGTTCTGAGGAACTGAGTATGAACAAGGATGTCTTCACATTGAGAGAGGAGAGAGGAAACCAAAATAAGAGGATTTCCAACTCAATTATTTAAGATGTTAGTCGTCAGATGCTAATTTGTGTTAGGATCACATATGTGAATAGGAACTGAGGCCTGAGTGCACATTGTATTTACACTGAAGACTTCAATTCAGAAAAGCTCCATGTTCAGCTGGCATTAAGTCCACAGGATCACATGACTAAGACTTTCAGGGCCTATACCAAATTAATTTTCTCCAATTTTATTTTCCATTAATTCCTGAAGGAAAAAAAAAATTCCCAGGCCACATTTCTCAGTTGGTAATCTGAATCTGAATGACTGTTCTGGTGTCACTCGGGTAGGAACTGGAGATGTTCTTAATTCTGACAACCTCAAGCTCAGGTGCACAGAGAACGCTCACATGCTCCAAAGTCTTTCTGACACCAATCATTCTGATGAGTGTCCTGACCACCTTAAAGCAGATTTTTCCTAGTGGGCTTCCTCCAGAAAGTGAAGGCTCCCTAGTGCTCTTTGAATAATGAGGCATGAAAGAACAGAGAAGAGGAAAATGAAGAGGAGAAGGAAAGAGAAGAGGAGAAAGGAGGAGGAAGAGAAAGAGGAGGAAGAAAAGGAGATGTTGTGAGAGGGGAAGGGGAGGAAAGCGAAATGGTGGAAGAGCAGAATCTGACTGATTGTTAGCAGATGGATCAGCTGTGGAAATCTTGGTGAAATGAGGAGAAAATGAAAAAAAAAAGATGAAAGGATGCTTAGAAGATGAGCATCAAAGAATCTCCAGTGGGAGATGATTGAATTAGTGGTAAGCCGTTCTCTTGGCAAGAAAAACCCCTTGCTTCAACTGTAGACAGACTTCTGTCCAAAAAGGACAAAACTTGGAAGTAGGTAAGTCGACAGCCTAGCTCTGCCAAGACAGGGTAGGCAAGTCCTTCATAATTCCTGCTCTACAATCAATGTCTGTCATTGATATGGGGCCAAACAGCTGAAGATTGATGCTGTAATATATGGAGAGAAAATGGGAACTGTCCAGGAAGCCACTGGTATGTCATTTCTTAGTTTTGGAAGCTGCGGGCCCTGTACTTCCTGTATAATCAGATATATTTATCCCTCTCAGGTCTCTGAGGTGGTTGAAGAATAGATAGCTAGAGTCTCATAGTTAAATTTTGAGTTGTTTTGGAATCAAGAGGGTGTTCTGGATCTAAGAAGATGTTTTAAAATTGTGATGCAAGTTATTATGAAATCTGAGTTAGATATAGAACTTTAAACTCATGGAGATGGTTAGATAGTCATAGATGTTAAAGTCAGGTGCCAAATACATATGGACTGGACATTGGGAATGTATGCTAAGCCATATAACTCTCATAATTGTGGCCTATTTATTTCTGTTGTTTTGTATTGTATTTATTGTTATAAGAGAAAGAACCATTTGTTGGACTGAAAGGGAGAGCTGTTGGGGGGAAATATCTACCTTAAACTAAAAAAAAGGAAGAGGATTGAGGGGTTGAGGGGGAAGAGGGTGGAAGGGTGGGACTGGAGGGGGAGTAGGGAGGGGATTGTGATTGAGATGTAACTTGAAGAAATAAAAAATAAATTATTAAAAAAAAAGAAAGGCACGGGGAGAGGATATTAAAAGTGAACAAATCCATTTAAGTTTTCCTTCCAAGGAGATGTCACGAGAAAGTGAACCAGCCATGGATGAAGCTGCAGATTAGAATTTATAGCAAAGCAGCAAGACAGCTGTGTCTTGGTTTCACTGCAGGTGGTTTGTTAACAAGTCTACTGATGTGAGGAGGTCCTTCCAGGGTACTGGGGTAGCTCATGGAGTCTAACCACCACAAACTTGTACACAATCTGAGCCTAGTAAATTGAGGGTAGGAGAACCCTGAAACCAGAATACCACTGCTGTTCAAGTCCCTTATCAAGACATCTTGCTTTCTGTTAGCATGATGGCATGCTAATAGAAATAGATTTACATAAGCTCAAACAGATCACTCTAACATGCTTTACAATGCGATCATGGGCCCTCCCCATACAGTTAAAAGCAAAGGATCAGATTACATGGAAACCTTCCCCATTACTGTCAGGAAAACTATAATTTACAATACCGAGCATGAATTATATGCTGTTTTACAATTGATCTCATGCTGTTCCTCACAGAATGTCATTGATCACAATTTACAAAATGAGCCAATAAGAAGGCAATGATTTCTTTGAATTCCTGGTACCAATAGAAATATTTATATCTTCTTACTTGTCTTATTAGAAAATTAAAAAGCACTTCTTGCATCTCTTTGATGACATATAATCTGCTTCCATATCTGATAACAACCTAATATTTTATTTATAACATAAGACATTTCAGCCTTTCCCTGGTATTCTTTTCTTCTCTTTCTCTGTGTGTGTACTTCCCATGAATAATTGCATGGATGTTTAAAGCTGGAGAGCTCTCCAGGCAACCTATGACCATGTTTTCTTTTGTCATTTTGACCACTGGTAGGGGATAGTTCAAGGAAAACATGTTTCACTGCAGAAAGAACAGGTAGTATGTTCTCCATAGACACCTGTAAAGCAAAAAGCAAATTCACAGCACGTAGAGTATCATGCTGTGCTCTGCAATGTAGATCACACCCTTGCTCCACAAATGTCTGCGTAGACTTTTAAGTCCAAAACCAAATTGCTTTTTCTTAAGAACAATAGAAACCAGGGGTTACATAGAGTCTCTTTGCATTTTTCACTCCTCAAAGAAGTCTGGACTTGGAAGATGCTTGTCTATAACTCAAATGGGCGATTAACCATCACAAGCTGCAGGCTGTGCTGTTCAGATAATGTGCAAAGCTGGGAATCACTGTCCAGTCAAGAAGGACTAAGGCATGTGATTGTATCCACAGTACATTTCAGAAGAAATTCTTGTTTGTTTAAAGTGTTTTCCACCTTGTTAGAGGTCTGCTTCCCTTTAATAAGATCTGGCTGAACATTTATTGTCTCCATGGAGCAGCTCCTGACATTCCTCAACACACAGATAGGCTACACTCTTCTGGGCTGGCATTTTATACCTGTCTCTTGCAAGATCCTTATTCTGGCCCTCACCCATGTACCACACATCCTTTAAGAACAAGGAGGCCTCTTCTCATGGGCATCTGTTTCAGCTCCTTAGACCTCATACTCTCCTAGTGGCTGCACAAAACTTTTACTGAGATTAAGAGGAATCAAGAGAAGGAGAATGAGTAGCACATGCTGGGTAGACCCTGCCGAGTAGGGGGGTCATCATCCAGCAATTTGTATGGGAGGATGACTTCTCATTATTGCCACTTATGAAAGGAAAGGATAGCAATGCCTTGTTTTCCTCTTTTCTTTGTCTTTGGCTGTTTAGAACAGACGTCTGCCATGGAATCCTCTCCAGGATGACAGCACCTTTAGCCAGCTGTCTTCCAATCTGGCTTCCTGAAACTCTGTGTGTAGTGAATCACAGTATTTTGAATCAAGATTGTTTGTCTGGGTACTTTCATAATATAAGCCTAGAGTAGCCCCTCATATCTTCCCCCTCAAACCTCCTACCCACCCTGCTTCAGAATTATGGATAATTGGAGAGCAGCTTTTTCATTTTAAACAGTGTTTTTAGCTCACAGACCAGAGGGAAAAATGAAGCAGTATCCCAGGAATCCTCTCTGAACATATTTAGTTATATAATGTGGCTAAAGCTTTCAAAGCTGATGATCCTTTCAGATTTAGGTGGATTTGCTATAATTTTTTAAATAAAATTTATTGTCAGTTAATATGTTGGAGATTATATGTATTCAAAAAACTTTTAAAAAGTTTTCTTAAATATATGCATGAGCTATAACCCAACCTAGTATACACCAGGTCCTGGGGTTGATCCCTACAAATGATTATTTTTTGAAAATTAAAAAATTACATTTAAAAAAATATATGCATGAGTTTGTGTGTGTCTGTCTATGTACTTGTCTGTGTGAGTGTATGTCACATGTATGCAGATGCCTTTAGGGGCCAGAAGAGGGCATCTGGTCCCATCTGATCTGGAGTTAAAGGAGGTTGTCAGCCACTTGATATGAGTGCTGGGAAGAGACTTGGATTCGTTAGAAGAACAGCAAGCACTTTAACTCCGTGAGACATTCCGATAGAACCCAGCCTCTGACAGACTGTTAAGCAACAGATGATTATGAGACATAAGGCAAAAGGTGGTGACTGGCTACCTGCGAGGGGAAAAGAATGAAATGTGTAATGAGCCAGCATTCCTGATATAGAGCAGTGAAGCTAAAATGTTACGTATTTTTAATAGTGGAATAACACTGGCTGCCATGTACCCTTTACCAGGCACTGTTACATACTCTACTTTAATAAACTCAGATCTCACCTGGGAATGCTTTTCAACAAAGATTCATTATATCCTACCACATTAATTTAAGGCTTACAGCAACCTACCCTCATACTTGGCAATCATATGACATGAGAAAGTAATGAGCCTCTGTCCTCAAGAGCCACAAAGTCTCTTCTAGGAGGCAAGATGCACATTTGTTTTTGGCAATCCTTCTACCAGCCTTCAGAGGCAAATTGAATGCCACCTCCCGCGGAAAGCTTTTCCAAATTCTCCCAATGTGAATGACTTACTCTTTCCTGCTCCAACAGTGCTGTTCTTTACCCCGTGACACTAATCTAGATTCAGTGTTCTATTAGGAACATCCTTCATCAGTTCTTCAACATAACCTCTTAGAATTTTAAGATAAGATGAGATCATTTGGGATCCAGACAAGGGAACAGATGGTACATAGGAGTGAAATTGTATTAAGAGAAATAAAGAAGGGATTATGTAAAATGTCAGGGAAGACTAAGAAGAATGTTAAAACATGCTAACAAACCTGGCATTATCATAGAGCAGTTGGGGCATGACCATCTTAATGTTGAGGGTCATGCCAAGCTGGGAACAGAACTGTGCTGTGGATAGGAGCTCTTCTTCCACTGGAGGACCAGAGCCACTGTCAGTGTGAGGTCTGCAGCTCCCTCTTACTTGCTGCTTATCTGATCTGCAGCTTCCTCCTTCCTCATCTCTTCAAGATGCTTCTGGCTAGAGGAACTCAGAGAGTCCAGAGGCAGAGCAATCATAGAGAAGAGCAGAGGGAACACAGCAGGCTTGGGAGACAGCTCAGTTGGAAAAGTGATTGTTGCACATTAGCAAAGACTTGGGTGTGGTCCCCAGCACCCATGTCAAAAGCTGGATGTGCTGGTCCATGCGTGTCATCCAGTTTTGAGTACTCGCAGATAGGAGGATTCCTTGGGCTCTTTGGCCAGCCAGTCTAGTCAATCAGTAAGCTTGAGCTTCAGTGAGAGACCCTGTCTCAGAGTAGTAAGGTAGAGAGTGATAGCGGTCACCACTTCAGCTTGACCTCTGGTCTCCACACACCACACAGGCAAGCACACATTCACATGGACAGATACATACATGCATATACAAAATTAATTTAGCAAAGAGAACAGAGAACTCCTACTACAAAATGATGCATGTTTTAAAATAAATCATCAATTCTCAGCTACCATTGTACACAAAAATGTTCCCATCTATTCAACAGTACAGAGACATGATTTTTGAAAGTACTTACAAATTTGGTGAATGTTAAATATTTCTATTAATACTACAGCTGTTATTGTCTTTTATATATATATCCTTTGAGCGTCTTATTTATCTATTTTACTCATATCTAATGGAATGGTTCTCATTTTACAATTAATTTTAATAACTCAATTTTATATAATATCTAGGACAGTAACTGTACATCTATACAATGGAATACTACTCAGTTATCAGAAACAACGAAATCATGCAATTTTCAGCCAAATGGATGGAAGTAGAGAAGGTCATCCTGAGTGAACTAACCCAGACCCAGAAAGATACACATGACATCTATTCAGTTATAATAGGATTTTAGACATATAGTACAAGATAACTATACTACAACCGATGCACCAAAGGGAACAGAAACATAGACTTTGTTACCTGTCAATGAGACACTTTTCCCTAGTGGTGCTGCCTTGTAGGCCCCCAGTGTATGAGGAGGCTCTTGGCCCTCATATGATGCTGAACTGGGGTTGGGGACTGATATGTAGGGACACTCCACTCCAGATGAGTGGGCTGGAAGGGATAGGGGGTAGAGGGTGGGAGGGTGGGACTGTGAGGGGTGGAAAGAGGGCACTGTGATGGAGACGTAACTTAAAGTAATAAATAAACATTTTTTTAAAATGTGATTATTACCTTATTTATATAACTGTTTGTCTTTTTCTGATTTTCCAGCATACGAGTTCTTTAAATGTCAGGGATAAAACATATATACACACATATATATGATGTATATGTATATGATGCATATGTAGTATATATGTATAGGTACATATATATACATGTATATGTACTTGTACATGTATATGTACATGTACTTGTATATGTACATGTATATGTACTTGTCTATGATGTATATTTATGTGTATGCATGTGCATGTAAGTGTACATATATGCATATATGTATATGTATATGTATGTCAAAATTATCCTGATAATACTATACAGGATATTACTAAATGAAAATAATGGTCTCTCTTACATTATTAACTCAGAGCTCAGAACTCTTTACTTACTTATTTTTTATGCTTACAGGCATTTTGTCTGCATGTAAGTCTGTACACCATATGTGTAAAGTACTGGCAGAATCTAGGAGAGGGCATTGAATCCAGTGGAACTGGAGTTACACCAGGTTGTGACCTGCCATGTGGGTGCTGGGAATTGAAAGCCTTCACCAAAAGTCCTCTGAAAGAGCAGCCAGTACTTTTAATTGCTGATTAACTCATAGATCTTGGAATTTAAACTCTGAGATGAGTAACTCTGACACAGATCAAGATTATTATGGATTCACCCAGAAGGTGGCACAAACCATGTTTGAATTTGAATAATAACCATGTAACTCATTTCCTGACCATTTTTCTCTGGTGTATCATAAAGAGTGTAGATCCATTTCAAAAGCAGGCAGGCAAAACTTTAATGCTCTTTTGGATGGAATTGTTGTGCTTGGAAAAGGCAGTTGTATGAAAACAAAATAGAGATGGTAAGAACTCAGCATAGACTTGGGAACTTGAGTACGTGGGAATGAATTAAATAGGCAAAGAGCAGACAAAGCATGTTGCTGCATCATGCCTTTAAGTCTGGAGTTAAGTAAACAGGCGTCCATGAGTGCATTTCACACAAGTGTGCATAGGACACTGCCGAGAGGTGGCAGCTTTAAGGTATTCTCATCATCAAAAGAAGCCAAGTGGTTTTGTCCCATGAATTACTACTCTTATTCGCAGATATTTATAAGTACTGGGAACAATGCACTTAAAGAATAGAGTATTTGGGATGACATTGTGTAAGTCTCATTAGTTAAATCCAGGACATATTGTCAATTTCATATAAAAAGAAACATATGAATTCCACTTAATATACACAGACTCAGAAATAACTCACCTGCCATTCAGTTATCTACCTCACTCTATATGTTTGTGTGGTGATGACTGAACCTTATGTGCATCTTACTGAATACCGAAGATAAGAAAATTTGTATGAGATATTCTCACTTATCTCTTGATTACACATTGTTCTGGATTATGATTTATCTAGATCTATCATCCATCTAGCTATCATCTATCATCTTTCTATCTATCTATAATGCACCCATCTATCTATCTATCTATCTATCTATCTATCTATCTATCTATCTATCTATACCTACTTGCATACACATATATAAAAACTATGATTCTAAATCATTTTATTTGCTTCAGAAAATTACAATAAAGGATTTCAAATTACCTGAGAAGAATATTTTCACAAAATTAAAAATTATTGTGGATTTGCTGTTCAGGATACTGAGCATACTTATAAGAAGTGCTAATTTAGCATCTAAAGTTTCATTGATTAATAACAAATTAAAGTGAAGATACTAGTATCAAAATACATATAGAAATAAAACTCAAGATATTAGCATTACTATATCAATATTAACCCATAAAGTCTTGTTTTTTTTTCTGGGCTCTTTTTTTAACCATATTATACAATAAAGCATATATACAATAAATAATGAGAGTATTTATAGCATCAAAATCTAACTATTTACTTATGCTACTAGGCTAGGCAGAGAAAAAGAGGAAGAAAATTAACATTTACCCATTTGTTTGTCTTAGGGTAAATGTCATTTTGTTCCTAAATTATGTTTGTCTCCATCATCACTGAAATTGTGGTGACTTTGCTTAGACCTCTCATACTGGCCATTTTACAAGACATTTATTTTCTGAATTGCTTAATGTTTGGGTAATGTTAGTACTATTAACAAATTTCATTTGTATCACATCTTTTGAAAACAGTGAATTTAGAATAATGGGCAGAATATAGAAGCCATTAAAACAAAATAATATCAAAATATGAAAACTATACTTCAACTTTTATAGACTGCTTTTTAAAAAGCAAGTTTCTCACAGCTGTTGTATGAGAGAATGTTCTACTCAGAAGTTTGTTGGGTTTTGGATCACAATAAAAGTTCAAAGCATTATGGAGACCTTTTATTTAACTTATGTATTAAAACCAACCTTAATGCTTCAGCCAAGATTCAGCAGAGGCAAAAGCTCTCAAAATTATCTATATATTAATACATTTTTGTGACACCCTACAATTCAACTTAATAGAATTCATAATCTGCCTTGTCTTGGTTTTTGTCATAATAGAACATCACAAATGGCAGAAAGTAACATTCTAATCTCTTCACATAAAATCATTATTCAGATGTATACATGTTTATAGTCTCAGGCTGCCATAGGTGTCCACACAATTCTAAGGTAGAGAGAGAAAAAACAGGAGACGCACTAGACCAATGTCACTATTGCAGATTTCCCTGCAGGGCATTAGAGACAAACTTCCCAGCACTCCTGGAATGTGTTCCTCCCTGCAAGCACTTTTCCTCTTTCTAAGTCTAAAGGATGGGCAGTATAGCAGCCAGGGGTGAGGTTCTCAGTCCCTAAACAGGATGCTCAGTCTAGATGGGGTCATTTACCAAGGCTCACTCCATGGTTTACACGCAGTCTAAAGCAAACATTTGACCCTTGAAACATGTAACAGTTAAGGCAATATAGCAAGATCCTACTTCACAAAAACAAATGGGAATGAGCATATATTGATCTTTTATTTGAATGATGGAGAATTGGTCTTTATAACTACTTGATATTTTTAAATTCTAAAAACTGAAGCTCACATTTGAAGAAGAGACACTTCAACTGACATGCCATCCTTAAGCACACACTGATGGTGTGAAGGCAGCGATGCTGTGTTAATATTTTGACATCACTGACTGTTATTAATAAGCCAGTGACACTTTCCATCATCCTTTTACAGGAAACATCTAGTTGAGGCTTATGATTTCGAAGATAGAATATTATCAGTGCCAAAAGTCTATTCCTAGCGATGTCATTAACTAGCTGGATGAATGTAGACAAGTCAATGGAAGTCTCAGAATCTCTGTTTCTGCTTGTATAAAATGGCAATAATTTATTGGGGTTGGGGTATGTACGTGTGAGCACAAAATATAACTAGGCTAGTTATTGGGAGCCCTTACTTAGATGCAGTCCACCTTGATTTTTAGGACAGGGTCTCTCATTTGAATAAGGCTCACTGATTAGGCTATCAGGCCAGTGACCCCAGGGATCCTACAGCATATCTCTCCCCAGTGCTGAGGTGTAAGCACCTGCCTCCAACCCTGGCTTTATCATGTGTAATTTAGTGACTCAACTCAGGTCCATGTGCTTGTGTGACAAACATCTTACTGGCTGAGCTATTTCCCTAGTTGTGGGCATAGTTCTTTTTTAAACTTTGTACATCACTGGATAATTTCAAGATGCATAATTTGGGTTACTTAAATCCACATACAGTCTGACATGTGAAATGGAAGATTTCAGAAATATCAAAATATACATTTTAAATAACTTTTATAATAGCCTAACATTATAATTTTCCTAGTATTATTAGCTTTTTTATGATATGCTTTATTACTTAATTATTGGTATTTACACATAGGAAAAATAGTGTGTGTAGAAGTATCTGGTCTCCAGTATCCACTGAGTGCTTGGGAATACTTTCCTTTCAGACAGTATGAGTGTGTTGGGGGAACTATCTTATTTTTAAATTACACTTAATCTTAAATGGTTAACACACTAACAAACATGCAGCACAAACCATTTAAAAGCTACAAAAGTACTTACATGCAAATTCAACCTTCCCCTACTTCTTTTCCAATTTCCCATTTCCTGTCCAGTGAGTAGTCCACCAATAATTATGCCCTTCCACATACCTCCAGAGGCTGTCTGAGCATAAGCTCCTTGATACACAACTATTAAGAGAGTCTATAATTTTTTGCAAAGTGCTTTGTAATAATAATTTGAAGATTTTCCTTTATGTATAGAAATTAATGGCCTGCCTTTAGCACAAACTGATTTAATCTTTTGAGAGGAAAAGCTATGGACTGAAGAGATCTGAGAATTTCAAAAGTGGAAGAAAATGACTTGATGAAATAAAATATCAAATTGATGGTATCGGGTAACATTTCAGGGAAGCTCTCAAGGGAAAGAATACACAGGGAAACCAAGTGGGATGGTTTCTTGGGACATGTGTTCATCAACCAGACAGCTGGAAAATACATAGATAGGTTGGTAAAGGCCAACTTTACTAGTGGGAGAATTTTAATGCTTTAAAGTTTAACAAGTGAGCCAAATTTTCAAGTTCTAACAGTTGACATTTGGTGTTGGGTCCTCCATCATTGAATGTCCCCAAAGACTTGAATATTTCTTTCTTTAGATTTATTTATTATGTAAGCAAAGCCTGTCCCTTTGGTGTTAAAGTTGAGTACACAATCCAAGACAGACCAGAGTATTTTTCAGTATTTTTCAATCTGGGAAAGTTGAGGCAGGTTCCCAGTAATCAGGTAAACAAGTTAGAGCTTCTGATGACTGAATTTCCCAACCCATGGAGAAAGTCTACACATTATAGGAAAGAGTGAACACTACTACAGAAAGTCACAGAGAGAGGGCTGGATCTCCACCCATTGTATTCAAGAGGGTCAAGAGAGAAGACTAACAAGCAAACAAGCAAGCTTTGTAAAGTCAAGAATTACCAAGCCATGCTGCTTTTGATGCGTTCAATTCCCCCATGGACAAAATGAGGAAAACACAAAGGTTTCTTGAGGGCTGATCTCTCATGTAGCTGACTAAAGTAAACAAGCTTTCTTTCAGATATTATCAGGACCCTGACTAAAAGAAAGAATCCGGTTTTTGTTGGGCATTTAACTTTTTGTACAGAGATTTTATTTTGAAGAAAATTTGCAGAAATGTTGAGGAAATTTTACATCCTAGGTGACCAAAGTATTCATACAAGATCTCTGGAAATAATGAAAACCTTACAAAAACAAACAAACAAAACCCCCCTAAAAAACAAACCAGGCCCCCCAAAAAAACCCTAAAACAAAAAACAAACAAACAAACAAAAAACCCAAATTAACTTGAATTTAACTTCTATCTCTATTCTTTGAAATTCTACTGTACAACTAACTTCCTCTAAGAGCCCTGATATCTGAGTGCTGGGCATTTCTCTGTATCATTTACAGCTTTCAGGATTTTATTTCCCTTTGCCTATACTATTAAAGAAAGGGCACCCTAATAATCTAAAGCCTGGGAGCTCTGTTAACTGTGACATTCTCCTATGGTTTGCTGAATTTCCCAAATCGGATAGAATGACAAAGGCTCTAAGCTTATCCAGATGTAGTTTTATAATGATGTCACTAGGCTTTACTCCATAAGCGAAGCCCCCAAAATATACAGTATCTACAACAAGGTTAATGGAAATCCCCATCAAGGGTAAATACTTCAGCAGATTGTGTCATCAGAATATATTTAAACACTATTTAAAAGGATTTTAAACTAAGAGGATTTGATTTTACACTGGTAGATGCACATACATATAATACAATGGAGCTGTTAACAAATAACTATAATGCCTTTCTCTCCTTTTCTCATCACATGGCCATCTGCATTGTTAGGTTCCATTACTTTCTTGCATTTGGAGTTCAAAACCATCTGTCCTTCTGCTCACTGCATGGAGAGGATAATGACATGGTTCAGCCTTCCCCTTTGGAGAATATGTTATATTCTGCTCTTTATATTTCCAAAAACATTGGTGATTTCATACTACTTTTATTTTAAAGATTTGTTTTATTTTGTTTATGTGTATAGGTATCTATCTGTGTGTGACTCTGTAAAGGTACCTGCAGGAACCAGATGAGGGTGTCAGATCCTGTGGCGCTGGTGTTGCAAGCACTTTTGAGCTGCCTAACGTGGGTGCTGGGAATGAATCTGGGTCTTCCAGGAGAGAAGTATGTGCTCTCAGCCACTGAGACATCCCATGAGCCCAAGTTCCTGATATTTTATTTCCTGAAGAATCTTTTTCCATCAGTTCACAACAAAGTTTAAAAGTCACCCCCAATTTATCCCAGCAGCTTTGTTTATGGGACACCCCCTTACTTGCCATTCCAGCACAATACAACAGGCCCTGTTTGATTTTCATGAAATGAGCATTAGAGAATTATGTGTACTGTATTGTGGGCCTGCCAACTCCATGTGTAGCATCTTTCTTTGTTCTCACACTTCAGAAGCTACCCTCAGATCGAACGGCATTCTCCTTGGGTTTGTATCTGTCTCTAGGTATTTGAAAGACAATGGCACTGCCTCTGTCTCACTGAATTTCTAATATCCTTAATGCATAGAGATGCCCAACAGATCGTTTTTTGGATTGAATTGAACTGGCAGTTTAGATACATGCCTGAGGGGATTTTGCAATAAGAACCTTGATCATAATTGTAATTTCATCAATTTATAACCAGAGCCATGTGGTTGTGAATCATTCTCTATTTTCACAGGTGAGTAGCAAACACCATGACCATGCCATCGCAATTAAATCTGTTATCACAGTTAACTCCAAACCTAAATCCTGAAGTAGTTTCCATCCTTACCTTCTACCAGGAAACCAAAGCTTATCAAGGTGGCCTAGTACTACCAAGCTGGGCATGCTGCCTCTAAACCCTGTGGTAGGAAGGATTCTGAGGGAGACTCCAGTCAACATTCACCTCCATGCAATTCCTTCCCTTCCAGTGTAGATGGAGATGGAAAGGATGGATTTGATGGACTTTCTTCAAACTGGTGACACAAAAAAAGAGAGATTTCTTGGTGGGCATAGTCTAATTATGAACCCTTTAGATTAGAGTTTATAGTTTCCTTGCATTCATAGGAATATACTGCAAGAGAGTGCTGCTCCCTATGGACTTTTAGAAAACAAAGAAAGTACTGTACCATATATGAACTATGTTTTTTTCCTACACACACACCTATAATAACAAGGATCATTAAGAGATTAATAGTAAAGAAGAATAGTTATAACAATGCACTATAGTACATAGACCATACATAACTGAAGCCATGCTAACTCCTGTTGCATTCTTTAGCTATTGGTAGAAGAATTTGATCATAAGGGGGATTTAATGCAATGAAAGTTCTCTACCACAAAGATGGATGGGACTCCATGAAATGACCTGTTAGTGGCCTCTAGAGTTGAGTAGAGCCTCAGCCCTCCTCCATAGGAACATGAATTCAGAAACCTAAATGAGTCTAGAAGAGGTGGCTTCCCCAGAGGGCACAAACTCTCCAACTCCTTGATTTTTGGGGGGACCTGACTTTGGAATCAACTTAATATATCCCAACTTCTGGCTTTGACATGTGGGCTCATACATAGGTAATGCTTAAGGCTAATTACTGAATCTCCCCTATAGTCAATACAGCAATTAGACTGAGTTCCAACTGCTGGAAAATGGTGAGCATCACTCCCAGGCCTGGTCCATCAAACTCTTTAACAATCATTTTTCCTTTTCTTTCCATTTTTGCTGTACCAATGGTGGTAAATTTAGAGAGACTTAGTAGTCATATGTTAAATATGGTAGACACTTGTTTCTGCCTATGTTCTTGGGTGGCTGTGAAGGAAGGAGAATCTAATCACCGAGTTGGTTCTGTGTGCTTTCAGAATTGTTTTTTTTTTTAATAATTTATTTTTTATTTCTTCAAGTTACATCTCAATCACAATCCCCTCCCTACTCCCCCCTCCAGTCCCACCCTTCCACCCTCCTCCCCCTCAACCCCCCATCCTCTTCCCTTCTTTTTTTTTTTTTTAGTTTAAAGTATTTCTTTTTCCCCCCAACAGCTCTCCCTTTCAGTCCAAAAAATGGTGCTTTTTCTTATAACTATAAATACAATACAAAACAACAGAAATAAATAGGCCACAATTATAAGAGTTATATGGCTTAGCATACATTCCCAATGTCCAGTCCATATGTATTTGGCACCTGACTTTACATTCTACTATCTAACCATCTCCATGTGTTTAAAGTTCTATATCTAACTCAGCTTTCATACTAACTTGCCTCATAATTTTAAAAATATCAGAATTGTTAAGTGAACAAAAACCACTGTTCTCCTGTGTTCTTGCAATTACGGAACTTGAATGTGTGTACATGTACACACAGATTTATTTTTAATTTTAATTTACTTTAAACATACAGTTTACATTATTCAGGGCTATCCTAATATATAGAAGATTTTGTAAGATATGAAGACAGTGTTTCAGTCCTATGAGGAGTGAGGGAAACCAGAATTCCAGTCAGAGGGAACAGGAAAGCCAAAGGCCTAGGAATGGGGAAATTCTTGTGTTTCCAAGAACAAATAAACAGAAAAATGCTGGTATAACATTGTAGAAATACATGGGGCTGGGAGAGTGACATAAGGCCAAGAAAGTAGATAAAAATATATATTTACTAAGCCAACATAAGGAATTTAAATTTTAAGATTGAATGTGAAGGATGAAGGAGAAATGATCTGATATTAAATTCAGATTTTTTATTTTGGACAAAAGAATAAACAGTGTTGCTGTCTCTCCTAAGATGAAACTCAGGAAGAAAAACAAAATGGTGGGATATGGTCAATAAAATAAACTCAATTTTAGGAAGTTGGACTAAAATGATCAAGTATGTTCATGAGTAGAAGAAAAATATCTGAGCTGAAGATGAATGGGGGTTGTACAGACCTCATTGTTCAAAGACTATAAGGGAACAACATTTGTTGAAGAAGAGAAAAAAGGGACCATACCAGAGTAACAAAAGGAAAATTAGGAAGGGAAAATGTCATAGACACCAGGAAAGGAAGGTCCTAAGATTCAAGGAGGATCCCAAAGTACATGGTCTTCATGTTGATTTGAAGCAGGACAAACAAGAATATGAAAAACCCAGGTAAGATTGGAAAAGCTGTGGCTCTAACTCAGGTGTTCTGGGTTAAACCTTTTTTTTTTTTTTTTCTGAAAGGACATGTTTGCTTCCTAAATCCCTGTAAACGTGTGAGTATGTTCTTATATGGAAATGGAGTCTTTGAGGTTTAGTATGACCTCAGCTTAATCGAATTAAGTAAAAATCAAGGGGTTAAGCTAGTCGACTTAATCAAGTTATAAAACATAATCAAGTTAAATAGAAGTCATAGGAAATTAGGGTTGGGCTATAAATCCAATATAGATTGCTATGTTTATAGGAATGGGGAATGCCATGCAATGGTAGAAGCAGAGATCAGAGTGAAAGGAAGAAAAAAGAAAGAGAAAGAGAGAGAGATTAAGAGCAAGTGCAAGAAGCCTACTGGAGATTGGGGGACACCAGACAGCAGAATGCCACCCGATGGTGGGGTTATCAAAGTTACTTCAGCACAGCTTAGGACCTTGGACTCAGGCATTAGAAACACAGTTACACTAATGCACACTTGTTAGCTTTCATTTGAATTCATTGTAAATCATGATGGCACCAGAGAGGTGACACTCTGGAAACACTGCAAATTTTATACCTGAAATAAGCTTAGTAGTGAAGGAAAGAAAGGATATGGAAGGGAAGATGGAGAGACTTAGGTTTAAAGAAAAACAAGACCCCTGTACCTAAGGCCCAGGGAACATCAGGGGAAAGGGGCACAAAGACCATAAGAGCTAGTGCATCAGGACACCTACTTTGAGATAGTGCCTTCTATGTATGAGAGAGAAGATGCAAACATGAAATCTCAACAATATGGTCACCTAAGACCTGCATAATAGCATCAGTTGTCACACCAACAGGGATGGGAAGAAAGCTTCACAAAACCCCATCACTAGATGAGGAGCTCACACTGATGACAGGACGATTCAGTCTTCTCCATGTTGAACTTGCTGGTTATCTGACCCCATATACATATCAGCACACATATATGTAATACATACTGGCAAAACTAAATGTAATCAGCCAGTTGTATTACTTTACACAGATGCACATGTACAAACATAAAAGAAGAGGCCATGAAGTTGAGAGGGAATCAGGGGACATGGCAAGGGTTGGTGGGCTAAGAAAAAGTTGTAGAAATGATGCAAATACAGTGTCCATGTGTGAAATTCTCAATGAAATAATTAAAAATTAACAAAATGAGAAAACCAAATATTTTAATATGAATAAATTGCCGAAAAAGTGTAAAAACAGGCACTTCCTGCTGGATGAGACAAGGAATCCGTGAGGAATGAGGCATTCCAAGGTGAAGAAAAGGTCCGGGAATCTAGGCCAAGAGAAAGTAACTTAAAAGTGCACCAAGCTTTCTGTGGACAAGGGCAGGATCGATCTGAAGTTGAGATTCCCTGTTTATTATTTGTTAAATGGGAGTCAGGGAGGAACATGTAAGTTTTAGATGAGCAGGGTCAGAATGTTTCCTAGGGTAAATTATATGTGAGAAAGAACTCCTATATGCAAGGAACGTGGGTCTTACAGAATCAGTGAGTAGAATATTCGGGAAGGAAAGATGCACAGTGGACATTAAGCAGGTGATTGTAAGACTATATATATATATATATATATATATATATATATATATATATATATATA
>CAJQZJ010004750.1:10149337-10162094 GCA_907164525.1 Lophiomys imhausi | reverse complement strand
CCCACTTTTACTTTTACACTACTTTAGCCCATTGGCTCACTGCATCCACCTTATTGAGAGAAAGGTGGACCCTGGGAAGATGCCACCTTCATATTCAACCCTACAACTGCCACAGACCCATTAGGTGATGGCCTTGTGGTAGTTTGGTTGAGAATGTCCTCTATAGGCTCATGCAGTTAAATACTTGATAACCAGTTGGTGTCACTGTTCAGAGTGGTTTAGAAGATGTGGCCTTGTTGGAGGAGTATGTCACTGATGGTGGGCTTTGGGAGCCATCTCCAATTTTTTTTTCTTTACTTGAAGCTTGCCATTCAAGATTGGAGCTCTCAGCAATCCACTTCAGCTACCATACCTGCTGTGGACTGCCATGCTGTCCCAACCATCATGGACTATTAACCCTCAGGAATCGTAAGCCAAAAATGAGCTCTTTCTTCCATAAGATGTCTAGGTCATGGTGTTTTATCACAGCAAAAGTAACTGAGCCATGGGCCTGAGCAAGCTCATGTGGTATAATTGATATCAGGTACCTCTACTTCTTATTAAAGAACTCTTCCTTGTCATTTCCCCATTGACAGTCTAGAAATTATCAACCATAGTTTAGGTTGTGTCAACCAAAACCAACTTAGATGACAACAGAATGCTTTGAGGCTTCATTCTCATTGCTTTCAGGGTACCATGACTCTCAGCAACCTCTGGCTAGATTGTTGTACATCCTTCTGCCTCCCAACACCATGCTGTTCCTATCCTTCAAAACCTTGTGGGTGTCTCTGAAGCATTCCTACAAACTTCTTAAAGATGGCCTGTTTCTGGTAGGGTGCCCCGATACAATGAGAATGATCTGGTTGACTGCCACTTGGATAGTCATCATCCATCAGCTTGGTATCTAGCCTTAACTTCAAAATGGCCCCAGGATGTTGAATATTCTCACAGGGGGCTTCTATTTTCTACCCAGTCACAGGTGTACTACACATATCTATGTGACTCACTGTAGCCCTGCTAGTGTTATCAATATAGGTTCTTCAATCTTTTCATAATGCTTCTAATCAGAAATTTTAAAAACACGATTGCTTTTTACTCAAAATTCTTAAAAAAATCTTTCATGGGATAGAAATAAGAGATTAATGGATATCTTTCAGGAAAGATAAATGGCACCATCAGAATACCACAAAACTGAGGGGAAATTAATTGAACCCTTACTTTTGATAAATATTTATTTTTTGCAGAAGAAAAATGCATACTAGTTTAAGCTGTCATTACACTAACCTACATCCTATTTTTCATATTATTAGTAATACATAATGTGGTAGTTTATATTCAAAAATAAAACCAGAATGTATATACCTCATGTATTTATCCAGAAATACACCAAGGTTACTATGGTTACGAAAAATCCATTACCTTTGAATATGGAATGAAAAAGTTTGACTTAAAGTGTGTACTATTTATTACAGCAAACATCAACAGCCTTCGGGAGGTTCCCTAAGTGGATTCATTTTTCAGTGTCACAGCTGACCCCATGTGCTACAAGCTTATGGCCTATGCAAGGCAAAAATTCGAACTGTGCACATTTTTAAATATAGTTTGTAGTGACCCAAGGAGCAACAATGCTTTTGACTTTTAATGCTTCATATTTAAGAGGAAGAAGAAAAAAATTCAGAGCACCCAAAGGCTAAGTGGCTACTGGATGGAATGCCCTGCCTCAACCTCAACCTCCCTCACCAGCGAGGCCCATTCCCTCTGCACAATGGGAGTGTGCCTGTTCAACTGAAGACTTTACAGGAAGCCACAGACAAGTGGAGGCGGGAGGGACAATGTTGGCCCTTTGAATAGTTAGGAATGGGCATTACATAATGTTATGAAGGATGTTTTTATTGCAGTAGAAGGCAAAGGAATTTAAAGTGCCACCGACCATAGTCAAAACACTATGAACCATTGTTCTTGATGAAATTTCAAAAAAGGTTTCTTTGTCCTATTAATGCTTTTGGTCATCAAGAGTAATCAGGTGCTTTGAAGTAAAGTACAGATGTCTAGTAATCACCCAGAAATGCAGCTGGTGGAATCAGAAGTTACAAATGAAAATAATTATCAAACATTGTTCATTAGTAAAAATATCAAAAAATTTGAAAATGGTATTTGGTACTGATGAATTCCCTGGAAGTCAGGTGACAATGCAGATCATCTGGTTTGTTAAAGTGAAAAGCCAAAAGAGAGATACAAAGTATGATGGGGCTGAGAGAGGGGGAAGTCAGCTCAGGCAGCAGGGAGGTGGTATGAACACAGTATGTTGTATATATAGAAGTATGAAGTTATCAAAAAGTTAATGACCTTTGATTCACATGCTCCCCCTTTAAAACTTAACACATCAATATCCACATCCAATATTTATAACAAACGTCTATATGATTATATGTGTTCATATAAATCTCTTAGATGAAGTGTGTTATTAAAATAGTCTGAAATGGGGTACAAGAGAGATGACTCAAGAACACTTGTTGCTCTTTTAAAGGACCTAGGCTCATTTCCCAGCATCTACATGGTGACTTGCAACCATCTGTAACTCCATTTCCAGAGGATGTAACACCTTCTTCTCACTATTTCATATACCAGATATGTACCTGGCATACATGATACATGCAGGCAAAATACTTATGCATAGAAAATGAAATAAATACGTTCAAAAATTTTGAATGTATTCTTCAGTGTTTATAGAAACAAATTTAAGGATGTGATAATTAAGGATGCAAGGATCCAAAATTATGCAAATCTGGAACAAATCATAACCTCCAATGTGACTATATTTGGAGACAGGAATTCTATTAAATGAAATCATAGACTTGTAGAACTAATTAAGTTACTGCTGACCCTACAGGAAGAGGAGGAGCCACCAAGCAGGGAAAGGCCCCGTGAGGACACATTGGGAAGGCTGTCATCTCTATGGCAAGCGGAAACATCTGAGGACAACGTGAACCTGCTAACACCATGGCCTTGGTCTTGAGGCTCTGCTCTGTGAGGAGTGCTTTCAGCCATGTATCCCACCCAGGTTGTGGCAGTTACTGTGCAACCCTAAAGGACAAACACCAGTGTTCTGGGGTTTCTTCTCAGGCTCGTATCTCCCTGTTAGATCTATAAGTGAAAACAAGCTACATTCAACATGAAAAATGTGGCGAAATGAAAGGCATGAACTTTCAGACCATGTAGACCCACATTTAATTTGGTTTATAAAATCACTGACTTTCCTGGTCGAGCCATGCCTCAGTTTATCCAGCTATAAGATTAGAAGAATATGAAGTATCCCTCCATCTCTTCTGATTTTTTTTTTTTTCATTTTTAGGTTGGAGTCACTTTTGCAGATGCTGGTATAGAGACTCCTACTTGCTTCTTGGTTCCACTTTCTTGGTATTTATTCTTTTACCCTATGATAGTGTCTATTGTTGATCATGATGTATGCTTCTTGGATGGAACCAAAAGTGTGCTACTCCATAAGATAAAACACATTCCTGGGAGCTGTGGCTAGATAGGCCCTGGGGGAACCTTTTACCATTGAACTCTTACATAGACATAGCATGAAACCAACTTCTAATGACCTATCATTCTACCCACAGATCAGTGGGTCTCTCAAAGTGTACCTGAGATGCTTCTGTCTGCAGTACACAGTGACCTACACCTGGTCAAGGTAAAGAAAACAAGAGGCTGCATAACATTCATCCATGACAGGAACATGTGTACCCCACCCCTCCTGCAAGGCTGAGGGATCATTTCAGAAAAGGAGAGACAGAATGCAATAGACAGAGGTGGTGGATGATTACCAGGAAGCATTGTTTTCTGGACACAGCAGGGATGCTGCACATATGAACTCATACTCATAGCAGTCTCAACAGCATGCACAAGGCCTGAGCAAGTCCAAGCCAGACAAAATCATAGCATGAAGAGGGGTGTTGGGCGTTCTGCCCTATCCTAAGTCATATAGCTGTTGGCAGCTGATGGACTCTGGGAGAGGAAGTGACAGTTTTCTTCCAGAGTCTGGACTCTGGTAAGTCTACTACATTTCAGTGGAAGTTTTCACATCCAAGAATATTTGGGAAGCAAAAATCAATCTTGAAGGTTAAAAAAGGAGATATAGAATGATTTACAAATTTGGGTGGATAAGGAAGATGGGATGAATCAGGGATGAGAAGGGGGAGGGGACTGGCCATGATCAAGACACATAGGAAAGTCTCAAAGAACTAATGAGAACTAAGTGTTCAAACCTGACCTTTGGTTTCAAAGCATGGCTCTTCTACATAGTGAGCAAGACTTAAGTCTCAGAATGCTTCTTATCTTAAGCTGTTTGGTGGCAACAACATGAACTATACAGCTGCTTCTGAGGAAACTACAGACATTAAAAGGATAATAAAGGAGACACAACTCTTTAGAGACATGCACACAGACTGAAACTACTGAGGAACTTTTTACTAGAGAAGGCAGCTGTGGACACGGGATATGAGGGCGCAGAGTGCACACAAGATGCCTGCTGTGCTGGTCCACTGCGATGACATGTATGAGGTCTTCTGCTTCTCCTCTGCTAGCACTTCACTTCAAAACTGACAGGATGCAGCATGGTTTTTCAGGTGGCATTAGAAGCTGGTATGGGTTCTTTATTCTTTCCCTCTGCACATGGCTTCCCTTCAGGCTTTGAAAAATGTCACCTAATGGTAACTTCACATGGCTGAAAAACACTCACAGTCTACAGCATCTCATATGCCATCAGCTGGACCACTCTTGGTGTGAACCAATTCAGCTTGTGTTGAGGAAGGTTCTTAGATATTTCATGTCTGGCTGCAACTATTCCTTCTTCTACTATCTGTATTTCCTATCCCTACATGTCTATCCGCCATTAGTTCTACCTTGATACTTCCTCATCTGTTTTCATTTGAAACAGGATCACTTGTAGTCTAGGCTAGTCTCAAACTCAGCTGAAGATGCCCTCGAACTTCTGACACTCCTGTTTCTATTCCTAGCATACAGGAATTCCAGTGTAGACCAGGGCTCCCAGTTGAAGTGGTGCTGAAGATTGAACCCAGAACCATCAGTTCATTGGGTAAACACTTTAGCAAATGAACTCCAGTCCTTGCTATCTACTTTCTTTCTTCCCCAAGATCAGGCGAACACTCACACAGCACTGTTGAGCATTTACCCAATCTTCAGTAGGTAATGAAGCCCATCATTGAGGCTTCCCCCACCCCCGCCAACTTGCTAAGGTATCTATATCACAACAAAGTTGCCTATCATCTATATTTGAATAGGGGGCTCTAGGTCAAGTCTAAGCTTGTTTGCTTTCTTTCTTTTCTTTTCTTTTCTTTTCTTTCTTTCTTTCTTTCTTTCTTTCTTTCTTTCTTTCTTTCTTTCTTTTTTTTTGTTAGCATTTCAGTCTCTGTAAGCCTCTAGGGGCCTAGACTGGTTGGTTCTGTTGATCTTGACCCCTCCAGGTCTCTCTATTCTTCCTCCCTCTCTTACATAGAGCTCTCAGAGCTCCACCTAATGTTTGACTGTGTGTCTAAGCCTTTGCTTTGTTCTGCTGCTGGGTGGAATTTCTCCTAGGATAGTTATACTAGGTTCCTATTCCTTTGAGTCTGTGGGTTGTAGGATAGTTAATCTGTACTATATGTCTGAAATTTAGTTATAAGTCAATCCATGTCATGTGTATCTTTCTGGGTCTGTGTTAGCTCACTCAAGATGAGCTTTTCTAGTTCTGTCCATTTGATTGCAAATTATATGATTTCCTTGTTTCTGATAGCTGAGTAGTATTCCACTGTGTAAATGTACCAAAGTTTTTTTTTTTTATCCATTCTTGGGTTGAAGGCCATCTACAGATTGGGAAAAGATCTTCACCGACCCCATATCTGACAGAGGGCTAATATCCAAAATTTACAAAGAACTCAAGAAATTAAACACCAAGAAAACAAATAATCCAATCAAAAACTGGGGTTCAGAGCTGAACCAAGGATTCACAAAAGAGGAATCTCTAAAGGCTGAGCGACACTTGAAGAAGAAATGCTCAACATCTTTAGTCATCAGAGAAATACAACTCAAAACCACCTTGGGATTCCATCTCACACCCATCAGAATGGCTAAGATCAAAAACTCAAGTGACAGCACATGCTGTCGAGGATGTGGAGAAAGGGGAACCCTCCTCCATTGCTGGTGGGAGCCCAAACTTGAACAGCCACTTTAGAAATAAGTCTTGTGATATCTCAGAAAACTTGGAATAGCTCTACCTCAAGATCTAGCAGTACCACTCCTGGGCATATATCCAAATGATTCTTCATCAAACTATGAGGACATCTCCTCAACTATGTTCATAGTAGCTTTATATGTAAAAGCTAGAAACTAGAAACAACTCAGATGTCCTCTTTTTTAAAAATTTATTTTTTATTTCTTCAAGTTACATCTCAATGACAATTCCCCCCTATTCCCCCCTCCAGTGCTCCCCCTCCCACCCTCTTCCTTCTCAAACCCCCATCCTCTTCCTTTTTTTGTTTTTAAGTTTAAGGTATATCTTTTTCCCCCAACAGCTCCCCCTTTCAGTCCAACAAATGGTTCTTTATAACAATAAATACAATACAAAACAACAGAAATAAATAGGCCACAATTATGAGAGTTATATGGCTTAGCATACATTCCCAATGTCCAGTCCATATGTATTTGGCACCTGACTTTAACATTCTACTATCTAACCATCTCCATGAGTTTAAAGTTCTATATCTAACTCAGCTTTCATACTAACTTGCATCACAATTTTAAAAACATCTTCTTAGATCCAGAACACCGTCTTGATTCTTAAACAACTCAAAATTTAACTATGAGACTCTAGCTATCTATTGAGTCTTGGGTGTTAGCCTATGGAACATACCTTCATAGCTACATTTAGGCTTGCTTTTCCTTTCTCAGTTAAGTCTCTCTAGAAGACCTTCACAATATACCTAGCACTGTGTTGCTTAGGTGAGTCTGAATCCAGTCAAGCTGCCAGTGAAGATTAACCACCACGCTCCTGTTATAGATTCAGAACTGAAGACTCGAAGACATGATTGAAACCCATTCCCTTCAACTAGCTAGTTTGTTTTGGTCAAGACCAGTGTCTGTCACTCACAGGCTGTGCAACCCTGATCTTTCCATATGTCAGTTTCCTTGCCTGTAAAGTAGGGACAATATTTATCTTGTGCAATAAATGTCACCAATATCCATCTCATCTTGAATGAAATATAAAAGTCACAGTTCTTGTCCACTTCATGTTCTACAAAAATGCAAAGGAGAGTACAGTTGTTCAGCAATGCCTTGTGCTGGTATCTTGATGTGTCCCAGAAAGCCAGGAAACCAGTAAAGGGGGATTACACTGGCTCCCTTTGTCATCTTAGTACCTGGCCTTCATGTGAATGAGTGAACCCTTGAACAATTACTTCTAACTTTGACTGTAACTTGTTATACATTTTCACAAAAATCTTAGTATTTGTAGGCCTCAGTTTTCAAATCAATCAACATTTGAGTAATACTATCTCCCTAGTAGCCTGACACAGCACATGCAACAGTATAAAGACGTGAGTAGTTTGAGTAAACACTAAGCAGCGTAAACACAATGCAAACACAGGATAAAATGCTCATCGCGAGCCTCTGGTATTTGAAAAGCTTTTGGCAATTTCATTTTACTTAGGTGTCATATAATCTGGGCCTATAATTTGGGGTTTACCTCAAATGGTTTAAAATATGTACCATGTTGAGCCATCCTTCTGCATTCTCAAATTATTCTTCATGCAGGCATTTCAAACAACTTGCCATATGGCCAGGAAGGTGTTTAAAGATGTTACCAATTAAATCAGCTCACAGAGTCCATGTGCGTGGGGCCACATTGACACTCAGATTCAAACACATGGCATTTGGGATCCAGAAAGGTCTGGGCTGATACAGTCCCATGGTTCCCTTGAAGTCCCAAGGAGCAAAAATCACTCACTCGATTCAGGTAAATATGTATAGTGGTCATCTCGAAAACACATATATGAATCTATTTTCTGATAGTGATGGAAGGCCTTACCTGTGGCTGCGCAGTTCTGTCCCTTGCCTGTGTGGACCAGCCTCCCATCCACGTGTAAGGAATACCAAGTAATAATCCCATTTGCTTGTCCAGGTGGACTCCAGGAGAATGACAAGGAATTGGGAAGGGACAAGGCAACTGGCGTCTGAACCTCTTGGGGTGCTGTGGGAAAATGAAATAGAGTCTAATTTTAGTGTACGTTTCTAAGTAAAACTTTTCAGACCCAAACCAATAAATCATGGCCTAAAGCTGTAGTCCCATGAACGGAAGTATTCTTGACTCTCAGGCAGCTTGTCAGTAATTGCTTTAGGAACAGAGCTAAATAACTGTCCTGAATTTCTGAGAATTTGCATCAGTGATGGATGGGGAGTCCCTACTGTAGTTCACTTGACTGACATTTGTGTTACTTCATCAAAAGTATCGTTAACCCATCACATCCTTGTGGGGCTGAGCCTGTTAAAGCAGATCAAACAGTGTGCCCTGCCTTGGCAGAGCTTGTGGTTTGAATAGGGCAACACCAGTGAGCAATTCTTAACTGAGGTTCAAAAAACTCTCCGACTACAGGAATGGTCAGATAATGGACAATTAAATCAATTATATATTAAGAATGTATTGTAGCTGAAAAGATTTGTTTACACACTAGCCAATGTATTGAAATCACAGATTAAAAACAAAACAAAGCAAAAATCTAACCAGAAACAGACATACCACTCTGTACATTCAACACGGCTCCTCGGAAAAGAGATTTGGGAATTGCACACACAATGACAGGGGAACCAAATCATTCGAGTGGGCAATACCTTGGTGAAATGACTGTGAAATCGGTGTGGGGGCTCGAGACAAAGTCACATGGGCGGAGAGCAAGCAATGCGGAGGTTTCCAAATGAAAACTGGCAGAAATGACTATAAAATGGGATGATAACAGTGTACCCCAGAAGGCACAGTGTCACACTGGGAGAAATAATGTCATTTCAGTAGATTAGATTGGGGTAGTGTCTAGAAATGGTGATGTGCCACTGATAGTAGAGCTGAGGGACTGGACTCTGATTCACAGCAGGCATACAACAGAATAAAAAGTCTCAAAAGGATGTTAAACATTTTTCTTGAGAAGAAATGTTCAACATCCGTAATCATCAGAGAAATTCAACTCAAGAAGACGTTGAGATTCCATCTCACTCCTGTCAGAATGGCTAATATCAAAACCTCAAAAGGCAGCACATGTTGGTGAGGTTGTGGAGAAAGGGGAACACTTCCCCAAGCTTGTACAACCACTATGGAGGTCAGTCTGTGACTTCCCCCTGTGTGATCACCCCCCTGTGCAAGAGGAAGCTCTTAGACCTCATGTGACTACTGAATTGAGGGGGGCTGATACATGGAGGCACCCCACACTGGAGGGGTGGGATGGGTGGGAGAGGGGGTAGAGGGTGGCAAGTGGGACTGGGAGGAGGTGGAAGGAGGGGTGGTAATGGAGACATAACTTGAAATAATAAATAAATGTTTTTAAAAAACAGTCTCAAGAAGGATTTTACAAAATCCCGTTTCTCATCATCATGTCAACATACTGGCTTCTGCCTGCCTCTTTCTATCTCTCTCTCTTTTAAAACATTTCCTATGCAAATGGTGTTTGCAAAGAGATGCAAAAGGAGAAAGGGATAAATAGGAAGTTTTAGGGAAGCAAATATACTGGGTGGAAGGAGAGAGGGAGGGAGGAAAGGAGAGAGAGAGAGAGACAGAGAGAGAGAGAGAGAGAGAGAGAGAGAGAGAGAGAGAGAGAGAGACAGAGAGAGAGAGAGAGAGAGAGAGAGAATCTTGCAGGCTAACTTTTGCCATAAAGACCAAGCTTTCAAATCTAAATGACTTTCCTACTAGGCAGCACACAGGAGACAGAAATAGGAAGTACCAGCTCTTTCAGCATTCTGAGAGTTGGCATTTCTTGAAGAGAAGTGTTTGGATGCTTGAGCAAAGCTTTTATTTTTGGCGTCTTGAAATGCTTTCTCTTCCCCACTGCCATCCTAATGTATGTTTTCTGAAACATTAATTTAGATCAACAGTTTGCATATCCCAAGAACAACAGAAGTGAGACTCAAGTGAGAAGAAAAGCAGTGATTAAATGCGCCTCAATTGAGGTACTGTTCTCCTGAAATCATTGTTGTCAGGCTGGTGTTTAGTAGTTAAAAGGGACCATGGAAATCAACCGTTTGATTCTCAATTTCATACTGTGCCATACAATCAATTCTTTTTAGTCAGTCTGTCTCTAGATTTACTTCTGAGCCATAGTAAAATGAGGAAGCTTTCATTAATCTTTCAGATGCTTCATATTAATGACAAGGCTCTTGCATGAACAATGTAACAGCAATTAAAAAGCCCATTAATCTGCATTACAGCTATTAAAGATGCATGTCATTAAAGGCTATGGAGTTTGATTCATTTTCACACCCCCCAAAAAAAGGGAGCAATTATGGCCTGGCAATGCACTTTGTCATCAAATTAGGTCGGGGTTTTCCAGCAAATGGCCTCGCAACATTTAGCTCTTCTCCTATTTTATTATTCATGACTGAAATGTGGAAGTCAAGACCTTTGAAATTACTTTACCTTCTTGTGGAGTGGAGATGCTCAATGCATGTGAGCTCTCAGTGCAGCTTGCCTGAGAACAAGCAGTCAGGGTTACCACATAACTGTGGAAGGGACACAGTCCTGTCAATGTCCCTAGGAGAAAAGGGAGACACAAAGGTCTGTATGCTTGCTAGCATGTGTGAAACGCAGGAGGAGACACAGAGAAAGAGAAAAGGCAAAGAGAGACACAGTGATGGGGGCAGGGGAGAACCACAATGCATGGCTTTCATTTGTTTTCTCATTTACCTACTGAGTGTAGAAGAGGGTAACTCATGAGCAAAAGGATGGTCCCCACCCATTACCATCACAGCACTAAAACAGTGTCTGGTGCTCATGATGCCGAGTGCCCCGTATCTATATAATGCTTCATTACAGGGCCTGGACCTCCCACAGAAAGAAAAAAGATTCAATTTGCATGAACCTGGCATTTTTCGACCATATTTAACTAAGAAGGCGGCAGTTTGGTAGTACACTTTAGAAAGTGCTTCTCCCAAGAGGGGCTCCATTATTTCAATGGTAGGATACACCAAGACAAACTGTTTGTGTGGCAGGCAAAAAGTATGCAAATTCACACAACAGAACAATTAGCAAATTGGATAATTATGCTTTTGTACTTCTACTTGCAAAATTATTAGTTGATTTAATTAAGACACCTGTCTCAAATGGAAGCATTGCACAGGGAGGTATTGAATTAACCTGGCTTTGCAGGAGATATGTAAGATTTGTTCAGCAATTAAACATACACATAGACTTGAAAACACCTTTTGTCTAGTGAAATAACTGAGGTAAAACTCTTTACTAGGTGAGTCCTATAAATTATTAAAAAAGTATCAAATATATAATTTATGCATTTGCTCTGGTTTTTTTCCCACTGAACATTCTGAGAGTAATTGATCCAAATGGTAGATTGTTATCATTCTTATAAAAGGAGTTCTGTTTTTGATACCCTTCATTGATTAAGCCTTCAGTAAGCCAGACACTACATTACTGCCTCAATAGTAGAAGTGGTGAGAGATTTCACCCTTTAAACACTTCAGTATTTTTGGAGTGTGTGTGTGTGTGTGTGTGTGTGTGTGTGTGTGTGTGTGTTTATATGCACATGTGCTTGTGAAGGCCAGAGGTCAATCTTGGGTGTCTTTCTCAACTTGATTTTTATAAAATTTATTTTTTATTTCTTCAAGTTACATCGCAATCACAATCCCCTCCCTACTCCCCCCTCCAGTACCACCATCCTACCCTTTTCCCTCTCAACCCCAATCCTCTACCCTTTTTTTAAGTTTAAGGTATATCTTTTTCCCCCAACAGCTCCCTCTTTCAGTCCAACAAATGGTTCTTTCTCTTATAACAATAAATACAATACAAAACAACAGAAATAAATAGGCCACAATTATGAGAGTTATATGGCTTAGCATACATTCCCAATGTCCAGTCCATATGTATTTGGCACCTGACTTTAACATTCTACTATCTAACCATCTCCATGAGTTTAAAGTTCTATATCTAACTCAGCTATCATACTAACTTGTATCACAATTTTAAAAACATCTTCTTAGATCCAGAACACCCTCTTGATCCCTAAACAACTCAAAATTTAACTATGAGACTCTAGCTATCTATTCTTCAACCACCTCAGAGACCTGAGAGGGATTAATATATCTGATTTTTGAGAAGTTTCTCATTTCTTGGGAACTTGCCAATAAGGTTAGACTGCCCGCTCAATGAGCCTTAAAACTTCTCCAGACTGTGCCTTGCGATGCAGTGGGATTATAAACATGTGCCCCAGTCCAGCTCTAGCACAAATTTCAATAGATATGCATCTGTATTTGTCCCACCCCCCAGCAGAGAGGTTAGTGACTGGAAAGAGTGAAAAGAAGGAATTAGCTGAGACAGTAAGTTGCAGTTTGCTTTTGCATCCCACCCTTACCCATGATCCTTAGTGCTTTCCTCTAGTCTTCCTTTCAGCAGCCACTCTGATGTATCCCTGCAGTGCATGCACTGGAAAATACCCAACCACTTGCCATCAAAGTGTAGTAGGACACACACACACACACACACACACACACACACACACACACACACACA
>CAJQZJ010004750.1:10085776-10148937 GCA_907164525.1 Lophiomys imhausi | reverse complement strand
CATTTCTCTGGGGTGGGGTGTCCTTATATAACAGTCCCTCATCTCAGGTGAGAGGTCGTATGAGGGCCAAGAGTCTCTTCATTCATTGGGGATCTATGAAGCAGTACCATCAGTGAAAAGTGTCTCGTTGCCCAGGAGAGAGAACTACAAAACAAACAAACAAATAAGCATACAATAGATAAAAAAGACTAAAAAATAGAAAAAATATAACTAATATATAAAAAATAAATAAAGAATAAAAATTAAAAATAAGAAGTCTATGTCCAAGTTCCTTTTGGTGTGTTAGTTGTAGTATTGATACCTTCTACTATATAGCTAAAATCCTACTATAAGTGAATAGATGACATATGTGTCCTTCTGAGTCTGGGTTAGTTCACTCAGGATGAGCTTTTCTAGTTCCATCCATTTGGCTGTAAATTGCATAATTTCATTGTTCCTGATAGCTGAATAATATTCCATTGTGTAGATGTACCACAGTTTTTTAACCCATTCTTTGGTTGAGGGACATCTGGGTTGTTTCCAGTTTCTAGCTATTACAAATAAGGCTGCTATAAACATAGATGAGGAAACTTCCTTATGATTCCATGAAGAGGCATTTGGGTGTATACCCAGAAGTGGTATGGCTGGGTCCTGAGGCAGAGCTATTCCAAGTTTTCTAAGATATCGCCAGACTGACCTCCATAGTGGTTGCACAAGCCTGCATTCCCACCAGCAATGGAGTAGGGTACCCCTTTCTCCATATCCTCACCAGCATGTGCTGTCATTTGAGTTTTTGATCTTAGCCATTCTGACAGGTGTGAGATGGAATCTCAGAGTCGTCTTGAGTTGCATTTCTCTAATGATTAAGGATGTTGAGCATTTCTTCAAGTGTCTCTCAGTCATTAGGGATTCCTCTTTTGTGAATTCTCTATTTAGCTCTGTCCCCCATTTTTAGATTGGATTATTTGGTTTCTTGGCATTTAATTTCTTTAGTTCTTTGTAAATTTTGGATATTAGCCCTTTGTCAGATGTGGGGTTGGTGAAGATTTTCTCCCAGTCTGTGGGCTGCCGTTTTGTTCGAATGACAGTGTCTTTTGCCTTACAGAAGCTTTTCAGTTTCATGAGGTCCCATTTATTGATTGTTGATCTCAAGTCCTGAGCTGTTGGCGTTCTGTTCAGGAAGTTGTCGCCTGTGCCAATTAGTTCCAGGGTTTCTCCCACTTTTTCTTCTAGTAGATTTAGTGTGACCGGCCTTATGTTAAGGTCTTTGATCCACTTGCACTTACGTTTTGTACAAGGTGATAAATATGGGTCTAATTTCATTCTTTTACAAGTGGACATCCAGTTGGACCAGCACCATTTGTTGAAGATGCTGTCCTTCTTCCAATGTGCCGTTTTGGCTTCTTTGTCAAAAATTAGGTGGCCATAAGTGTGTGGGTCTATTTCTGGATCTTCAATTCGATTCCATTGATCTACTGATCTGTTTCTCTACCAATACCATGCTGTTTTTACAACTATTGCTCTGTAGTACAGCTTGAAATCTGGGATGGTGATACCTACAGATTTTTTTTTTTTTTTATTGTACAGGATTGATTTAGCTATTCTGGGCTTTTTGTTGTTCCATATGAAATTGAGAATAGCTCTTTCCAAGTCTATAAAAAATTGTGTTGGTATTTTGATAGGAATTTCATTGAATCTATATATTGCTTTTGGTAGGATGGCCATTTTTATTATGTTGATCCTACCTATCCATGAGCATGGGAGATCTTTCCATCTTCTAAAGGCCTTTTTCATTTCTTTCTTCAAGGGCTTGAAGTTCTTGTTGTACAGGTCCTTTACTTGCTTGGTTAGAGTTACCCCCAGGTATTATATGTTGTTTATGGCTATTGTGAAGGGGGTTGTTTCCCTTACTTCTTTCTCAGCCCATTTGTTTGTTGTATAAAGAAGGGTTTCTGATTTTTTTTGAATTAATTTTGTATCCAGCCACTTTGCTGAAGGTATTTATCAGCTGTAAGACTTCTCTGGTGGAATTTTTGGGGTCGCTTATGCAAATAGGGATAATTTGACTTCTTCGTTTCCAATGTTTATCCCCTTGATCTCCTTTAGTTGTCTTATTGCTCTAGCAAGAACTTCAACTACTATATTGAAGAGATATGGTGAAAGTGGACATCCTTGTCTTGTCCTTGAGTTTAGAGGAAATGTTTAAAATTTCTTTCCATTTATTTTGATGTTGGTCACTGGCATGCTGTATATTGCCTTTATTATTTCTAGGTATGGTCCTTTTATGCTGGTTGTCTCCAGAACTTTTAGCATGAAGTGGTGTTGGATTTTGTCAAATACTTTTTCTGCATCTAGAGAGTTTATCATGTGTTTTTTTTCTTTCATCTTGATTATATGGTTAATTACGTTGATAGACTTTCATGTGTGTTTATAGGTGTGAAAAAGATAGTCTATGTATGTTTACATGTATGTGAATGGATGTAAGTATCTATATGTCTGTGAGTGTGTGTGGAAGCTAGAGGTTGATGTCAGGCATTTTTTTTCTATCATTTTTCACCTAACCTACTGAAGCGGGGTCTTTTCTTGAACCCATAACTCCCTGACACTGCTAGTCTACTTTAAGCAGCTTGCTCTTCCGGATCCCATTCCTGCGCCTGACCACTGGGATCACACAGGTGGACTGCTGCACCTGCCTGACATTTACCTGGGTGCTGGAGATCTGAACTCAGGTCCTCATACTTGTGTGGTGAGCTCTTCACTCACAGAGCCATCTCCCCATCTCCCCATCCATCTCCCCATCTCCCCATCTCTCTCACTCCCTCGCTCCCATTTTTCCATTTCCTAGTACCTCTATTGTGATACACAAATTCTAGTTTCAAAGTGAAAGCATTGCCATCTATATGTCTCGGCAATTCTGACTTTACAACATTTTTTACTCCACTTTCCTGTTGGGAAGTGCAGTTCTTCTGTGAGTATCCAAAGGGGATAACTTACATGGCTGAATTAGTGTAATACCAAACCAATAGGCAGTGAGACAGGCCCCAGATAAGGAAACTTTTATTGCCAACATGAACAACTTCTGCTGGGACATAAATCTCACGTGTACTTGAGAATTTGTGTATCACAATAGAGGTACTAGGAAATGGAAAAATGGGAGTGAGGGAGCGAGGGAGATGGGGAGATGCGGAGATGGCTCCGTGAGTGAAGAGCTCACCATACAAATATGAGGACCTGAGTTCAGATCTCTATGAGTCATGTGACAAAAGCAGTCTCTCACAGATGGGCATCATTAGTGGAGGCATAAGGATATTGACTCAGAAAAGACATCATCCTGGTTGGTGGTATAAATCCCTTTATAGGAATATCTGTTAGGAATTTAGGTAGCAGCATCACGAAGAATCATAGCTGCCTGCCCTTACACAAACTCATTAGTTGAGATATTATTTCTCCTCAGATCATAACTAAGTGTCATGATGGAACTTCAGCCATTCTATCAGCCCTTCAGAAAGGGTCCACATAGTCAGAAATGATCACGTGAGAACTTAATCTCCAAGTGACTTCAATGTTTTTGTTAGGACTAGTTTGTTTCCACTAAACAAATCTCTGCATATATGTTGTTCTAGTTCTACCCTGTTCCTGTGACAAGCACTGTGACCAAAAGCTTGTCAGGGGGTAGGGAGTGGGGAGAAGGATTTATTTCAACTTACAGGTCACAGTCCATCCTTCATAGAAGTCAGAGCAGGAATTCGAAGCAGAAAACATGTAATAGAGCCAGCTGCATGCTCATGGTTAGCTAGCTTTCTTATACATGCCACTCCTCCAATGTCCAGGGAATAGTGCTGCCCACAGTGGGCTGGATCTTCTTACATCAATTAGCAACCAAGACAGTTCCTATCAGACATGCCCACAGGCCAAACTGACTTACGCAAATTCTCCATCAAGGCTTCTTTCTCAGGTAATTCTAAGCTGAGTCAAGTTGACAATTAAGGCTATGCAGAATACATATGTGCCAAGAGATTCTTTCCCTAAGCTTCCTCTTTAATTTAGGGCCTCATCATACATCAGCAAAGTTCCCATAAAGTGTGCAGACATGAGAATGTATACAACGCATGCTCTATTCCAGGGTTACAGGAGGTCTATTTAATTAAAGAAAAAGAAATTTAAAGGATGGTCATTTTAACGTCTCAGCCAAATACTTTCTCCAGCTATATGTTTTGGCAGAGAGGTTTACCAAATTCTATTCTATATCCTAGAAAAGTTTGGAGACTTTAAAGGTCTGTGGAGAGAAACTAGATCACTCTTCATGTCATTTATCACAGCACTCACATTTCCTGTTTCCAGCAGGTAAGACATTAATAAATACCAAGAAAGAAAGCTACAGAATGGAGACTAGGGAGCAAAGGCAGAGAGGAAGAGAAAGTTGAATTTTGGGGGTTTGTCAGCTTTACATCCCTGGTGGAAAGTTTGCATGACTTCCATGTCACACTTTTAAAAAATGCATTACCCCTTTCTAGGTTGGAGTGGTGATTCGTGGCTAGCTCCAAGGGGGATTTGCCTATTACTTTGCATCTCCAAGATGCAAAGTATCTGTCAGCATATCTAAATAACTTTTCCCGAATACAGACTAGGAACTTCAGAAAGAGGCATTCAGTGTTGTCTCCCTTCTTGTCTGGTTAGTGTTAAGCATGACATCACAAGGAGGAACTGGCCATCTGTGTTGTCATTCTTCTGTCTGGAACAGGCACTTGATTGCCTTCACTCCAGTGTAGGGAACATACCTGGATGAAATAAAGTTGATACCTATGAAAAGTTGTGCTATTGACAAAGGAGGCAAAGGTCTTCTCTCTAAGCCTAAGTAAGCAGCCAGTCTTGGATACAGCCTCATTGATCTTTAAGTGATTTCTTAAACTCTTGCTTTGAGTGTCAAGGTAAATATTAAGATTATATTGTCTCTAAAGAAAAACATAGTGCTATCCTGACAATCTATCTTCAGATATTATTTATCAATGTTTTGCCTTTCAGCCTCTAGCAAAGGTGCTCAAGAAAATAACTTATTGTTATGAAGTTTTTGACCTGATAGATATTGAAGCTAGCAGGACTACAATGATGGTAGCCACATATGCAGAAACAGAGTCTTCAGACTGCTGTGTGCATGGAGACACTTGCAAGAGGTATACCTGTGAGTCTCCAGTGATTGGAGGAGTCCTGGGTTGTTTCTGTTTCTTTGACAGAACGCCCGGACCAAAAGCAAGTTAGAATGGAGGAGTATTACTCAGCTTGCAGTCCAGACCACAGTCCATCCCTGAGAGACATCAGGGTTGAACTCAAAGGCAGGCCCATGTGCTATTCTATACAACAGGCTGTTCTATGCAGACCTCCAACCAAACTCACTTCACACCCAAAGAAGTGCAGCAGGAACCAAAAAGAATGTTTTTTGCTAGCTGATTTGCAGGCCAGTTTATATTTTGCTAGAATTCTTACATAGTCCATTACCACCTGCCTAGGAATTCTACTGTTCACAGTGGGCCTGGCTGTCCAACATCACTTAACAATCCAGGGAGTGCCCCACAGACATGCTTATAGGCCAGTCTGATTTAAACTGTTCCTCAACTTAGACTATTCTCTCAGATGCATCTGGGCCATTAAGTTGATAGTCAAATCCTACCAGGATAGGAGGCCTTTCAGCAAAAGCAAATTTATGAGGGATAACTACAAAAAGTTCGCTTGAATATCATCATTTAACAATATACTGAGTAACAAAGAGTAGGACAGTTGCAAAGAATTCTAGAGAGAAAAGTGTGTCCACAGAGAAAGGGCTAGCTCTTTTTGACAACAAAGTAGATTCCAACTCTGTGAACTTTAAGTGGGTTTGAAGTGGATGTCCTTATGGGGGACAGCACTGAGAAGTCATTTTGAATTTAAGAGTATCCTGTTCATTAGGCAGGCAAGTGACCTCTCAAACTTCCTTTCAGCCACAAAACTCTGTGAAGTCAGAAAGCCTGCCAGTCTTTCTTGATAATGGAAGGAGGCATACTGGAACGGCATTCTATAAGCATAAAGAAGCATTATCGATGTCTTAAAAGTGTGAGTGGCCCATGAAGCTTAGGAGCGTCAGTGTGTGGCTCCGAATTGCTAGCCCCAGCAGGGCCCTGACTCTCACTCTAAGCGATAATGCACTATGCATTACTGCCTGGCATTGAGATGTCCTGACATACCACACCAGGGGAGTTTGAAATCCAGTACAGAGAGTCTCTTCAAAGTCCAAGCTAAGGACAGGGCAGGGACTTTGTTTAAGGGAAGGAAACCCATCCAGGTAGGGAGGAATTTTAGACCCTTTCTGTATATGGCTCGAAATGCTTTCTCTGGGGGTGACTCACCCAGGAGAGCTCGCGTACAGAGAAGCTGCAATGTCAGATTCTCTCACAATGATTCCCAGGTCAATGAGTGCAGAGGACATGTCAGTCTATGTCCTTACAAGGCTCTCGCTGCTGTCTGGATCTTCCCTGCTGGTACTATGGCTGGTGGCCACGCAAGAAGGAGAACCTGAGTTCAAGTCCCCAAACTCCTTCACTGACCAAAAACCCCAAACAGGTCAACTCACAAACAAAACAGGTGTAGAGGCTGACCTTGCTGTTGTAGAGCCAGGGGGATGGAGACAGGTGAGTCCTTGGAGCTCACTGGTGAGCCATTTGAGTCTATTTTGATAACCCCAGCACACTTAGAGTTCTTGACTTAAGAAAGATAGTACGAAGGAAGAGCAGGTGGATAATCTTCTGGCCTGCACATATAAACACTATACTTATCCAAACACACACACACACACACACACACACACACACACACACACACACACACACAGAGACACACACACAGACACACAGACACACACACACACACACACACACACACACACACACACACACACACACTACTGTTTACTAAAAGCAGACATATGCTGGCTCATTGAGTCAGTGACGAGTTTTCTCCTGACTCATCATCGATTCACCCTGTATCGTATCTTTTGACTGATGCATAAGCATCCCCAACTAGATTAAAATCAACAACATCTTTCTTTCACTTGTTTTCACTGCAAATTTCAAAGGAGGCAAAGAGTAATATGGGCAATGAAGGCAGCCTGACTCCCTAGGAGAAAATCCTTGGGGGGCTTGCTGCAGCTCTCCAGGCTGTTGCACCTCTAACAAGAGTCGAAGCACTGAGAGACAGAAGAGAGTAGGTTCCTTCGACACTGAGATTTTGTGATTAACTCTTTGACTAAATTCTGGAAGTACAAATGCTCTGCCAGCAAAAATTTGAAACCAAAGTAAGATGGCAGCATTCTGGAGAAGAGCTGGAGGCCTGTGCTTCTATTTCCAGCCTTCAGGAGCCTCCTCTCCCTCCCCCGCCCACCCCCAGCTGCCAAGCTAGGTGGTTGGCGAGCATCCACTGTAATCTGTTCTCCTTCATTATGCTAATCTGTGGGCGGAAAGATTTCTGTCATCTTCGAATGGCTTGTAGAGCAACGGTAAACACCTTGGCCTGTCTGTAATTGGACAGGTGTCTGCATTGATGTCACCCAGTTTTTAATTCAATTAAAGACCTGGCTGCTCTGCTCTCATTACCCACTCATTTCTGTTGCACTTTTAGTCTGGTGGCTGAAATCTATTCATGGCATTGTCTACCCTGAGTCTAAAGTCAGTGGACTCCCTGCAAGCTCATGCACGATGTTTCAAATGGTGGTGTTTGACTGTTAGGGGAGAGGTAGTTAGAATAATATGGAGACTTTATTCATTCTCTCTTTCTCTGCTTTTGTCCGCCTCTATCCTCATCTTTTTGTCTCTGCCTCTCTCCCATCTTCTATTTACTGGCCTGGCCCTAATAAGGAGCAGACACAACCACAGAAATCCTGTCTCTCACTTCCTCTCCCCGGGGCTTTCCTCCATCTCCTGAGAACTCAGCTGAGTGCCATTCTCTGATTTATTTGCTGGCATTTCACATTTGGATCAAGAATGTGAGGGTGGACCAGATCAAGGCACTTATTAAGAAGGCCATCTGGTAAGGGACACAACATAGGCTGAGCTGCTCATCACTGGGGACACAATGGAAGAGCCTGGGAAGAGGAAAAGACAAGGGGATAGTTTTTGCCTCAAGATTTCTGCTATGATGCTGATAAGTTATAATTCTCAAGTGTGTAGCTAAGCCAGCCCAATGGATGGATTAGAGAATGTGAATTAATCCAACTGCCATACTTTCTGCACACTGTGCAAGGTCCCTTTGGAAATAAAATTTAACAGACATTTGGACACACTGATCCCATGAAACTGAATAATGCCATTTGTTAAGTGTGAATGAAAAATCGAATGTCTAGGAGAGATGCCTGGAAATAGCCACAGATATGTCTACTTTCTCTTGTTCATGGTATGCAAGATGGTGGGACTCCTGCTACTGTGGTTTTCAGAAGCATTTTGAATAAAACTAAGCAGATAAGAACATAGGGCTATTGAATGCTTGGCTTTGAATGGGATATTTGCATCACCTCTTCCAAGGCTCAGGGAATTTTCTTGAAAAAGCAATAGTATATATAGTTAATATAGGCTAATAAAACACAAAAATAAGATTGTATAGTATTTATAAAGTAAAGTCAGTATTCAATTTGCTTGAATGATGGAATAGCCATGGCACTTCCTGTGACCTAAGTCCATGCTTCACAAGTGTTAAGCCCAATTTTTTAAAATAGTCAGTTTCTTTCAAATAAACTTTGTGGCCTACTTTAGAACTTCTACTGGGGAGCATAGGAGATTGTGCACCTTGGATCCAAGACTATGCAGATTTTGGTGTTTCTAAGTAGGAAGAATAACTATTTCCTTTATAAAATATAGGGCCTAATCCCAGACTTAGAGAAAGGTTTAAGCAGCGATTTGAATTGACCTCAAAGTATTATCCATAAAGATTCTCTCAGCAGGCTCACAGCTAACCTCAAGTTTTAAATCAATGCCTGCTCCTTGGTAAGAGCTACAGAGTCTCTGCCATCTTAATTATAAGGAAGTTTGAAGCCACAGGCTTATATTATCTCCTTATCTTATGTAAAAGACAGATGCTGAACTCAGTGGAATGCCCTAAGACATAATGGACATGACTCTGGCAGAAAACAGGAGGCAGGAGGGAACTGAAGGGAAGCCATTTCTGCTGATCACTGTCCCACCAGCTGGGTCAAAGTCTGAGAGAGTCATCTTCTTCTCAGAAGGACTGTGGATATGCTGAGAAACATAAACTGCTCATAAGCTAAGCTCACACCCTGGCTTCTGATTTTTGTTATTCTCATATGACCTACAAAGTACCATCAAAAACACTGCACTTTTAATAGCAAATACTTCATTTAAAATGAACCCTAAAGTGTGTTCAGAGATTTAACTTTACTGCAAGAATTTGTCTATAAAGAGTGACTTGTCTTTCAAACCAACTGATGGCATCTTTAAAGATGACCACTGACTCATAAGGAAGGGTGTGTGTGTGTGTGTGTGTGTGTGTGTATGTATCATATGTATGTATCTTTTTGATTCAATACAAATATAATACAATTATAAAAGGACAAAAGAGTAGAAACAGATAATTTGGAGGAACTTCCTTTTCTTTATCAAATATGATAACCTTACGGTAGTTTTAGAGTGTTATGAGCATATAGGTATCCTCACTGCTGATCAGTGGACAGCAGAGTTTAAATATTAACTTCATTTCCAACCATGGTATGTGTTACACTAAACTGAAATCAGAAGCTTATAGTGGAAATTCTTACTTTGCAGGCTCAAATGAATTATTCATTAAAACAAAAATAAACAGAAAACCAAAAAGCAGACTGCCACATAATATCTTCTCAATGAGTAAGTCGCCTGGGCACATTAAATATTCCAGGGAAACAGACAAAGCTCTTAACTCATCAACACTGCCCACCCTAATTCAATTCTTCTACATTAGCAAAGCAGGAACATTACATCACTTCTATTTTTACAATGTCTGTCATAAGGCCATATTTTTGTCCTGCGCAAATCTTCAGACCAATTTCTTTCAAGATTTACATTTAAAGAAATAGTTTGTAATAAACTAAAAATAAATTTATGGAGCACTATAAAACTGGTACAGACTTCCTCAAAATTCATCTGTGAACAATCCCATTGAAATTTCTTTTTCATTTCTTCGCAAGTTTGCTGATGGTGGCAGAGACCACTAGTTGACCTCTTAGTATATATTATACACCTTTCCTCAACAAAATAAAAAGATTTCTTTCATGCTAGATAAATGGCTACCTGGAGTAAGGTCAGCATTTCTTGGCAGTCCATGTAGCCGTGCCACTGAATTTTGATCACAATGGTCACCCATTATAACAGACTCACTCTTAAATATGACTTTAAAGCAAATATGTAGATCTTTCCTTAACTTTTCTAAGTTATTTCTGAGTGGGATCACACAGGGGAGGTGAAACTCAAGTAGCCATTTTGGAACATGAAGCTAAGACTTGACCCCAAAGAAGGCACAGCAGAAAGATGAAGTGAGTGTGTTTCTAGACTACGACATCCACCTTTGCACTAACTGTGGACATCTATTGACAGAAAAAAAGCCTTCATGTTGGTTAAGTCATTTCTCTGAGTTCTCTATTTTTCAAGTGAAATTAATTGAAAATGATAAATTATCTCTCAGCTTTTTTCCACAAAACTTCCCTTTTCCTACTTAGTATTTCCCTGTATTTGGATGCATTCTGGTAGTCGAGTCTAGAATATAGCAGATACTTCATTGTTTTTGAAAAATTAGTCTGTAAAATGGTTGTCAACATGGTATTTCCCCACAGGCTTATGTACACTTCCCATACCCACCCCAGCACTCTCTCATTCCCCTTTCCCTCCTAGAAGATCTATTTCCACTCTAACATAGACTCCTTTTTACTATCAGTCTTCTTTACTACTGATTAATATTCTGTTGTGTGTGTGTGCCACGTCTTCATTCATTCATCTGCTGAAAGACATCTAAGCTTGTTCTCTATCAGGCTCTCGTGGGTAGTGCCATGGTCACCATGGATTTTCAGGCATCTCTGTCACATGCTGATTTAGCATCCTTAGCGCACATTCCAGGAGGATACAGCTGCTCTACAATGAATCAATTGGTCACCCTGCTTCCTGTTTTTGTTGCTTGTTTCTGAGGAAGCTATCCAGTGGGTCTGTAGTGGCTGCACTAGGTTATATCTCACCAGCAGTATATGCAGGCTGCTTTCCCTTCCATATCTTCACTGGCATTTATTGTTCTTTCTTTTTTCCCCTTTCCTTTTCCTTCATTTATTATTATTTTTTTTTGCATGATAACTATTCTGGCAGGGTGAGGTGGAATCTCAAATCAATTTTTAGCATGCATTTCTCCTTATGTGAACATTTCCCCACATTTTTTTTTTTATTGGCCATTTTGTAGTTCTTCTTTTAGCAATTCTCTGCAGAATTTATTTGCCCATTTATTGATTGAATGGTCACTTTGGGGTTTTTAATTAATTATTTATTTATTTTAGTTCTTCATGTATTCTGGATATTGGCCCCCTTGATAGATGTACAGGCATCAAAGTTATACAAACTGTTAGTTACCACAATGGCTATCTATGCTTTTTAAAATCAATGAATATTTTTCCGCAATGGGTCCTTATCATCCGTATTGCTGTAGTGATGACCTCTATTATTTTAAATTGCAAATGTTTGATTTGTGAATTACATTATGAAGTAAAAAATTTGAAACTAATCTTTAGAACCTTTTCATCTACCATTAATTTTCTGTCATGGAAAAAATATGGGTTAAGCTTTAAATATATGTTCAAATCAGGACCAACTCCATATGTAATTTCACAAAAAAAGTTTTTGAGAACAATAATTATGATGAAACTCTATGAAGGAACAGTAGCTCAATCCCTAGCCCTACTCATCCTGATGCAATGTACAATATTAGCTTCACATTAACTAAGGGTTAATAGCAGACACTCCATAATTTATTCATAGAAAAAAAAGTATTGCACAAGACCTAAAATGAGTATAAAATGCAATGCTTGCTCTTTAAGAGCTTATCATCTCATGGGGTAATAAAATGTGTGCACAAAGAGTAGTCATTTAGAAACCGTACCATAAATATTTACAATTGAATAGGGAAAAAGTCACATCTTATAGAACTAGAAAGATCTAATACAGACTTCTCAATTAATGTATATTGTGCACAATTTAAATATAGAATGTACATTCTCATATTTACATATATCTATGTGGTGGTTTGAATATGAATGCTCCCCCAATAGGCTCATATATTTAGATACTTCATCATTATGGAGTGGCACTATTACCAGGTGTGGCCTGGTTGGAGTAGGTGTGGTCTTGTTGGAGGAAGTGTGTCACTGGGGGTGGGTTTTGAGGTTTTAAATGCTTAAGCCAGTTCCTGTGTCTCTCCCTCTTCCATCTGCCAATTCAGATACAGAACTCAAGGCTTCTTTTCCAGCACAATGTCTACTTGCAAGCTACTGTGTTTCCCACCATGATGATAATGGACTGAACCTCTGAACCTGTAAGCCAGCCCCAAGTAATTGTTTTCCTTTATAAGAGTTCCCATGGTCACGGTGTCTTTTCATAATAATAGAAACCCTAACGTAGACACCCACTTATATGGGTATATAAAATAAAATCTCTTTTATCAAATGATAGCTGGATTTAAGTCCAAGTCCCTCCCAAGACAGGAGTAACATGATTTAATGTCCCCTCCTCAGCTCCTTCTACTGTCCATCAAGTACAGGGTGTTTGGCTCTGGGTATGCATCTAACTCTTCCTTACTCTCTGATCCTTCAGGGCCCTTTAACTCTTCAATCTCTTTGAAGGTACCCTAATAGTAAGTTTTACTTGTTTATTACTAGACAGAAAACCCTAAAATAGTTTACCCATTACTTCTAGTTAAAAGGTATTGACAGCTTCAGGAATGGACACCATCCTTTGCCTAAGGGTTTATTTCTTGTTTTGTCAGTGTGTCTTTGTGCTTTTCCCAAATTCGAAGTGCACAGTCAAACATTTGTGCTTTCAACACACATAGGTAAGACTTCACTGTGCCAGCCAATCCCTGGACTGGTTTCATTTTACTCTGAAGCAAAAGGGCATCATGAACTTTAGATTTTTTTTCTTTTTCCATATAGTCAGAAACTTGCATTCTATATGGCCCCACAGGGTGGGGAGTGAGATGATTCAATCCTCACACCTAAGGCTCAGGGAGCAGCATCTCATTGGAGGTGGAGAGACTCTAAGAGCCAGAGGAACAGGACAGCAGTGTAGGATAGAGTCTTCTACATGCAACAGGGAAGCTGAAATATTAATAATATGGCTGAAGGCAAGACCTAAACAATGGCATCAACAGGCGATATGCCAATATGCATGGGGACACCTAGATGAAGAGCTACAGACATTGACAGTTGTCAAGAGAGGAACAATCAGTCTTCTCTAAGCACAAGGCTCCTGATTCATTCTCTAATCCCAAGCAATCATCCTTAAAGACAACACATATGAGCAACACTAAGTGAGCTCAGAAGATTGAATTTATAAATATTATATATATATATATGCATATATACACACACCTATACTTAAAAATAAGAGGGCATCATTTTGAAAAGCAATGGGGGGATGCAAGAGGAATCAGAGTTCAGAAGGAGTTGCAATAATGAGAAATGATGTAATACAGTAGTTATATATAAAATTCTCAAAAATGTTAAAATAAAAACAAAGAAGATAAATTCCTCAGTTCAAATTTAAATTAAAAAAATTCAGAGTCAGGCATCCTATTTCCTAAAATAATCTCCAGGGAATTCTCACTTCTTTGCACTGTGAGTTCTTAGCAGCCCTGTGCCCACCATCTCCACCCTTCCATGCATAACCTAGCATTTTTCTAGTGGCAGAACTAATGCAGTTGGAACATGGGGAAGGAAAAGAGTGAGTAATTCTAGCCTAGTGGGTGAAAAAGGTTTCCCAGGGGAATGTGCGCATACACTATAGTTTATCCTGGGTGATCCATGAGGCCCATGCAAGAGTAGAAACTGGGAGAATAAGCAAAGTGCAGAATTTGAAATCCTAGCACAGCATCATAGGCCAGGAGCTGCATTTCATAAGCATTTGGCAATCACCTCACATGATAGAGTACATTACTGTTACTAGAAACTATGCAAGAGAGAAGAGAAATGACAGAGTTCCAGGTAGCCTATTCCCCTGACCAGGTAAACTCAACTGCAGAGGACAGAACTAGTTTTAGTGAGAAATGCTGTACCAATCATATTATAATTTTCCATCTCTTATTTTTCTACATAAATGTAGATTTTGTTATAATATCTGAAAAATTTTGAATATCTGAAAGATTTTTTTGGTCCATCATATATATATATATATATATATATATATATGGATATAGCTATGTATAATATATATGTATTCCATCATTCATATATCCAACCAATATAGTTGTTAAACACTACTGAATAATAAATAATAGTAAATGATCATTTTGGCAGAATAATAATAATTACGTAGTAATAAGGGGAAGGAATATAAAGCTTAGATTTTAGAACAAAGTAATACAACAAGAATATTGAGGAAGTGCTTTTTGTTTAGCGATTACACCCTTAACAGGATGCCAGGTGCTTTGCTAATTATACTGATAATTAACTTCATGTGCTCAAACAGCTCAAAGAAACAAAATAGCCATATATGTGAAAATTCTTGGATCAACTCATTCCTGGTATGATTTCAGATCAGGTTCTGCACCTCTCTCCAAGCAGCCTTAGTCGGAGGGGAAAGGGCTGGACTCTGGCTGCAGATCTGCATGTTAACAGGGCCAAAAGAGAAAATCCACAAAAGCCGTAGAGAGCTAATTGGAGCCCTTTGTTACAAGTCTATAGAAATGAGCCATGGCAGCCCAGCTTCCTACCTGGAGGCTCAGGTGGAGGAAATGAACTCTGAACTCTGGCCTTGGGAAGGTATAGAGTCTAGACCCTGTGGCCCAAAGGGGCCCATTTGCTCCTAAGTGGGTCTATTAACCCTTGGACTCTCGACTGCTGGTGGGATTATCCTCACTGAATCAATCCTCTCGTGGCCAAAATTCACCAGGTGAACATCTCACTATTCAGTTTCCACTCTTCTACTTGTCCAGCTCTTCCTGATGACATTCCTGTTTAATCACTTGCTCTTCTTCTGACTCCTGCCTTCCTGTGTGTCCAGCCACAGTATCAAACATCCACTGCACTTAATTGTCTTGCACATCCCTCTTGCTAATTATTACCGTTGTTTAACATTTCATTATCTAAACTTATACATTACATCAAAGAAAAATCTACACGTATTTCTTTCCATTTTGAATCATCGAGTTTCAGCTGGAAGGGAAAAGTTATCACAAAGATTTCTGGATGAAATTTAAATTTGATCATTGGTGTCCTCTTAACCCTATTTCACAGTGCTAGCTGGACAGGAGAATTCATTCTAGAATTCTGATGTGCAGGCTCCATTCCAAACCTATTAAACAAGATGCTCTGTAGTTGGACAAAGGGTAGTAGGATGTTTTAAGGACTCCACATTAGGAAGCCACACCTTATGAGAATTCAATATCAGAGGCAAATGTTTAGAAATATCTGAAGGACAAGAGGCAAAGAGAACTTGGCTATATACCAGAGAGGATCAGGAAACCTGAATCCCTAGTAAAAGAGAAATGCCTCTGGCTCTTAGCACCCTACTTCATTGAACCCTCAGAGGAGGAAAGGTGCTGAGATAGTGAGATTGCTGTGAGGGCAATGCAAGTTTCCCTCAATAGATCTTGTTATCCACAGGTGAGGGTTTTCATTGACACCAATTCACTGACCAGTAAAACAAAAACACTTAGTTTTCCTGGGGATGGGGCTGCTGAATTGTAGAAGGTGGGGCTCTGGGGTATGCATTCAGCAGATGGAAAAATCATGTCTGTCCCAGTGAGGAAGGCTTGGCAGCAGACTGGTTTCTATCACCAAGGAAAGGGCCAATTCACATGGGTCCACAGAGATCACTGATGTGGACAGAAATGGATTAGGCTGTAACTCTCCAAGGTCTGCCTCCAGTGGATATATCCGTCAGAAAGGGGCCATATCTCTGAGAACCACAATCTTCTCAACAGTGCCACCATCTGGGCAGCAAGTGTACAAACATATAAGCCTGTGGGGGAGAGTTCATCTCATATTCAATCCAGAATGCCTGACAATTTCAAAAGCACTACTTGAGTGCAGTTAATGAATTTTGCCTCTATGAATCAAGGGACAAGTTAAGGGCAGGTCATTGTGGATGACAAGTGAAAATGTTGAGAGGTGGAAGTAAGAGCTAGGGAAATGGGAAAGGGAAGAAATGGAACTTTTAAGACTGCAATAAAAGAATTAAAAGTCAATGAACAGAATCAAAAGCTCAAAAGCATGAAACAAAACAAAAAAACCCCACAAAACAATTATGAGACAATAACCTAGAATTCAAAAACTGTATTTCAGAGATCTATAACTATAGCTGAACATTTATATATTTTTTTCTAAGTAAAATACTTTACATGAGGAATTCAATTTTGCCTTTACAATAATTATATAAATGAGGGTTTCATGCTCCACTGAGATGGAGAACTTTCAGGGATATCACTTTAAATTTGTCTGTGGCATTGCGCCAAATCCTTGACAGAACAGGTCTCCCAGAATACACTCATTTGACATGCGTTCTGACTGACTGAAATAAAGGGAGGAGGCAACCTGAGGAGAAAGAGCTAAACTGAAAACTTGCTATTTCTCACAAAAAGTAATTATCATATACATAAGGCCAACTTTTTCACAGACAAAAGACCTAAATTTGGAGAATAAAAGAGTTCATTATAAACAAAAAAATTAATGAAAAGAAACAAATTCATTTTCTGAAAATACTTTTCAATTTAATTGGGAAAGAATCCTGTATTGGCAATAAATCTAAACAGCCTATATACATCCAATATCAGCATTATTTTATTCAAATAAATGTGATTTTAAAAAGAAAAATTAACTAAGATATTAAAATTTCAACCAAAGTCACCTCAGTTATGCCAAAGAAGAGTTACTTTTCCAACTGACAGCAGGGCTTGCTTGTGTGAAAATCGCTGCTTCACAAAGTGGCTGCCACCCTCTGCCCAGTCCGTGACTTTTCCTGCTGCCACCCAGTTCAGCCTCAGCATCTACTCTGCTGTCTCCTCCTCCCACTTTATAGTCTTCATTTTCTTTACTCTGGAATTCTTTGCCTTAGATAAGTACCCAAGATGACTTTGATGATGCTCAATGCACATGCTACCCCATCTTCTGTTTTTCTGTTTCTGTATAAGTGAGGTTCTCTGGCAAACCCGAAGTTGTCTTTATTCTTACAATTCCATCTGCACAAGTCTTTGCCTTCCCATCAGACAAGCTGTAAGCAGCACACACACCTTTGGGGAGCAAGTCAATGAATCCTCTGTCTACACTGTCAAGAATAGAAAGTAAGAGAAAGATGGACTAGAGAAATGGCTCAATGGGTGAGGCATTTGCCATGCAAGCATGAACCTGAGTTTGAATCCCCTGAATCTTGTTCTAGAGGATTAACATCTATGACTGTAATGGCAGAGAACATGGCAGCTAGAAAGCAGGTATGGTGTTGGAGTACTCACATCCAGGGCCACATGTACAAGGCAGAGAGAGGGGTGTGGGGAGAATGCTGACTGGGAATGCACAGGCCTATGAAACCTCAAAACTCATTCCCATTGACACACCTCCTCCAAGGAGAATATGCCTTCTAATCCTTCCCAAACAGTTCCACCAACTAGGGACCAAGTATTCAAACATAAGGGCCAATGGGGGCCATTCTCATTCAAACCACCACAACCTAATAGCCTGGTCCATTCAGCAGCAAATAACTAAGGGACTTTGTCTCAAACAAGTTAGGAGGCAAAAACCAATGTTGGGTATACAGTGGCATATATGTGCTGGTAGATATGCACATACATCAAACACATACACAAAAAGATTAAAAAGTAAGGTAAAATGCAAAATAATCATTAAAATATAGTGGTAAGCACATGTTAGGTGGATCACACCTGTGAGTTCAGATTTTGGGAAATGGAGGCAGAAGAATTACTATGAGTTTGATGTCAACTTGAGCTACATAGTTAATCTATATACAGCATTCCAAGCCAGTAACACATACAAAATAGGACCATGTCTCAAAACAACAACAACAACATCACACACACACACACACGCACACACACACACTCACGCACACACTCAAACACACTCACATACACACACACACTGACACACACATACACACTGACACACAGATACATACTCACACACACACTCTCTCTTTCTTTCTCTCTCAAACATACACACCTCACATACATAAATACCCATACAATGAGAAAACTGTAACACCTGCACCTGGAAGTCAGAAACAAAGTCAATCATACAACTATAAAAATAAATGATCAAAATTTAAAATATAAATTTTAAAATTTAAAATATAGAAATATGAACAAGTAAAATTCTGTTTCTAGAACATAGAATTTAAAGATGAATAGAAAACACAGTTCAACCACAGAACTACCAAGCCCACTGTGAGTTCAAAGTATAAAACATACAAAATGAATATAAGCAGTCATAAAAACAAAAAGAAAAATGCTAATGGAAACTGTGTTTTGAGGAAAAATGGCAAGTTGAATTAACAATTGAGATTTTTACCCCTTCTTATCAGCAGATTACATACAGAAAACTAGTAACTGGTCTGTAACTTTCTCTTCCCTACCTCCCATCCCTGAACTTCCCATGTCTATCTATGGCAACATCCATTGATTCACTGCCCTGGTTCTCAATCTTGCCTGTTCTTCCTCTAGGGCAGTTGTTCTCAACCTTCCTAACTCTGCGACCCTTTATATGGCTTCTTATGTTATGGTCACTCCAGCCATAAAAGTATTTCATTGCTACTTCATAAGTGTAATTTTGCTACTGTTATGAACTGTAATGCAAATATCTGATATGCAGGACATCCAATATGTGACCCTGAAAGGGGTCATGACCCACAGGGTGAGAAGCAATGCTCTAGGGAGAGGTCTCCAGGAATCTTGGAAATGCTTCTCCATGCTTAGTATCTGATTTATCATACACTAAATGTAAATTTGTTACTATAAAGAAGGTATTTATAGTTCATCTATCTAACATGAAAACATACTAATTTACCCTGAATAGAAAATATAGACTCTTATTTTTTAAATAACTCATAGAAAAAAATCAAAAATATTATATCAACCACACAAAATATCTTTTTAAATTTTGTATAAAGTGTAAAGCAAATTAAAACTGGCAGAATTTGGAAGATCTATATTATATAAGAAAAATTGAGTATTCTTTATGAACAGAGAGATAATTTAGAGAGAAAAATGTGACCCCAGGTACTAGAAAATTAACAAGGAATCTACTTTGGCCACATCTCAAAAGAAGTCTAACTAGTAAATAGTCAAACAATGCCTCTAACAAGCAAACAAACATAAATTAAAACAATATCTTCAAACTTTTGAGTCTCAAATTTACAAAAGTTTAAAAAACAATAAAATATAGTTATGACTAAGATGAAATGAAATGTAAATTTTTGTATTCTACTTGTTGGTAGAAGTATAACTTGTATAAAATTTGAGCAAATTTGTACAAATTTTTGAAAGTGATAACCTCCTGAAATCATTACTTATTTGTTGGGAAAAAAATCACCAGATATTAAGTATTATGTACATAGTATACAGACTGACAGCTCCTTCTTATATGCTTCACATGCCAAGTGCCATTTTATGTGTTCTACACAAACATGGTGCTCTTTTCTCTGGTTATCTTATGGGTATGTGGCTAGCAGTTGTATTTCATTCTCGAATACATAACTGGAATCTGAAGCACATAGAGTTGAATTGGTGTGTTCAACTTAAGTATCAGAACTAGAATGGATCATGTAATATTTATATTCTTTGGGGTACATATTACTTTTTCCATTTCATAGGTTAAGAACACGAAAGAAGGATTCAGAAGGTAGTTTAAAGTCCCTTTATTAATTACCTTTGTCACTGCTGTGAAAAAAATAGCTGATAAAAGCACCATTTGAAAACAAGGGTTTATTTTAGCTCATGGTTTAAGTCCATACAGTCCATCAGTGTAGGGAAGACACCGTGGTAGGTGTGTGGGGTAGGTGGACACACCGTTCTCAGTCAGGAAGTAGGCAGATATGAATGTTGGTGTTCATCTGGCTTCCTCCTTTTCATTCCCTCTGCTCTCCAAGCCCATGGGAGAGGGTAGCCTACATTCAGGGTGGATTTTTTTCATCCTTTGTCAAGCGTCTCTGGGAAGACCCTCACAGATACTCCTAGTCCTGTAGGACAGACTCATGCCTTTAGTAGCAAAAGAGCTGTGAAAAGTTGAGTGCTTCCGATGTTCAAAGAAGAGTTTGGCTTGATCAGTAGATAGGAAGACATGGTCTACTTAACAAGCACTTTGAGAAAATGGCTGCCAAATATAGATATGTGGAAGGAAAGAGAAGGTTGGCAAGCAATAATAATGCTTAAGGGAAGGACAGACAGAACTTATCATATGTTTACTGGCAAGGAAGTTAACAAAATCCTTCACAGTGGATTCACCTTCCATTGTGGTAGCTAATGTGACCTAACCTATGAAGACAACAGTGAGTGGGGTGTAGAAGGGACATTCACACTTAGGCAATCTGGAAAGATAGACTATAAGAGGCAGCTTATGGAAAAGAGGGAGATCCTAGTCCTGCTATAGAAACAGGGCCAGACTGGTTTTGCTGAAAACTATTATGATTAAAGTGCTTGGCAGCTTCCAGTTTGCTCAGTCAATGGTGCAGCATGGAAAAAGGTCAGCTGGGGACTTAGTGAGGTTGAGTTTCCATCAGGAAGTGTTACAGAGAAGGAAGTGGAGAACACGATTTTTTTTTTTTTAATATATGAAATTTGTCTGTGAACTGGCTCAGCAAGTAAAGGGACTTGCCTCCAAGCCTGATGACCTGAGTTTGATCCCTGGGACCCATATGGTGGATTGATAAAATGACCTTTTCAAGGAGTTCTTGATGTCAACATATGCACTGTGGCATGTATACTCATACAAATAACCCACAATAAATAGGCGCTGCTTGTAGATGGCTGGGAGATAGATTAAAAAATGGGGGGGGGGATTTCTGAGACAAGCTGGAGATCTGTGACAGTGTAAGCTCCTGGGAGGATATGGGAGTGACTCTAGCTGAGACACCTTGCAGCAGGGCATATGGAGACTGAAGAGGCCCCATTCTAGCTAGGTAGTACTTCTAGGGGAGGGAGGAAATCACCAATCCACCCACAAAACGTTCAACCCAAAATTTACCCTGCATGCAAGATGTGCAGGATTAAATATATACAAGAAATTGAGGAAATGTCAACCAATGAATGACAGGCCCAACCTGAGACCTACCCCATGGGAGAGAGCCAACCCCTAGCACACTGAGATACTCTGCCAGGCATACAGACAGAGCCTAGCATAACTGTCCTCTGAGAAGCTCTATGCAGCAGAGGATCCAAACAGAGGAGGAGACTCACTGCCAAACATTAAGCAGAATGTGGGGTGTCTGGTGGAAGAATGAGAAGAAGGATACAAAGATCCGGAGGGGACAAGAATTCCACAAGAAGACCACAGAGACAACTAACCTGGGCCCATGGGGGTCTAATAGAGACTAAACCATCAAGTGAAGTGTATCCATGAACTGGATCCAGGTCCCCTACACATATGTAACTGATGGGCAGCTTGGTCATCGTTTGGGTCCCCTAACAAGTGGAGCAGGAGCTGTTCCTGGCATGGACTCTGATGTCTGCTTCATGATGCCTTCCCCCTAATAGTGCTGAGGTGTTTGGCCTCAATGGAAGAGGACATGCTCAGTCCTGATGTGACTCAAAGTGCTGGGGTTGGATAGTATAGGGGGGCTCCTCTTTTTGAGAAGGAGGAAAGGGGGATAGGGAGAAGGGGTGGGACAGTGGGGCCCAGAGGAAGGGAGGAAGGGAGGGTGCTAGAATCGGGATGTAAAATGAACTTTAAAAATGATTTTTGGAGCAGGAAAAATAAACAAAATTTGGTGATGTATACACATTTGGACTACACATAAAATTTCTGAAGATGGGAACCAAGGCTTGGAGTTGTGCAATAAATGTGCTGGAAAGAGGAAAAAGTGTTCATGGAGATGCTCACGCCTATATGGCGACGATGCCAGTTACAAATGTTTTCCTATAGGGAAAGTTTTTCCTCTTGGGGACAATGGTTGTTATTTGGCTTTCTAGTTAAATCTGCTGTAACATTCTCTAAAGCCGAAAAGTGCTCTTCCTACACACACGGTTTTTGGTGTGAGAGGGGTCAGTGAGGTGTGCCTGTTTTCTCTTCTAATCACTCCTCATGGCCAGCTGCAGCACTGTGAAGAATTGATTCCCTGATTTGCCAGTCAAATGGCTGGGGCTATAACCCCCTCCACCTTCAGATAATTAGTTTTAATCAGCAATTTTACAATAAATAATGGTTCTTTGAACTTGAGCTAGTCCCATAGAGTAAAGTTTTACATGGCAAAACATATAAAGTGATCATGTACATATTTAAACATGTAAAGTGATCATGTACATATTTGTGCATGGATATATATATATATACATGTATGTGACTTGCATTTATATGTACACATGTGTATATGATCTTTAAAAGATGTTTATGAAATATTTGAAAACTGTGAATGCCATAACCTAGTCCTCAGAAGAAGGAGACAAGATGAAGCTCATAATGGATCTGTCTTCACTGGATTCTGTGTGCTTTGTAGAATTGCTCTTTTTATCCTAGATAGATGGGAACAGGATTCCCTTGTTTGGTTTGGGGGTTTGTTTGTTCTTTTTTGTGCTCGTTTATTTGTTTGTTTTGAAATAGGGTATTGCTGACAGCCTAGGCTGGCCTTGCACTTACAATGTAACCTGAGCTGGCCTTGAATTCACTCTTGTTCTACCTTAGCTTTCTGTGCACCGTGCTTACAGGTGTGTGCCATCCCAGTCTGCCTCATTTGTTGTTTGTCACCATGCAATAACACGTATATCCAATGTTTATTTTGGGGGGCAGGGAACAAAGTGTGAAGAATATTTTGTTATCCAAGATCAAAACAAAGGAAACTATAAGATGCACTAAGGAGTGTTCTTTACCTGTGCGGGAGCTTGTGCCCTCAAGCTCAGCACTGGCAGAGGGCGTGTGTGGCTGGGAGCTGTCCTCACCACAGGCTTTCAGAACGCATTTCTCCAGGACACCTTTAAACACAGCACGTTCATCCCAGGCCACTTCAGTGCTACATCCATTTATTCTGTGGGCTCTTGAGGGAGTTGGCACACTCTGTAGAGCTGGAGAAGAATAAAAGAGAGAGGGAAAGAGAGCGGCAGTCTGAGGGGCCGGCTGTTCCTATTCTTCACTTTTAATGGCAGCCGTAAATCAGACTCGACCATTAGCATAAATACAATTTATTAGAGTTGTAACTTTTCAGCATTGATTTAATATGACTGCACATCTTGAGCCATTCAGTTTAAGCTATATTTCAACACCATCAAAACTCCAGCGACACAACATCCTTTTAAGTTGAGACCAGGTTTCCCCCAAAACATTGACTGTGTCTGACATGTTTAAGCAACACTCATCACGAAGGAGGTACATGATCGACGGGTAACAAGGTGATGCAATGTAATGATGTGCCACTTTGGAGCAAGGTAATTAGACTGTTATTATGCACACTGAGTTGACACTTTTATGTCTTCCAGGTAGCCAAAAGAAAGAAAAATCACACATGTGATTGTGTACGGTACTTGAATTGCTATTCTCACTTTCCAAATTCAATTGTTTTTAAAATGGTTTTCCAAAAGCAAACCTCCAGCAGCTATGATATATAGGACAAAGTTTTAATTGCATTGGGGGCAGGGTTAAGGGAGTTGGTGCCCTGGATAGACTTCAAAATCAGGTTTAGAAACATTCTTTTCAGAGTATCTCAAAACAAAATGAGAATGCTTATAGGAACCATAAAAGACCTCGCAAGCTGAGCCCTGATTTCAAAAATCGGTAACATATAACTATTTATTAGATATTTACACAGCTCTGATCAGTAACAACTTCATCACAGCTGGCTGCACTGGGGACACAAAGAAAGAGCCCAAGGAGCTGCCTGGCAGGATGATGGATGAGAGACAGGCTCTAACTGCTCCTGAGCCCCGTCGACGGACAATGGAAGACAGTCAGGTTCCCCACATCAAATCTATCCTCCCAGACTGCACTGTTCAGACCAATACAACAGGACGGCTTTCAGGGAAGCAAAGTAAACATTACAGATGAGAGGAGACACGGAGAACAGCACTCTTTGCACTTAAAGCACTGCAGACATCTACAGAAAACAGTGCGCACAACCAAGTTGCCAGGAAAGAGCAAGGGGAGAGATGCTGATTTTATTAGTTCTGAAATGTGGTGCAGGGCAAAAATGGCACTGTCTACCAGATGGTCTTCTCATAAGGGACAGAACAAAACCGATTCAAAAATAATTAAATAGTGCAATTATTCTCTAGCTCCTGGGAGCTACTTGGCGTTGCAGTCGGTTGCAAATGTGGATTCTTGACATAGGATGTGTGGTCAGATCGTGGATGTACCTTCACAGATCCATAGTGGGATCACATTGTGGAATTGGCTAAGGAAACAACATACTTTGTAGACACCCACAAAATTGCCTAGAAGCAGACTTTCTTAACATGGTGGATTATGAAACAGAGGTAGAAACATGTCAGTTAACAATGGCTATTTTGAGTTTTCTACCCACTCTGCAGTTAAGGAGGGTTTTGAGAGAATTTAAGGCAGCTCACCTAACTTGTGTATAAGTAGATAATTATTTAAGTCATTTTTAAAAATAATTTATTTTTTATTTCTTCAAGTTACATCTCAATCACAATCCCCTCCCTACTCTCCCCTCCAGTCCCACCCTTCCACCCTCCTCCCCCTCAACCCCCCATCCTCTTCCCTTCTTTTTTTTTTTTTTTTTTTTAGTTTAAGGTATTTCTTTTTCCCCCCAACAGCTCTCCATTTCAGTCCAAAAAATGGTTCTTTTTCTTATAACTATAAATACAATACAAAACAACAGAAATAAATAGGCCACAATTATAAGAGTTATATGGCTTAGCATACATTCCCAATGTCCAGTCCGTATGTATTTGGCACCTGACTTTAACATTCTACTATCTAACCATCTCCATGAGTTTAAAGTTCTATATCTAACTCAGCTTTCATACTAACTTGCCTCATAATTTTAAAAATATCTTCTTAGATCCAGAACACCCTCTTGATTCCTAAACAACTCAAAATTTAACTATGAGACTCTAGCTATCTATTCTTCAACCACCTCAGAGTTATTTTCTAAGCTACTCAGAAATCAAGTTGCTAAGAGACAAGCAATATTTGCTTATCTAAATATAAGAGATAGATAGGGCATCTTCAAAAACCTCAAGAGATCTGCAGAATATGGCATTCAAAGATGTTTTCTTAACTTAAGATTTTTTGATATCGAGACATGTCAGCTCCTGACAGCACCCCCTATTCTACTCCAAGTAGAAGATGAGCATCGAAGAATCTCCAGTGGGAGATGATTGAATTGATGGTAAGCCGTTCTCTTGGCAAGAAAAACCCCTTGCTTCAACTGTAGACAGACTTCTGTCCAAAAAGGACAAAACTTGGAAGCAGATAAGTTGACAGCCTAGCTCTGCCAAGACAGGGTAGGTAAGTCCTTCATAATTCCTGCTCTACAACCAATGTCTGTCAGAGAAATGGGGCCAAATGGCTGAAGATTGATGCTGTAATGTATGGAGAGAAAATGGGAACTGTCCAGGCAGCCACTGGTGTGTCATTTCTTAGTTTTGGAAGCTGCAGGCCCTGCACTTGCTATATAATCAGATATTTAAGTCATTTTTAAGAGATTCTCCTATCATCCTCTCTGGGAAAAATCCATAGGCAGCAAGCCTTGAAAGTTACTGTTAGTCGTCTATCTCAGTATTTCACATCCTTAAAATGAACATCCTTTTGCAGGTGCCTGGGGTAGTAACCCATTATTGGGAAATATGAAAGAATATCACAGTGAAAAACATGTTTTCAACCAGTTATTACTAGCTGGAGAAACTGTTCTCAGAGATAACACCCACCACAATGTGCTGGACTTCCTGAGAGACATTTGGCTGGATTAATGGAAAACGACTGATCCAGCAAACACTTCATGATCAATAGCCCTCAGTCACACTACCCTAGGAAAGATTGTGACATCACGGTCAGAAGCACAAAACACTTGATGCTCAGGTGTTCAGAATCCAGAATCCAGTCTCACGTGGCTCACTGTTTTTCTTCTGATTTGAAGACATTAAACTAATTTGAAACTTCTTGCCCTTGAGAATTACTCTGTAGTGCCATTGCTCACCCCCATGACAAACATCTTCTAGGACGTGGTGAAGACATATGCCTGATTCTAATCAAGTAAGAATTTTGAGTGCGCTCTTTGTGATGCTTAGGAAGGTGTCATCCAATCTAATGGTATGTGCATGTCGTCTTCTACCTTTTGAGATTTGTTTTTAGAGGTTATCCATTCGGAAATAGCAATGCTAGTACCTACTAAATCTATAAGTGCCTCAGTTTTCTTTCTCTGCAGCAAAGAAGAAAGAAAAAAGCCTTAGCAAGCATGTAGTTGACTCTTACAAATTCAAATGCATCAGTCTACTGTAGTTTTCCATGGACATTTTCAAACCAAATTGGTGGTGTGTCAGGATACAGTTTTTTATGTGCATGGACATATGTGTATATATATGTGTATATATGTACATATGTGTATATAAGCATATATATATAAATATATATATATATATGCTTAGTTATGTTTGCAAATCAGCAGACTTTACCTGTACCCATTGCATGCCCCCGACTCCAATTGCTTGACACCGAACCTCCTTCGTGTGAGACTCTAACCCTATACAGATAATCTTAAAGGGGAATAAGAAGTAGAAAGTTTAAAGCAGCTTCCTGCAGACTCACAGTGGGCTGTCAGCAAGGGAAAAGAAAGCAAATGGCAGACCCGTGGCATTTAATTTAGAGACCTGCACATTACCTGTAAAGGGCTGCAGACTGCTCTGGTAAACACTCTGCTGGCTTCCCCGGTACCCCAGGATGAAGTCGTTTTCCCCACGGTTAACAGTACTGTCACTTGATAGGCATCCATCCTGATTGACTCTGACGGCACGGCTGGACACAGATGCCAAGTCAACAACAGCACCCCGTGTAAATGCAACTTCCTTCATGCAACCACGGAACCCTAGCAAACGGAAAGGGATTCGTGTCTCAGAAAGGGCTCGGGTCATTAATGACCCACTGTTTTTGTACTCTGCGGTTCTACCTATTGGGGGCGGGTCCAGTTAGGGACAACGATTAAATTCTCAAGTCATGTTGGAGAAATCTTTTTATGTCTCTTTTACTTTTCCTCTGGATAAATAGTTGGAGAGATGTATGTATAGATATTATTTTGAAAAGATGTATATGCGTAATTGCAATCCCGTCTTGGCTCTTAGACAATTTCTATTGCCTATATAGGCCTACATATAGATATTCACATAAGAAAGACAGGAGTCTCCATGTGCCTAGTGAAGGTGGGGAAATTATTAGCATGAATCAGTGGTAAGTGCCCCTCCACAAATTATCCTTGAATTTATATGATTTGGGAACAAGATAGACTTTTAAAAGTTTTTTTTTTATATTTCTTTATTACTTCAGGTTACATTTCCATTGCAGTGTTCTCTTTCCACCCCTCCCAGTCCCGCCCTCCCACAGATAGAAGTGAGGAAAATATTCCTTCTCATATACTGGGACCCCCCCAGATACTCCATGAACTGTATAATAATCATTTTACAGATATGGAATATGTTCACAGCTAAACTAACAGAAAAAGGCAAGTGAAGTGTGCTCTGTACTTTTTTCTTTTGTACTCTGTCATCTTGAATGTGACTGGGTTCACAGCCACACTACCAAAGTCTTTTGCTCCGTGTCAGCAACATTAACCCCATACATTTCACAGAATGTGGATTCTACATGCTGAACTGAAACCCTGACTGCCACTGCCAGAGAATGTGAACACATGAATTTGTAGATTTCACCGTGGTTTGCTACAGAACAAACACAAGCAGATATCCACTCAGCCAAGGAATGGCAGTTTCTTTGAATACATTTTGATAGAGGTCAGTTCCATGAAGACTGGCCAGACTATGTGCAATATGCCCCAAATTAGAATGAGCAGGGCTGAGGCCAGATTGCAGTCACAATCCCCATACAAATACTCATCTTCTTTCTACACAACACAATGTCAAGTTTGAAAAGTATAGGTACACTATTAGTGTTCTTAAAGATTAAAATGGCCAAATTGTTGTCTGTAGTGTTTAGGTGATATCTTTTTTATTTCTTCTACCATGCTAAGCCACAAACTACTTCCTTTTAAATGTCTTTGTCTATTATTCCAATTCCTTCAAGCCTGACTGATCAATACTGCTAGTCTATCTTCAATACATTGTAGACATGAAAAAAGTTAGTTGAATTGAGTTGAAAGCAGTGAGGCTTGGTATAAGATGTATTTGCTGGAAAATTTAGAACCAATGAATTCTGTTATTAACAGTAGTAATTTTCTGATGATACACATAGGATCATCTCATCTCTCTGCACCCAATTTTTCCTCCCCATAAAAAGAGGCTGAAAGAAAGGAAGCTTTCATAATGTGTCTATGCTGCTATAAGAAATTCCGTACTAATTTCACTATTCTGGAGCTTTGGGTTGCCAAAACAGAGTTCTGGAAATGGGAGGGTGATGAATGTCCACTGCTGTTTAGACACTGTGACAGGGAAAGTCTACTTAAAATGGTAACAATGCATCTGGAGGGATGGCTGAAACCAGTAAGGTGTTTGTTTTGCAGTTATGAGGAACTCATTTCTATCTTTGGGAACCAAATAAAAATGCCGAGAATCACCAGAACTTGATGATAAAACCCTGCTGCTGAAGATAGCACAGACTTTGATCACAGTTCACGGAGCAATCAGGACATCGAAGCTTTTCCCCTGCTGTCTAGTGTTCTTTGAAGAACTGAAAGGTGATATGTGGGCTGCTAGAGGATAAAATCACCACCAGTCTCACCAAGCTATGAACTTTGAAAGCTATAATAATAACAGACTGGGAAACATACACTGATGGGCACAATAGTGGCATGAATGTTATAGGAGGGACCAATTATTTTATTACTGGATTTAAGGCCAGCTCCAGAGAAGTAAATGTATGCCCTGGTACTATAAGTCTGACCCAGAACACATGGCTGGGAAGCTTACAGGCCCCGAGGGTGAATCTACTACATTTTTTTGGCTAAAAGATTATTAGCTATTATTGTGTGAAAACAATACTTATTATCATGCTGCCCTCTAAAGTTACGACTCTGTGCCCATAGATTAGTGCAGCTCTCAGACCTCATCAGAGAAACTTCTCTATGTAGTGACTGATGTGGAAACTCACAACTGGTCAAAGCACACAGAAAAATGGCTATGGAGGGGCTCAGCTGTAAATGGTACCTCTCTATATTACGCCCCTTCCTGAAGGATCAGGCAACAACATGGAAGAGAGGGTAGGAAGAATGTACAAGCCAGAGGTCAGGGATGACCATAGCAAAACAATGTCTTCTGGACAGGACAAGACTCATGTATGCATGAGCTACAACAAATATCTTTTCCTGCTGAAGACCTGAACAAGATCAAGTTAGTGCACATCCGAACATGAGGCAAGGAGAGGCTCCCATGCCTCCATCCCTAGCTGAGCAGCTATTGATTATTGATGCCCAATAGAGAATGGGAAATCAGTTTCCTTTAAGAGTATAGCACACGGCAGGTTGACTATTCTCCAGTAAAGACCCTCACCTATCCGTACATAAGCTGCACAAATTAGACTTAGTTATAAAAAAAAAGAGATAGCAAGAAATTGAGAGGTGGAGAGTGGATTCCATAAGTGCTAGAGGACAGGAGTTTGCATAAAAATGAGGAAAATGCATGTGTATATGTATAAATTTCAGAAAGATTAAGTACAAATACTATATTAGAGTATTGTTGTTGTTTGTTTTTTGTTTTTTTTTTTAAATTCTGGGCATTTTCATTAGTGCTTGCAATCCCAGGGTTGGGGAGGGAGAGACAGGAGATCCCTGGGGTTTTCTGGCTAGCCAATGAAGCTAACCATAGAGACTCAGGCAAGTGAAGAATGCAAATCTCAAAATGAATGGATGAATGAATGAATGAACGAATAAATAAATAAATACATAAGTAAATACATAAATAGGTGGACAGTATCCAAGGAACAAAACCAAAGGTTGACTTCTGGGCTCCATATGCAAATACATACATATTCAAATGCAAGTACAATGTCTACTTGGACAAACAGGCACACACACACGTACACAACAAAACCCAGTTATAAGTCAAAAGTCTCATTTTCATTATGTTTCACTACAATTTTCCAAAGTTAGAAATCAAATGACAAGAAAATCAATTCACTGAGTAGATTTTTAGTGTCAGGAAAGGCCACAGGTATAGTAACCACCTTTCATTTTGCATGTAAAGGGAGTCTAGAGAGGCAGGAAAAAGGTTTGCAGGCCAATTGCTGAAGCACAGGACTCCTGGAGGCCCTAGCCTACCAGCAAAGCTGCTGAACTTACCTGCAGGGTCCTGCTATAGTTTCCTTCAGTTGGAACAGACTCCCCAGAAAGGATGACTCCATTATTTCAACTCTATGACACCAAACACTCCCCAAGACACTTCAAAACTTAGATAAACGTGATAATAAAAAGATGGGAAGAAATTGCTTTTAACAGGACTCTTACTCCTCTGCCTTTGTGCAAAACAGCAGATGTTCCTCCACCCTTCTTCCTTTTCCCCAACACCCAAACCTCTAAATATCTAGAAGGTATCCCAAGTGTCTATGTTGAAGGATCATAAAAGCTTCAGTGGGGTATGTGCTTTGACAGGCAGGCAGAATGGGTTCTAGCTTGTCCCTTCCCTGTCTTCCAGGGGTTTTAGGCAGAGTTTACACAGTAGTGTCGTGTGCCTTGGGCCAATTACAGCTAGCTTGAGTATAAGTGTTTGTTATAAGTGATATTTCTAAGAATACAAACTCCCACAATTCTGTGAGGTGTTACAAGTTTAGCAAATTAAGTTGCCCAGAACTTGCAAAACAAAGAGGAAAATTAATTTTACATTTGCTTCAAAGGACAATCACATTAATGGCTAGAGAAAAATAGCATGAATATAACCACAAAATAGTGCCTGGGAGAAAGATGCTTTAATTAGGAAGCACAGAAAAGTATGAAGGAAAAAAAGTAAGACTATTGAGAGGACTGAAAGAGATACATTAAGCAAACATGTTTCATTTCAATTGCACTTGGCTGTCTGTGGGCTATATATGTGTGTGTGGTATGGTTGATATTGTCTCAGGTGAGTATATATCCAGATAAAATAGATCAGTGTGTCCCAAAGTATCTGAGTCAGAATGTTAAAGCATAAGGTGGGGAGTGTCTCAGAACCTGGATTTTTATCAACATTTTATCCCATTCCAGTGTACCTGGGAAGATAAAGATGAAGAAGAAGAAGATGATGATGAAAGACAATTTCAATTTCTTACTATATTCAAACATAGTAGACTTCATTAGTTTATCAGTGGTTCAAAACTAGTGACATGGATAATACACACCAAAAATTTTAGTCTATGCATAAATAAAAAGTATATTAGTATCATAGACTTATATCTAGGATAGGCAAAATTGTTCCCCTGGGTCTATGTTGATTTAAATTTAGATCAGCGCACCATTCTATTCCATTCATGTCTCCAAGGCCATCCATTGTAACAGGGTTAGGTATAATTTTAAAGTCTAAGCCTGGATAAGCAGGTTGTTTTTTCTAGCAGTGCCCAGCCCCATGTAAACAGGATGGAATATTCTCACTCACAGAGAATTCCTGGATTCTTTCTAATACTGGAAAGCCTGAAAATCTAGACAATCTTGTATGAATGTAATATTTTTAGCGGCTGCTACGTCTTAAATGCCTTGAAAATGTCATTACTGTCTTAGATCCTGGTTATTCATTAACTCCTTACTGCTACTCTGCGCAAAATCTCCTTACAGCGCTCCATATATTTTCTATCCAAAGTCGTTTAAATCTTTATGTACTTACCAAATAGGACAGGACTGTTTCATGGAAATCTTAACCATTCATGGTGCATAGATTTAAAAATGTACATTCTGTGTATGAGAGCATGCTTTGTCACACTCTGGAAGTTTCTGTGCTTTCCCCACGTCACAGAGGTGGAGCAATGGCAAACAGCAATCAAAAGAATGTAGCATGGCTCTTTTCTAACGTCCCTACACCAATCCTATCCCTTCCAAACACCCAACACTAGGTAAGAGAGAAAGAAGATTAGAGGGGAAAGCGGCCATTGATATCATTAGACTACTTCCTGCTGATTAGTGGTGCTGAGTTCCTTGGGGCAAATTTGATCTTCATCGTCAGGATATCTCCAACCAGCAATTCAACAATGAGCAACAAACAGTAGCAGCCATAGCGAGCAGCAGCTGCCGCCTCTCTTGGGGGCTCTGGGGGCTTTGGCATTATATACTCTCTGAGATTCACTCCAGAATTCCAAACATGAACTATCTGCAGGTGGCAAAATCAAGCCCCTGTTAGATCACAAGGCAAATTATAGTCAGATGCTGTGCACAATCTGAAACTATCCCATCTTCCACACCTGGGATTAAAACAAAAACATATTCCCATAACTTGTCTGTGTTTTTAAGGAAACCAAAAATTCTTACTACAAAAGAATACTTCACTGTAACAAGAGACCAAACTGTGGTCTCTAACTTTCTTTTATCTGTTTTCAAATCATATGATCTCTAGCAAATGGTATTCTTTCCTGTCCTTTGCCTTTCTTATCCATCAAGTGGGGTCATGAATCTCCATGCCTCACTCATAAGCTCCTTGTGAAGAACTTACTTGTCTCATCAGAAATGCCCAGAGTGCACTGCATTCAGGCATTATTAGCCTCAGGGGTCTGACTATTTATAGTCCAGGAAGGCTCCAAAGTCTCCAAAATTGTCATCCTCCTGCCCCAACCTTTCCAGTGTTAACATGATCAACTGCTTTTTAAAACATTTTTTCTAGTTAAATACAAACATACATGATTTAAATGCTGGCTTAAGTATTTAACTCTTTCTCCTTTTCTGATATTACTGATAAAGCTGTCTAATTTTTCAGAAATATATTTGGAGTTCTATGAAACTTGATGATTCATGTGCTTTTTCTGTCCAAAGATTCTACTGAAAAACTATGGAGAAAAATGAGCTTTGATGTCAGATGTTGAAAAGTATGAAATTAATTGTAGTATTTTCTAGTTGTTCATTCATATGTATATATACTTCTATTTTTTAATCTTCACATACAGATAATGATCAATATTCAAAAATCCCAAACCGCATGTGTTTCCAAGAAAATTATGCAAGTAATACATATAAAATTGATTTGCATGTGTGACAATTTTATTTGCTGAAGATATGTTGGAATAAATATGCTGAGTATAAGTAGTGTGATGAGAAATCCTCAGGAACAACATAGAAAACTGCCTGAGTGGTTAAGAGCACTGGCTGGGTTCCATATTCAGCACCCACAGGGTGTCTCTAAACTTTCTGTAAGCCCTGTTCCAGAGGATCTGATGCCCTCTTCTGGCCTCTGAGGGCACTGCATCATGTGGTGTACATACAGACGCTCAGGCAAGATAACAAACATAAAAAAAGAATAAACAAACAAATCTTCAAAACAAAAAAAAACAATAAAATACATTTAAAAATCTATTTGAAGAAATATCCAGTGATTGGTGTTTTCTGCTTTCTGTTTGTTTGAACTTAAAGGTCTATAAGAAAAAGGAATGAGGATTATTGTCATGCAAGTCTACTGCCATATTTGAAACATAGCACAACTGGAGCCTGGTGGGACAGAGCTATGTTCAGTGGTGGGTGCCTCTGGAGGGAACTTACCTTGCTCCAGAGTCAAATGTCGTCGGTATGAGTTCTGCAGCTCCTGTGGGATCCAGCCCACATAGACAGGTGAATTCACCAGCAGACTCTGGGCTCCAGCCTGGGAGGTGTGCTCCATGAGTTCATTCACACCAATTGGCAAGTAAGAGCCTTCCTTTTTGATGATAACTGTATTCCGCTTTCCATCACAATAGGCCAGTCCCAGCCTGAGATCCACTCTTGAAAAGATAAGGCTGGAATTTAACCAGAAGCTCAGCAGCCCACTCTTCAGCACCATCTGTATTTCATATTCAAAAGAGCAAAGACATCAAAAAACTTCAGGATGGCAGCTTAGATGAGACCAGAGGGTCAGCTTCCCTAGGAAAAGCAAGACACTTCCCTGAAAGCACCCAATAAATGTATCCACTTTATCCTAAGCAGAGCTGAAGTAATGGATAATGAAATATTTTGTAAGCTTACAATTGCCATGAAGAATGTTGTATTGAGTCAAACAAATTCATACCCAGTAATGATTATACTACATAGTATGATATTATGGAGACACCAGCTTTTTGTGTAACACAGTTAACAGATTAAATCCTACTATAAATGACTGGCAAGCTGGAGAACAGAGCTCTGTGAACTATGACTCCATTTTTGAGTTCTTAGAAAATGAGAAAATACGACTGCATGTATCAATTTAATTTGGGGGAAAATTTGACAAGACAATAAGAAAATGAAATGTCAAGCTTGATGAAGCTTGTTTAAAATGGTTAGTGAACTCAATTTCAAATTTGTAAGATATATTTTGATTCAGTATTTCGGTTTTCTTCTGAATCTCTTACGTGATTGCCTCTGTGTATATTCTTTCAGATTAATGCACCGTTTTCTAATGTCAGCATATTTTACCCAAATTTTAAGTGGAAAGGAAAGGCGTTCATATATTTTCCCTCAAAATGGTATATGATAATTATTTTACCTACCATTTTTTAATTTTGTTTTAGGTGTGAAGTGAGCTGCCATAGTTGAAAGTTTGAATTGAGCGTGTTAAGTAAAACAAATTAAATCTAGATGCTAAAAGGGTGTGTCTTTCATGTAGATATTGTCATGATACATCCCTAGCAGGAAGGTATTACCTCTCATTCAATACGCACCGAGACCATCAGTTCTCTAAAACCCCACTGATGGCAAAGGAGCCCTCTGGAGGAGCATTAAGGTAGCCCAGAGAGTGATGGAAGACCACAGGGACGGAGAGTAAATGAACCACTTACTCCCTGAGAGTCAAGAAAGACTTAGAGGAGCTAGGCCAAAGACTCCATGGTTGAACCACTTGCCAAGCACTTGTAGGGACCAGACTTGGGATCTCTCCCCAGGTGGAATGTAGCCTTCTGTAATTCTAGCACAGCACACAATCCCAGAACTAGCGAGACAAAGACAGAGGCTCCTCAGAGAATGCTGGATATGGCTGGATTAACAAACTCTGGGATCAGCAAGAGATCCTGTCTCAATAAATATACTGGAGAGTAAGTCTAGAAAGAAATTCAGCATCAAATGTGGGAATCCATATGCACACATACACAAGTGCACCCACATACATGCTCACACCCACATGTATGAGTGCTCATTTATACTTTATGTCCTTCAGAACAGCAGAGGTAGAGTAGTCCCAGTAGAGGTTACTACTGCTTGTACCATCATAGAAGGATGCCTTCTTTGGCAAAGGGAAGGAAGAAGCTGACTGTGGGAAGCTCATCCATGCAGAGCAAGTTTAATCAGGGACTCCAGCAGACTGCCTCATCTTCTCCACTCAGTTTCTGTTGGCTGTCCTGAACACCACTTTTGATGAGGCTCCCTTCCTACTGTTGTTGGTTCTCTCACTTGGAAGTCTTGCCTCAGGGGATACACTTCGTATTCCTGCCTCACTGAAACTCAAGCACATGTCCTTAATGGGGCTTCCCCCAGGTGATTTCTACTAGCGGTTTTGAGCCCATAATTTGATGGTGTTGTGCTGTCTGTCTGTTACTTGCTACACATTCTTTCACTTTTACTTGCTATGTACCTAACAAACGTACACACTTAAAACCAGAGGTTTATCTGTGGTAGATCATCCAGCAGACTATACAGAACAGTGCATGGAAAACAAGGCTACTGGACTGTTAAGGTGATTGCATTGAATCACCTGGGAGATCAGCAGATGCGCCTCAGTGTGTAGGTAAAGATATTTCCAGGGCTGATCATGAGTGTTTGGACTTCTTCCATGGTTTAAGCCACTCGGTTAAAAGACTGAAGAGATGTGCCAGAGAGATGGCTCAGTAGTTAAGAGTACCTGTTGCTTTTACAAAGGACCTGGGTTCGATTCCCAGCCACCCACATGGTGGCACACAACCATCAGTTCCTACTCTAGTTTCTGGGTTTTTTTTTTTTTTTAACCTCTTTTTATCTCCATTGAACCTGAACACTTGTGGTATGCAGACACATGTGCAGGTAAAACTCGCATCCACATAAATACAAATAAATTTGAAAAAAATCAGAATAGATTATTGTGAGATGGTGGTTGTGAGATGCACAGGCTGATTGGAGAATATGGGTCACTGGGAGTATGATTCTGAAGGTACCTGTTTCCTCGTCCCTCCCCATGCCTGGCCCATCTCTGTCATTTCCCCACGCCCTCCTGAAGCTTCTGGAGTGTGTTCCTGACATCGTGATGTTCTCAAAAATGCCAAGGATTTCAGAGTGAGCAGAAATAAATCTCTTCCATTTAATTCTGTCAGGTGCTTGGTCAAAGTGTCATAAAAACAATGAATACAGACATCTCTCGTTCTTTTAGTGTGATGTTCTTCACCACCCGAAAAGCAGGGCAAGGGCCTGGATTCCCAGGAGGGGCTCCCATCATAGATGACACTCAAGTTTTAAATGTGCAGAAAACACCAAGAGACATGTTGCTGGAAGAGGCAGGACATAAACACATATAGAATCCGGATATGGATAAAGTAACCATAACTTTTATGTCGTCTCTCCAGCGCTACACTCAATTTTGACAATAGCATCTGACTGAATGATTAAAGATAAATGGAAAACTGTTATAATTTCTTACTGCACTCAAAGGAATTTACAAACTGCTCATATTAATCTCATTCACCATAGCAAAAACATGGAAATAACCAATGTGCTATTGATGAGAGGCATAATACACAGTCTTGAAAATAGAATGCCTCCATGGAAAATGCAAATATCTACAATACTGTGAATAAACAGAAATTTCTTAAAATACAGTATGTACTATTTTTATAAATCTCAAACTCTGCAACACTTGTTCATATATATTAATCAAACTATAGAATGCATACCAATAAGAACCACAAAATTATGATTGCATGTTGGTTCTGGTTAGAGTTGGAGAAAAAGAAGACACAAAAGGATGATAATTGAGTTCTCAGAATGAGTGCTTTGCTCATTAGCATCCATCATATTGTGTTCTATCAAACATCAAATGAAATACATAAAGTACATTTTGAAACTATATCAAAAGATAATGAAGTGGTATTTTTCATGTATCAAGAAACTAAATTGGATTCCCTTAATTTTTAGCATCTGCTGTTTTGTTCAGCTCACAACATTTGCAGTACTGTCAGTTAAAAAAAAAAAACTATCTTAATCCTATAATTCATTTCACAGGCCCGTAAAAATAAAGACTACTTGAGGAAAATAAAGGTAATTTTTTAAAAAAAGCACCAAATGTGTCTAGTACTAACACACAGTTTATCTATTTCAAAAGTTGGGCTTGAGTTAGGTACTATGACAGTCTATTTTAGTTACTTTCTAAGCTAATCAGAAATAAACCGGCAAGAGACAAGCAACATCTGCTTACCCCAATATAAGAGATAGATAGGGCCTCTTCAAAAACCTCAAGAGATCTGCAGAATATGGCATTCAAAGATGTTTTCGTAAATTTAGATTTTTTTATATCAAGACATATCAACTCCTGACAGCACCCCCTATTCTCCTCCAAGTAGAAGATGAGCATCGAAGAATCTCCAGTGGGAGATGATTGAATTAGTCGCAAGCCTATCTCTTGGTAGGAAAAGCCCCTTGCTCCAACTGTAGACAGAATGCTGTCCAAAAAGGACAAAACCTGGAAGCAGGTAAGTCGACAGCCTAGCTCTGCCAAGACAGGGTAGGTAAGTCCTTCATAACCCCTGCTCTACAATCAATGTCTGTCAGAGAAACAGGGCCAAACAGCTGAAGATTGATGCTGTAATGTATGGAGAGAAAATGGGAACTGTCCAGGCAGCCACAGGTATGTCATTTCTTAGTTTGGGAAGCTGCAGACCCTGTACTTCCTATAAAATCAGATATATTTATCCCTCTCAGGTCTCTAAGGTGGTTGAAGAACAGATAGCTAGAGTCTCATAATTTAAATTTGAGTTGTTTAGGAGTCAAGAGACTATTATAGATCTAAGAAGATACTTTTAAAATTGTGTTGCAAGTTAGTATGAATGTTGAGTCAGATATAGACCTTTAAACTCATGGAGATGTTTAGATAGTAGAATGTTAAAGTCAGTTACCAAATACATATGGACTGGTCATTGGGAATGTACGTTAAGCCATATAACCCTCATAACTGTGGCCTAATTACCTCTGTTGTACTGTATTGTATTTGTTATTATAAGAGAAAGAGCCATTTGTTGGACTGAAAGGGGAAACTGTAGGGAGAAATAAGATATACCTTAAACTTAAAAGAAAAAAAAAGGGAAGAGGATGGGGGTTGAGGGTGGGAGGGTGGGACTGGAGGAGGAATAGGGAGGGGACTGCGATTGAGATGTAACTTGAAGAAATAAAAAATAAAGGAAAAAAAAAGTTGGGCTTGATGTTTTAAAATAAATTTAACTAAATTCATTAACAACATACAGCAAGAAAATCTGGTCCCTCCTTGTTATGAATGAAAAGAAGCAATCCATTTAGTTGGTTGGTCTGAAACTTCAGGGAAATCTCAAAGTGTTTTGCAGCATGGAGCATATCTGAAGGAAGCTCCACGAATCCTGTAAGACAAGAACATGTACATGTATCAACATAATGCAAGCGTTTGGAGAGAGTGGTGAGTGGCTGGGAAACGTACTACCTTTGTTTAAAAATCCCTCAAAAGCATAGACAGGTCAGTTCCACAGCATCCCTCCTGATGTCTAGTGGGGGCTACAAGATAAATGTCATATACCTTTGAAGAGGAAACATTACTTCCTCAATCACACCTTGTGAGCATCTTGCAGGATGTTTAGCCCCTCAAGGAAGCTAAGACAAGCTCAGAGTGTTGTCTGTAATGGAAAAATAAACATCACTACAGTTCTGTGCTACACACAGTTTAAGCCACTTTATAACCAATCAACTTAGACACAAGAGTCTGACTTGGGTGTTTATTGAAGAATAATCTAAATCTGCCAAGCCACATTGCTCCTTTCCAGGGCCATGCCCTGGGGGTGGGCAGGTGGGTGTACACAGAGACTGTGGGAAGGAAGTGACAGACACTACCTCACAGGTTTCTTCAGCCACTACAGTGTTGGCAGGGATGGCCCTTAGAGGCCTTCTTAACCCCCTGCCAAGCTTTAAAGACAGATATGGTTTAACTCTATAAAGAAGGAAATGGGGATGCTAACTCCTCTTGGCAATAAAAACTTCTTGGCAACATTTTTCGCAGTAACCTGCATGCTGACATCTGTCACCTGATTTATACATGGGAACTGTGACACTCATACAAACCAAGAACTCTGGGGCCCACCAGAGATGTTGCTCATAAATACATACTGTGAATCTTATCAGCTATGGTTTATATTTGTACTTTGAAAATAAATGTATAATTCAATGTACACACTTCTGAAATATAAACTCATTAGAGTAAATTGGGAGGAGGAGTTAAATTAGACCATGAAGGGAACAAATGCACTGCTGTAGTTTGGTTCTTGAATGTCCTTAAATCTTTTAAAAGTGCATTCTAGTGGGAGACCTTCAGGACCCATCAAGAGGCAGGAGAAGGGGAGTGTGGACTCTCTTCGGCTCACTGGCAATGAGTGGTTTCACAAGGCCACAGGCTCCTCTCATGGGCAGGTGAGAAGTCACCAGGCCACTGAAACCTGAAAAACTGAGAGCCAAAGCTAACCTTTTGTCTTCTTAAATCAACATTCCTGGATATTTAGTGGTTGCTGAGTCACTAGCCTTGCCTTACTTGCTCCCAGGAACTGGGCTCCTTCTTCCAGGGCAGTGGGGCACCCCTCCCCACTGTGATGAAGGGTGACCTGTTCCTCATAGTTCTGCCAATCCAGAGGAATCCAACCCTTCACGAAATATATATCCTTGAGGCAGCCCACAAAGCCTCTTTGAACTATCTCTGTAAGTGAGATAGACATCAAGAAACACACATAATTCAGTTGTTTCTACCTTATTTTTCCCCAGCAATCCATTTTACCTTACATCCAAAGGGAAGAAACCTGCAAGCATTTGCACCCCAATTTCCCAAAGGTCACAATTAATGCAAATACCTGTTGTTTTAAAAATATCTAAGTCCCAGTAGTCTTTATATAATCAATAAAGGCTCAGGAGCCAGAGGTCAGGCTGAAAACCTGGTAGTTCAGAGAGGCAGAGAAAGTACCCAGCTGACCTTCCTACTCCACTGACATCACAGAAGGAAAAAGCCCTTTCTCCTTCTCCACACTGTCTTAAATAGTCTTTCACTAAGTGTCCCTCTTTCCTGTGTTTTATTATGGTCACTCTCTGTGAACTGGTTGATGGCTCCACCTCTTGACCTATGATTGACTTTATTTAGCTCTTGGATTAAAGGTGTGTGCTAGAGCTAAGCCACACCACAACAAGTTTTTCCAGTTCACAATCTCAGGGATCACAATGTGATCAAATATCCTGCAGCAAATAGCATTCTTGTAGCTACAGTAAGTGACTGCAATTTTTCTGTTTGGCTCTGGCTCACTCACAATGAGTCCCTTCTTCCCAGCCCTGTGTTAGCAGCTACAGTGCTCAGGGGAAGGGTAGACATCCAGAGAGTCCCTGAAGTTCATTGGTCATTCAGCCTAGGCAAAGCTATGAGCGCTCATCTTAGGGAGAAATTCTATCTCACAAATAAAGGGCAGAAGGTTAAGAAAGACATCGGATGTAGACCTCTGACCAGAAGTACATGCACATGCTTATGGGTGCATGAACACCTACACACATTAGCACAACCCTCCAGACACAAACAGATACACACATATACACAGGCACTCACATAGATACACATACACAGAGACACACACACACACACACAGGCACACATACAGACACACACACAGACTGAAACACATAGAGAAACGCACATCAACATATACACATACACATAAAAACCTCCCACACAAGCACACACACACAAACAGACACACATACACATACACACAAACACAAACACCTACCTATACAAACATACATATGAACACACACCCACACACATGAATGACCACACTTATCCCAGGGTCCTAGGATCTGGAATGCTATATTGAAGCTTTTTGAGAGAAACTTTTGAGATGCCCTGTGAGCCCTAGTAAGACATTGGGGGAAAAAATCCCTAAGATCATTAGAAAGCATTTAAAATTTGATTGTTTTTAGGGTCATGTAAATTTTGATTATATTTATTTATTTGTGTATGTGCTTCTATGTGAGCATATTCATGCTACAGTGAACATATGGCCATCAGAGGACAATTTGTCAGAATTTCTCTCTCCTTCTTTCATGTGGATCCCAGGGACTGAACTCAGGTTGTCTAGGTACACAAGTACCTTTATCTGAATCTGAACTGTCATGCCAGCTCTCTTACCCTCCTTGTGGTAACTTTTATTAGTTTCATTTTAGAGTATGTTTATGTTCTTGTGTGCTGAAAGTATGGAGGTTTGTTTGTGAGTGAGTGTGTGTGTGTGTGTGTGTGTGTGTGTGTGTGTGTGTGTGTAACAGGTTAGAGTCATTTGAGAGGAGGGATTCTTTGTTGAGAAAGTGTCTTCATAAGACTGGCCCATAGGCAAGCCTGTGGGGCATTCTCTTGACTAATAGTTTGATGTGGAAGGGTCCAGTCCATTTTGGATAGTACTACCCCCTGGTCAGGTTGTTCTGGAGAGTATAAGAAAATCAATTGAACCAGCCATGAAGAACAAGTCAAGTTAAGCAGTGTTCCACCATGGCTTCTACGTGAGTTTCTGCCCTGACTTCCCTTTATAATGGTCTACAATCATATGCTGAAATAAACCCCTTTCTTCCCAAGTTGCTTTTGGTCATCATGTTTTATCACAACAATAGAAATTCTAATAAAGATGGGAGTTTACTCTTTTAATATCTTTAAAAACTTATTTTCCATTTATTTTATATGTATGAGTGGTACACACACACAATATTTGCATATCATGTGTGTATAGTGCCTGCAGAGGTTAGAAGAAGGTGCCAGATTGTGAACCACCATGTGGGTGCTGAGAATAGAATCTATGTTCTCTGAAAGAGCAAACAATACTCTTATCCTCTGAACCATCTCTCCAGTCCCAATATCTTAGTTATAGAACTTTAGGAATCAGGGTCATCTGCATGTAAACTCTTTTGTGATTCTCCAATGACTGGTGTGTTGACTGTCACACAATACTCTTGGAATGTTTCTCAGACTTCTGACAGTCAAGTTTTCCATTCCTGGGTTTACTTCCATTGAATTTAAAGTCTTTGAAAAATCTCTACATACATTCTGCAATTATATGAATCTCAATTAGTATAAGTCATTTTGGCAAAAGACTAAGGAATCTTTTGGATAGTAAGAAGTGGGTATTAACAAGGTAAGTAGAGCTATAAGAATTAATCTGTGTTTGTAGAAAATATAAACAATACCTATTCATATTTTTAAGTACTGTAAATGAATTGTGCTTAAAGTGTTGAGTACAACTTTATGGTGGTTTGTTTTAGTTATCAAATTGATGTAATGTAGAATCATATGATGAGAGTCTTAATGAATCTAGAGCAGACTGGCCATTGGGGACACCTTTGGACAGCTTTCTTTAAGGAACTGATGTTTGATGTGGAAAGACATGGCCCATTGTAGGCATCACCATTTTCTGGTTCTGGATCTTTGACCATGTAAGAGTGGAGGAGGAGGTGAGTTGAATAGCAAGCACATTCATTCTCATTCTCTCTGGGCTCTGGAGTGTGGATGTAACCAGCTGCTTCAAGTTCCTGCCATGGCTTCCCTGCAGTGATGGGCTATATGTGGAGGTGCAAGCTAAGTAGAGCCCTTCTTCCTTAAAGCTGTGCTGCTGGGGAATTGTCTCACAGCAACAGAAATGAAACCTGGATAACATATACTTCCACTTTCTGTGAAACTCACCAGGCCTCTTCTGGAGGATGCTGTGACCCTGTAGCAGACCACCTACGAACAGTCCAGTGTAGCCTCCCATCATGGTGTTCCCATTCAGAGAAGCTGAGGAGCCTGTGGGAGAAGAGAGGAGAATTACAGCTTCCTTGGGGAAATCTTCAGAGTCTTGGATCCTTGGTCCCCAGCTCCTCTGCATCTGCTTTACCTCCTTGTCCATTAGGTCTCAGGTGGGCAGCTGCTCTAAGCCCACATCTCAGGAGCAGCCCCTTCCTGTCTGCTACTACACTGGCCTTCTTGTTGGGCCTTAACATGTAACATAAGGTGTTCTCATATCCCTAGAGCCTATTGTCCATTGTTTTCTTTACCCTGGCCTGATGTGAACCGGTTTTTTTTTAATTTATTTTTTATTTCTTCAAGTTACATCTCAGTCACAATCCCCTCTCTACTTCCCCCTCCAGTCCCACCCTCCCACCCTCTTCCCCCTCAACCCCCATCCTCTTCCCTTTTTTTTTAAGGTATGTCTTTTTACCCCCAACAGCTCTCCCTTTCAGTCCAACAAATGTTTTTTTCTCTTATAACAATAAATATAATACATAACAACCGAAATAAACAGGCCACAATTATGAGAGTTATATGGCTTAGCATATATTCCCAATGTCCAGTCCATATGTATGGTACCTGACTTTAACATTCTACTATCTAACCATCTCCATGAGTTTAAAGTTCTATATCTAACTCAGCTTTCATACTAACTTGCATCACAATTTTAAAAACATCTTCTTAGATCCAGAACACCCTCTTGATTCCTAAACAACTCAAAATTTAACTATGAGACTCTAGCAATCTATTCTTCAACCACCTCAGAGACCTGAGAGGGATAAATATATCTGATTATACAGGAAGTGCAGGGCCTGCAGCTTCCAAAACTAAGAAATGACACACCAGTGGCTGCCTGGACAGTTCCCATTTTCTCTCCATACATTACAGCATCAATCTTCAGCTGTTTGGCCCTGTTTCTCTGACAGACATTGATTGTAGAGCAGGAATGATGAAGGACTTGCCTACCCTGTCTTGGCAGAGGTAGGCTGTTGACTTATCTGCTTCCAAGTTTTGCCCTTTTTGGACAGCATTCTGTCTAAAGTTGAAGCAAGGGGTTTTTCTTGTCAAGAGATAGGCTTGCCACTAATTCAACCATCTCCCATTGGAGATTCTTCAATGCTGATCTTCTACTTGGAGTAGAATAGGGGGTGCTGTCAGGAGCTGACATGTCTCAATATCAAAAAAAAATCTTAAGTTAAGAAAACATCTTTGAATGCCATATTCTGCAGATCTCTTGAGGTTTTTGAAGACGCCCTATCTATTTCTTACATTTAGATAAGCAAATGTTGCTTGTCTCTTAGCAACTTGATTTCTGATTAGCTTAGAAAATAACTGTGATAGACTCTCATAGTACCTAACAAAATGACAAGCTTGAATGACTATTAGTTTGCATTTCTTAATTATCCTAGACAGTTTATGACAGTTGCAGCAAAAAGCTGAAACTTCACATTTCATTTTTAAGCATTACTAGGTACAATACACTGGTTTTTTTGACCTGAAACATATTTCTTTCTAAATATTTTCCTGGGTCCTTTCTTGACCTCTCATTTCTCTGCTCAAAGGTTATTAGAAAGTCCTTCCCCAATAGTCCTGAGTCAAATTGAACACTTTTCCCAATACACAAAACTTTTGTGACAAAGGCCCCATGTCAATAAGCTGTGAGGCTATAGGGACTGGGCTGGCAGCTGTCACAGGCGGTACCCAGAATGCCCCTCAGCACCCTTAGGGATTAAATTAGGTTGAGCTTCCTGCTCCTGTGAGTTTTCCATTTTGTTTAAAGTCTTATCAATACAGACAATACCTACCTATCTGGCTTTTACATTCTCATAATTTGTTACCATTTTGTACTTTTATTTTATTATCTTCTGCCACCACCTTTATCTAAACCCAAACTAATACAAAGCTCTGTTTATTCTTTGCTATTTGAGTACCTAGAATAATAGTAGAACATAGTAGGAGCTTTAAAAATCACTTGTACCCCAAGTGAATCCATGAAAACATACATCAGAGGATGAAAATGGGAAACAGAGCCACCTGGAAAGAAAACCATTCTCAAATACAAACACTGAGTATGCTGACAGTCATGTCTACCCATTCTAGAAACAGGGAGGGGTTGATTACATTTCTGTGCCCTGGTTTTTCTCATTTTTGTGTATAGATACCTGCTATCCTTGTTTGCCTTCTGGAGGCGAAGGAGAACATCACTAGGATGATCAAAAGCCACTGCATGGTGTGGAGAATCCACAAAATACAGAATGGCCACTAGTAACTTATTTTCCTCTCTGTTTTAAGGGAGTCCAACCTGGATAAGATGCTGATGGCCAGTGTTTAGCAGTGGGAAAGCAAACACCAACTAAGAGACAGATCTCACAGGGACTATTGTGAAGCTGAATGAAGAAATCTGTGTGAAACTCACACACACACACACACACACACACACACTGCTTACCTGTGTAGCACCCATCAAGAGTGATTTGGTCAAAAGCCTGATGCCTGATGGCAATGAATTCATGCCACTGTCTTTCACTGTATTGTTTACTCTGATCATCAGTTGTGGTAACTTCCACTAGTGATCCCTTAAGAGAATGAATGAATGAATGAATGAATGAGTGCTCACACTGAGATGCCACTGACACTGTATATTTGTTTTAGACCAGTTCATAGATTTCAGCATTATGCTCCTAACACAAAGCATCCACTCTTGGAGAAGTAACTCAACATACAAGTTGCCATCTAGTAATTGCTGTGACCATCCCATGGTGTACATCTCAAAACCACAGTGACCAAATCTGAAAAGAACTCTCCAGACCAGACTCTATGACAAAGGCACTTGTATTTTGGGAACCTATATTTATATTTGATTGTTCATGGAAGAATTGTAAAGAGGAAGAGAAGAATTTAAAACTGAGAAAAAGCTGTGAGTGTTTATTCTGAGGATAAACAAGCAACAGGAAAATTAGTTTCTCTTCACAAATAATTTCATACTATGCACCCAAAGAAGGGATAGGGGATGAGACATGTTACAGTGAATAATTATTTAATGAACTTTTATGTGTATTTAAAGTTGGTATTCAATATTTTGTGGTCTAAAAAGCTAACATTTATAGCTCTGGTAGGACAGTAATGACACAGTGAACAATGAGTCCTTGAGCAAATAAGTTGCAGTGAGTGGCAGACACCAAGAGGGAAGATTAACAAAACAGGCAAGGACAAGGAAGCAAGTAAAAGAAAGAGCAAATAGCTCACTCAGCATGTTAGAGCCAAGTGAACCCACAGTTTCAATATGCAAATCAGACTAAATAGAAGAAACTCCATCCCCATTAGCCAACATTTACTATTGTGACTAAGAAGGCAGATCCTTCTAAACCTAAGGAAGATAAACTTAATATTGAGGTTAGTTTACCTGAGAAAAATCAAATATGAAGTTGATGTTAGTTCTTAGAAACTACTGCTAAGGTTGGTTTAAATACTACATATTTAAAAAATAATCTTGAATCAGGGCTGAAGAGATGGCTCAGTGGTTAGGGGCACTGGCTGCTTTTACAGATGACCTGGGTTTGATGCTTAGCACCCACATAGTGGCTCAGAACCATCTGTTATTTCCAGTTCTGGGGGATTCAGTATACTCTTCTGGCCTCCTCTAGTACTGCCCACACATGATATATAGACACACATAGGCAAACACCCATACACATAAAACACAAATAAATATTTTTAAAGAAAATTGCCTACAATGTTCCACCAAATTCTAACAATTTCACTCATCCCTTTTTCATAAGGAAAAAAACTAGTAATTCTCTAATGTAATAGATTTACATGGAAGAGCACAAGGCATTGACTATAGTTTCTTACATGAAATATTTCTGTTTACATTTCCCTAAAGATAGAACATGTGTATTCTATACATTTAATTGGCAATTGTCAAGCCTCATAATATTCTTGTCAACATATATGGTGTATAGAATCTTACATTACCAATGTTTAAAAAAAAACCAACCAAAAAGAGTTTTAATTTCCAACAAGTACCAATAGTTGTTTCTTATATGGACAATACCCCAACTTATGCAGACAACCTGGTCAATGAGGCAAATGACCATCTCCAAAGTTACCTCTAGTCTTAGACTCTTTTCTTTCTCTATTTTTCTACAAATTCCTTTATTTTCTTCAACTCTATTTCAACATTTTAATATTTTACAAATACACATTTCATTACCGTAGTTTAATAATTAAAACCAGAACTGGTGTCGTGCCCAATTAATGTGCCCTGGTAGCATGCCCATTAGTTTTTCCATTAGTGAATTCAACAATACTAATGGGATTACTAGCATGGGCTGCTAATTGGGTGTGACATAAGAAACTGGCTTACTTCTGAGCATACCCTTGCTAATGATGAAATTAATGAGCATTTTATTAAACGCTGTCTCATCAAAGTGTACTTAGTTAGCGTTAAAATTGTTACAAACGGTTCTGCATTTTAAAGATCAGGTGTCTGAGGCGGAGGCTCTGCACATTTTGTTTGGCAATAATCTGAACCAGGAATAGTTCTTGCCATCAAAGATCATATTGATGGGATGAAGATCTGCTGAGGTATCCTGCAGCAGATTGCTCCAAACTTGCTTTAAGTCTTAAGCAACTTTGCATAGCATCCTTAGATGAGGATGCCAATATCCCCACAATAATAATTCTACAGTCGGGTCTAGTGTTACACATGGAAAACATCAGGCATAGCAATTAGATACTGGTCAGAATCATTTCCATGTTTTATTTTCAAATGTTCCTTGTCTGTGAAGACATAATGCTCTGTGTATTTTCCATGAATGTCACTGAGTAGAGAGTACTGAAGGGAAAAACTGGGTCAAAGTTAGGCAATAAAATATCATCTCATCAAGTCTCTGCAAAATTGAAGTAGCTAAATAAAGGACTAGAATATTATAGCTGTTTTAGAGATTCAATGAAACCATAGAAATTAAAGTTGCAGTTGGTTTCTCATTTTACCTCTTTTTGAGATTTATTTTTATGATTTTAAAGTGAGTGTGCCTGGGAGGGTATGGTGTGTGAGTGTGTATGTGTGTGTGTGTGTATGGTGTATGTGTATGGTGTATGGTGTATGTGTGTGTGTATGTGTGTGTGTGGTGTGTGATGTGTGTGAGTATATGTGAGTATGTGTATGTGTGAGTGTGTGATGTGCATGAATGTGTGTGTGTGTGTGTGTGTGTGTGTGTGTGTATGTGTGTTATTGCAGCTACTTGAAGAGGTCACAGGCAGCAGATCTCCCTGGAGCTGGAGTGACAGGTAGTTGTGAGTTGCCAACACCAGTGCTGGGGATTGAACTGGGGTCTGTAAGAGCTGTCTGTTCTCTTAACTGGTGAATACCCTCTCCCATTCCTCATTTTTATCTCTCAGCAATGATTCCCAACATTCAGTTCTTGAGATATACATTTCCAAGTTTAACTATCACTAAGAATCTTTTTTCTTCTCCCTAAATATTTATCCAACAGAATACACTGACAGAAGAGAAATTGAGTTTTAGATGCATGGCCTCTGTGTAGGATTTACAGCTATGCAAGCAATTCAGTTCTCAGGGTTATTAAGACATTTTAAAGTTTGAAACATTAGAGAGAATATGAAGTTATTTTAAAATTATAGACAGTGACTTTAAAGTTTCTGGGAAGTGTCCCTTTCAGTATTAGAAATTAAATTCCTCTGAATGGATTCATTTAAAACTTTATTCTGGAACAAGTCAAAGCACCTAGTAAATAAATTGAGATCAGTAACATTAACATGTCACAGAATCATTAAAAGTCAGAAATTTCATCTCAGAAAATGGATGAAATTTACCTCTGGTACAGTTTTAGTCACAATTATCTAACCCTTAACTGGATACTCTGTCAAATGTGTTTTATCCCACATGCCCATTTTACTAAGGATAGGACCAAGGATAAAACTGTCCTCACTGATGACAATCCAACAAGAAACACACATTCAGCACATAATTACCAGTGTGGTGGGAACAATGCAGAGTTCACTAGGTAACCTTGTCTTAATTCAGAGGAAAGGAAAGACATGACTTGATGTGATGCCTAAAGTACTTACAATACCCATAATTATAATGTCAATATCAGGTGCACAAAGCAAATGCGTCTACTTCATTAAATGTGGTTATCTTTACCTTCACATAAGAATCTAAATTCAGTTTCCTATCCCAAAATGAGAACAAACAAGAGGAGACCGTTCAATTTTTTCTCTATTTGGCAGTTTCAATACTTATCTAAAAATAAACAGAGCCTTCATTATGCAGTTGCCAGATACGTCCAGTTACCCTGCATTAGATATGAATTCCTAGAGGTGGGTGAGGGCACAGGCCCTGCTAGCTGGTGCTCACTCCTTCGGGGATCGCCTCTTGGCCCAGCAGCACCTAATATAATATATCTGATTACATCTTCTCAAATACACCCGAGGCAGGCTTGCTCAACCAATACCTTACTTTTTCAAAAGTAAATGAATTGTCAGTCTGCTGAAAACAGGCACTTTTTACCTTGTGCAGACTGAATATTATTCTAGATAGAAATGTGCTTACCTAGCATCACCAAGCCCTCTTTTCCTACTTTTACTAGCAGAGGTTGTTTTTTGTTTTTGTTTTGTTTTGGTTTGGTTTTTTTAGTGTTTGGCCAGTATCTACCAATCCAGTATACACTTAGGATCAAGCTCTATGTAGCAAGGGCGGACAGCTGGGAAATCTGTTGGCAGGGTGAGCTGGTGTGTGGGAGAAAGGCAAGGGAGCAGAAGTGATGGCAAGTGTTGTCTGCCACCGTGAGTTGTATCAGCCTGTCTATCTGATCAGACTCCAGAGAGCTTCCTAGCAGAATCCTCGGGACCGTGACGGTCCTGTGGCTGAGTGGGGAGTGCCATTGCCTGGCCCTTCCATCCCCTGCAATCTTTAAGGTCCCCGCAGTTTGCAAAGAGAGAGGGACTCACATCAAAAGAGATGGGATGTTGACATTCGGATCTACAGTCGTAAGATTTTTATTCTCCAAATGCATTGTCTTGTATGTTTAAGGGTGTGGGTATGCCTGTGCACACATTTATTAAAAACTCTCAATCTGGGAGTGTCATTTGCAGTTTTGGGGAGTGGCATGTCACTTTCTCATGTTTGTGTCCACAGAGTCTAATCTTAGAGCCTGGATCGACTTCTCTTTTTTTTTCTAAGTTTTTGGTGTGTGTGTGTTACATACATGTGCTTGGGTGAGTATATATACATGTGTGTGCAGGTTGGTGTGTGGAGGTCATAGGTCAAACTTCAGTATCATCTTCCTTGATTACTCTTCATCTTATGTTTTGAGACAAGGTCTCTAACTGAACCTGGAGCACACAGACTACTAGGCAGGCTGGCCAATGAATTTCAAAGATCCACCTGCCTCTGTCTATCCAGTGGCTCCCACCATACTGTCTTTCTATGTGGGTGCTGGGGATCCAATCTCAGATCATTTATTTTCCCAGCAAGTACTTTACTCACTGAGCGTTCTCTTAGCCCTTTAAGTTCTTAACCAAGTTGTACAGAAAAACAAAACAACACTCAACCTACCGACCGCTTGGTTTAAAACAGTTCGTCTAACTTAGGATGAAGATAACGTTTGACCGAAGTGGTGGCTTCAAGAGTGAATTGCAATCCCTAAAGAGAGCCTCTCTGGCCCTGTTAGGGCTCTGCAGGTAAGTGCTGAAGTGGCCAGAGCTTTATTCCATCCATCTGCCTTCTCAAATATCCGCTGGTATGAATGATAAGGAATGGGAGCGGAGACAGGCTTTCACTCCCCACTGTTACCTCTTCTTCCCATGTCTGCTGCTCAACTACACTGTTTCCCCTGATTTTCGTTGATTTTCACAATTTAGCATTAGGTCTCTTTGTCCACTGTGTTTATCTGTGTTCTCTGAAAACTTTAATGATCATTCTTTTTTTAAATGTATTTCTTTTTTTAAATTTATTTATGTTTATTTATTTTTTAAATATTTATTTATTGCTTCAGGCTACATCTCCATCACAGTGTCCTCTTTCCACCCCTCCCAGTCTCGACTTCCAAAAATGGCCTCAGTACTATGGACTTTTCGACAACCTCCACCGCGAAGCAGGCACATTAAAAGTCTTTTTATTCACTCCTCTTGTCCCCTAGAGCTAATTTTATTTGTTGATTTCTTCTCTCTTTTTTTCGTTGGTATGGTGTTTGTTCTGCCCTTGCTTTATTGCTCTTCCATTTTAAAGATCTTTGTTATAAAACCCATGATTAGTCATGCACTCACTGGATACTCGGGGTTAAGTTAACGCCGTGAAGTTTATCCTTTATCCTGGCTTCTCTTTGGGATCTTTTAGATGCTTTTCTCCTTCTGTTCAGATGCTTTACTTATAGTCTTCTTCCATATAGTACCCAGGCTATTTGTCCTGAGTTTCTAAATATTCAGAAGCATCCTTGTTTGTTGATGAAAAGAAACACCAAAGGAATGCTAAACCATCCTGGAGATAGCTTCATGTTTGCTTTTTTTTTTTTTTTCCTTTATTTTTTATTTCTTCAAGTTACATCTCACTTGCAGTCCCTTCCCTATTCCCCCTCCAGTCCCACCCTCCCACCCTCAACCCCCCATCCTCTTCCCTTTTTTTTTTTCTTTTAAGTTTAAGGTATATCTTATTTCCCCCTACAGTTTCCCTTTTCAGTCCAACAAATGGCTCTTTCTCTTATAATAATAAATACAATACAGTACAACAGAGGTAATTAGGCCACAGTTATGAGGGTTATATGGCTTAACGCACATTCCCAATGACCAGTCCATATGTATTTGGTACCTGACTTTAACATTCTACTATCTAAACATCTCCATGAGTTTAAAGTTCTATATCTGACTCAACATTCATACTAACTTGCAACACAATTTTAAAAGTATCTTCTTAGATCTATAATACTCTCTTGACTTCTAAACAACTCAAAATTTAATTATGAGCCTCTAGCTATCTGTTCTTCAACCACCTCAGAGACCTGAGAGGGATAAATATATCTGATTTTATAGGAAGTACAGGGTCTGCAGCTTCCCAAACTAAGAAATGACACACCAGTGGCTGCCTGGACAGTTCCCATTTTCTCTCCATACATTACAGCATTGATCTTCAGTCATTTGGCCCCGTTTCTCTGACAGACATTGATTGTAGGGCAGGGGTTATGAAGGACAGCAGAGCTAGGCTGTCGACTTACCTGCTTCCAGGTTTTGTCCTTTTTGGACAGCATTCTGTCTACAGTTGGAGCAAGGGGCTTTTCCTACCAAGAGATAGGCTTGCGACTAATTCAATCATCTCCCACTGGAGATTCTTCGATGCTCATCTTCTACTTGGAGGAGAATAGGGGGTGCTGTCAGGAGTTGATATGTCTTGATATAAAAGAATCTAAAATTACAAAAACATCTTTGCATGCCATATTCTGCAGATCTCTTGAGGTTTTTGAAGAGGTCCTATCTATCTCTTATATTGGGGTAAGCAGATGTTGCTTGTCTCTTGCCGGTTTATTTCTGATTAGCTTAGGAAGTAACTATAATAGGCTGTCATAGTACCTAACTGAATGACCGGCTTGCATAACCATTAGTTTGCATTTCTTAATTACCCTAAACAGTTTATGACAATTAGTAGTAAAAGGCCGAAACATCACATTTCATTTTTTTTCTTTACCTCCTAACCCTTCCATCCCATTTCTCTGGGGTGGGGTGTCCTTATATAACAGTCCCTCATCTCAGTTGAGAGGTCCTATGAGGGCCAAGAGCCTCTTCATTCATTGGGGATCTACGAAGCAGTACCATCAGTGAAAAGTGTCTCGTTGCCCGGGAGAGAGAACTACTAAACAAACAAACCAATAAGCATACAATAGATAAAAAAGACTAAAAAATAGAAAAAAATATAACTAATATATAAAAAATAAATAAAGAATAAAAATTAAAAATAAGAAGTCTATGTCCAAGTTCCCTTTGGTGTGTTAGTTGTAGTATTGATACCTTCTACTATATAGCTAAAATCCTATTATAAGTGAATAGATGACATATGTGTCCTTCTGAGTCTGGGTTAGTTCACTCAGGATGAGCTTTTCTAGTTCCATCCATTTGGCTGCAAATTGCATAATTTCATTGTTCCTGATAGCTGAATAATATTCCATTGTGTAGATGTACCACAGTTTTTTAACCATTTTTCGGTTGAGGGACATCTGGGTTGTTTCCAGTTTCTAGCTATTACAAATAAGGCTTCTATAAACATAGATGTACAAAACTTAAGTCCAAGTGGATCAAAGACCTTAACATAAGGCCGGTCACACTAAATCTACTAGAAAAAAAAGTGGGAGAAACCCTCGAACTAATTGGCACAGGCGACAACTTCCTGAACAGAACGCCAACAGCTCAGGACTTGAGATCAACAATCAATAAATGGGACCTCATGAAACTGAAAAGCTTCTGTAAGGCAAAGGACACTGTCATTCGAACAAAACGGCAGCCTACAGACTGGGAGAAAATCTTCACCAACCCCACATCTGACAGAGGGCTAATATCTAAAATCTACAAAGAACTCAAGAAATTAAATGCCAAGAAACCAAATAATCCAATCAAAAAATGGGAGACATAGCTAAATAAAGAATTCACAAAGGAGGAATCCATAATGGCCGAGAGACACTTGAAGAAATGCTCAACATCCTTAATCATCAGAGAAATACAACTCAAGATGACTCTGAGATTCCATCTCACACCTGTCAGAATGGCTAAGATCAAAAACTCAAATGACAGCACATGCTGGCGAGGGTGTGGAGAAAGAGGTACCCTACTCCATTGCTGGTGGGAATGCAGGCTTGTGCAACCACTATGGAGGTCAGTCTGGTGATATCTTAGAAAACTTGGAATAGCTCTGCCTCAGGACCCAGCCATACCACTTCTGGGTATACACCCAAATGCCTCTTCACGGAATCATAAGGAAGTTTCTTCATGTTTGCTTTTGAGAGACAGTCTCATATAACCTGGGCTGACTTTGAGCTTTTGGGCATTCTCCTGCCTCAGTCTCTCCACAAGTCACAGGAGTGCCTCTCTGTCTTTAGACCAAAGTTCCATGGTTTTAAAATCTGAAACTTAGTAAATAGGAGACATTGGGGAAATATGCTTGTGGATCAGAATGCTCACCTGGGAAATGGGATATAAGGGTGCCTACCTCATCTGTGTGTCCGTGAGTGGGCTCAGACATGTAGAACTCTGGGTAGAGAGAATGTGTGCCTGGATAGGGATCACCTGCTGAATCTTGACTGGGACTTGGTAGGGCTTTTCAATAAATTTATAATAGGTTCTTTATCACCACAGACATTTTAAAATGTTATATTATTTTTATCTTATTCCTCCTTTTCTTCTTGTTCTGGAGCTTTCTCAAACTTTATGTTCTACCAATCTAAGCCCTAAAATATCTCTTCTCTAATTAATCTCCTTAAAGTTTTCAAAGGAAAAAAATGTTTTCAGTTCTGTAATTGAATCAACTTTAGTGTGCTGATTTCTGTCTACAGCTACCATCTGCCCTGCCTCCCATGGCAGCTGCAGCTTCCCAGTCTCTCGGCCTATTGGGTTTGCTGGTGACACTATTTGTCTGCTTAGTCTGTATCTATCAGCATCCAATAAGAAGCTGCAATCCCAGCAGGGGCAGGGTATCGAGTGGTCCTTGTCATAAAGATCATCTAATTCTTAAGCTCAGGACTTGTCAGTCTACTTTGATGACACCCAGAAGGAACCTTTACTGGCATGTCCCCAGTTCTCAGCTTTACAAAACAGGAAAGTCTCTACCTGCGTGTTGAGCCTGACAGGATCCTCAGATATACTTGACCCAAAAGGCCTCTGTTCCCCACCACCCGCAACTCCCTTAGATCACCGGGTAACTAAGCCTGTGTTCTCTTCCCAGGTCACTGGATTTCCAGGTTGCAAGCATCTAAGGGCATCATCCACAGCTCTTGGTCCAGAGTCCTTAGTTTACCTTGGATACAGAGTGGGAAAGCCCTATCAGCTTTGATAATATAACTCAAAATGTTTATTGGAAGTACTGGTTATGACTTCAGCCACAGGTTTTACAGGGAAGCCCTGAGAAAATGGAGAATATATAGTCTTAGTCCTTACTAAATCATGCACAGGTCCAATATGTTGCCTAATGTCTAATGGCCACTAGCATTTCCTCACTGAAGAGAAGACAACTTTCCATTGGTTTCTCTCGAGGTTGTATGAGCAGCCAACAGCTGAGGGAGAGTCGTCCATAAAGAGCTGCCTGAAACCTGGTCAGGGAGCTCCCACAAGAATGACTTGTGTGAGTCACATCCATTGCTCAGGGAGGAGATGTAACTAGATGAGCATCACCCCTGTCCCTCTAAATAACCCTAAGAAAGCACTGGTTCACCCATTCAAACATTCAGAATTATTTCCTGAGTCTGTCATTGGTACCCTTTCTGGGGCAAATAAACATTTGTTTACATCTTCCAAGGAAAAATAATATACAAAGAAATGACACTTCAATATTATGTTTGAAAAGACTGACAACTCAGGCCAAAAGAGTTGCTCATGTGCTCTGAAACATCTCTTTCTAAATATTCACAGAATATTTTAAATTAATTATTTACTACATACTTTTAAGGTTGTTTCCCAGGGCTACGACCATAGTTAATTTAAAAACTATTGGCATCTAAAACATGAATTTAAATAGTACTTAAAGGACACTTAAATATTTGCTAGTATAATAGTCAAGAATGAAGGAAAGAGGGAGGAACACAGAAATGAAAGAAAACAAAGTCATAGTTTATTCTCTGAAGAAAATGTAAATCTGTTCAGATTTACTTAAACAATTTATTGATTTATTTGTCAGAAGACCCCACTCTGTAGCCCATGTTGTCCTGAAATACATTATGTACCAAGGTTGGCCTCCCACACACCGCAATTCTTGAACCTCAGCCTCTGAAGGACACAATTATAGGCATACACCCCTGTACATTTTAATTCAACATAATTTTAAGTACGTAGCTTCATAAAATAGATAAGTTAGGAGATAGCTCTTCTATTTTGACCGTAGGTAGTCATTTCCTTTCTGTATTTTTCATTTTCCTCACTGGTAGATGTAGATCTGTGGTTCTCAACCTGTAAGTCATGACCCCTTGGGGGGTTGCATATCAGATATCCTGCATAACAGATATTTACATTTCAATTCATAATAGTAGAAAAATTACAGTTATGAAGTAGCTACAGAATAATTTTATTATCAGGGGTCACCACAGCATGAGCAACTGTCTTAAAAGTTTACAGCATTAGGGAGGTTGAGAACCACAGACACAGATAAGGCAAAACCTCTGATGAAAACCTTGGGAGTTTAGATGAGGATTCAGCATGAGCATCTGTACCAAGTATCCACCTCACATTCTCAGAAATGTCAACCATGATGGCTGGTAATTTACCTGGGGATTGTAAAGGAAGTAAGGACAGCCATTCTTCAACTGAAGGGCAAAGTACTCTTCTTGGCTGTCAGGGGACACTGCAAGGTCGATCAGCCCATCAGGTCCCTTTGTATGGAAGCTGGCCTTGATGCCTGGAGATGCAAGTGGCATCAGTTAGTCGGGGCTGAAGTTTCGTTGGTTCTTTCTGGTAAACATACGTTTACTTTCATTATTATTTATGATGCAGTGAACACAGTCAGGAAATTATATGCAGCACTGTATAATATAAGCTCCAGTCAATGGGTATAAATACATCCCATGATAAAAGCTAAGTAGAACTTGGAAATTATGTTACCCTCCTGTTAATCAATAAAAAATGAAGTTTAAATGTGTCCAACAATTATCCTCCTGAAGACATGTTGTCAACTCCCAAATTGGATACTTCATTGTATCAGTTTGAAAATATTACCAGAGAGTCCTAAAAATAAATGAGTTTTTGACATAAATGAAAAAAAAGTCAAAGGGCATTGTTTAAGTACCTATGAAAATGAAAGAATAAATCCAGCAATAGATGTGAAAACAAAAAGACCCAGATGAGCTGGCCTTTTGGAGCTAACTGAATGAGTCAGCAAATAGTGTCAGTCTGTCTTTAGAACTTCAGGGTTTCCACTGCCTCCTCAGGCCACACACCCACCATTCAATATGCTCGTCTATGGAAGTTCATTTGCAATGTTCCTCTCACAGACACTGGTAGGATCCAGCTCCAGTCTTGGGATTCCACCCACACAGCACTTATGTGGTGATCTTCTCAGGTAAGGTGTTTCACTTAAGGTGCTGAAACTGGCAGTGATACCTCATTGTCACAGTCTGCTCCGAGATGTTCCATTGAAAATATAAAATTGGCAGAGCAGACTGTGATAATACAGAGATCAACAGCACACATGAAAGTCAAACAAAAGCTAAAACACAATGATAAATAATGAATGAATTCTGATTTGAGTCATAATAAACAATAGGCCAAAATTATAAACACTTGAAAAATCTCACTTTAGGCTGGGGTAATAACTGCAGGACCTACCTGGGGTGGGGTTAGTTTCATTAGGTTGCTGTGACAAATGCTAAACACCATGGCCAAAAGCAAACTTAAGAGGGGGGAGCGTTTCTTTGAATTTACAGGTTTTAATCCACCACTGAGGAAAGTCATGGTAGGAATTTAAGCAGGAGCAGGAACTTAGAGCAGAAACAATGAAGCTGCTTGCTGACTCACCCCTAGACTCATGGTGGTTATCTTTCTTTTGCAGCCCTTGACCACCTGCCCAGGGATTGGTGCCACCTACAGTGAACTGTGTCCTGGGGCATCAATTTTAACCATCAAGACAATCTTGTCTACCACCTCCAGACATGTTCACTGGCCAGTCTGATCTGGCAAATCCCTCAATTGAGACACCTTTCTCAGATGAGTCTACGCACTCTAGGCTGCAGCGTAACTATTTCAGGTATCACATCTGGTCGATATTCCCACTCCATTCTTTAACATAATGCATGGGGATATTTCATAAATGTACTGATATTTTAGGTGAGGAGAAGGGAGATGCGAGGTCCACCCTGACTAGCAGTTTTAGGACTTCTCTTTGCTCTCAAATACAATGATGAAAATTCTGACTTTCAAGCTAGATGGCTCAAGGGCATTGAATAAAAATAGCTGTAATTCAAGAAGTGGAGGGTGCACTGGCTCTTTACTAATAGACAGAATAGCGTGTCCAGAGCACTGGCAGAGACAATGGAAGCCAGGGTGTGAGGAGGGGAAGAGAGAAACAGTTATTCAATCAGAGTATACTATTGCTGACTGTAACGGGAGAAATCTGGTGGATCAAAATAAATACCCAAGGCTCATGGGAGTATTTAAATATTTAGCATGCATTTGGAAATATTTTAATTATTACACACCTTTCAAAGAGTACACAAATCATGTGTTTCCCCAAACACAATAATTTGCAAGCCTCCTAGAATAAAGAAATGTCTTTTAGGCCAACAAATATATAAACCTGTAGAGAGAAGAAAGTTTCTCATATGAAGAGAAAATGTAGCACAACAAAGGGCATCTTGATTTGATATTGTCAGCTACATCTCTTTCAATCTTGACATCTTTTTTTCTCCATGTTACCAAGATAAATAGAAATGATTTTCTTTCTCCTAGACTCTAGAAGGAAACTGAAAACTTAGAATTCTGTTGAAGCATGTTCTTAATAATTAGATAACTATAACTATCCACATAGACAAATCCTCACATTTGAACCAAATGCTTACTTTGTATAATCAATTATATAAATGAACTAAACTCACAAATAAATATATGTAAATATAAGCATAATAGCAGTTTGATAGATGTGTGAAATAAAGGAAATGTTATTGAATTTACAATGAGATAGGATGGTTAAACACACAATTATTCAACATAATTAACACTCTCTTTTCCCCAAAGAAAGTCACATATTTTCAGTTTTCTGAGTGTTGATTTAGGCTCAGCCATGTGATTTTCATTGGCCAAAGAATGAAAACAGATGAGAGGTCCCTTGGGAGGGCAGGGGGTCTGATTGCAGCCTTGTTGAGAGCCTCCACTTCCCTCACTCTCCTCTGCCTCACAAATGTGTTTCCATCTTTGGTCCAAGAGGAAGAAAACTTGTGGACCACCGCCAAGCAAATGTCCCAACAGCTTTACTGTAGAGAACTGTATAAGGCTATAGTAATGACTCAAACAGGCAGCAGAGTGGAGCGTCTTCCCATGTCATAAAATGGAGATCTGCACTTTCTCAAGGCAAGACAGAGGATAAGTGAGCTACATTTCAATATCTGTATCTAGAGACAAGAAATAATAGAGGGCTTGTGTTGTCTCTAAATTTACACATTCATTTGGGAAATATTTAAGGAATCAAAATTCAGTGGCCATTGCTCTAGGTTAGTTGGACAAGTGTCAGCAAATATGTCCAGTGACTATGTATACACAGATATATTTGAATATATATATATATGTTGACAAGCAAGAAATTAAATGAAATAAAACACAAGATGTATAACACTAGACAAATGTCAAATTTGTAAGTAGATGGAGCGTAAATTCTAGCTCTAATGAGGGCTAACAGTACACTCATCTGCATACAAGGACAGGCATTTAGAATACAGTTAGTAATTATATTTCTTAAGGAATGTGGCAACAGTAGGTTCTCCTCAAGGGTCCATGACCTCATCAGCCACAGGTATTGACTAGTTTTACAGGACTAGGCATGGACTCCCTCTTACTGAGGGGGATTAAAGTTCAGTTAGATAGCTGTTGGTTACCCCCGTGGGGAACCCATCCCCAGTTAACCTTCTGTAGCATGACCCCTGCTCCTAAGGCTCAGGAAACACAGAAAAGAGGGCAGAAAGACTGTAAGAACCAGGGGACCAGGATGTATGCTATGAGATAATGTCTTCCAAATATGTCAGGAGCTGCACTCATGTAACCTTAGAAATGACAGATCTGTTCAGTGTTAATATCAGTTAACATGCTTGATGTATGGGAGAATCTCACAAGGCTCCACACCTTGACAAAGAGTTACAGGCAATTAATGACTGCTAAGAATGGAAGAATCAGTCTTCTACAGGGATGATCCTCCTGAGAGAGTATCTAATCCTAAGTGGTCAGCACTAAGCACATACACATACTAATAACACTAAGTGGACTCAGCATGATGCATTTATATGCATATAACAATAATTAAAGAAGAAGAGGTCATAGAGCTAAGTGGTAGAAAACACGAGAAGACTCAGAGGGGAAAGGAAGGGTGAGAATTATATAAATACAATACTTATGTCCAAAATTTTCAAAATATGTAAAAAAGTTTAAAAATTAAAAAGAATTTAATGTTAGATATAACCTTATTTTAAAAAAATCTCCATATTATACAACATACAAGAAAATAGTCTTTGGAGAGAACCCCTCTACAAAATAAAAACATTGCATCTTGGAACAAATATTTGGTAGTAGTTATTAGGTTCCTCATAGCTTAAAACACATACATACTTATTTTTAAGATAGCATCAGGCTGGACTCAGTCTTGCCATCTCTCTGGTTCAGCCTTATGAATGCTGGCATAGATCACCCGACTGGAACATACGCATCCTTTCTGATTTAACCATTTGACTCCTAGATACACACTCCATCTCAAAATCCATAGGTTTAGAGGATATACAAGTCTGATGGGAATCCTTCCCACCCAGATGCCAAACTGGAACATATGAAATACCAATGCTACAGAAAAAATAACTCTATCTGCTATGGTCACACTCAACTACATGTGCCAGCCTCACAAATGTGATATGATGCAGAGGACAGTCACCATGAAAGAAGGTAATATCTGTGAAGACCCATTTACACAAAATTCAAAGCCACACAAAAGTGACATCAATGACTTGAGAAGTCAGCACACAAGGGTTTCTGAGATTTCTGGAGGACCTGGGCTGGGCTTCTTTTGGATTTGAGTATTGGATGTCAAGACCTGTTGCTGTGTGGAAACAATGTGTGCCATGTTCATTTCCCCACTTCTCTGTAGACTACAATAGAAAATTTAACCAAAACCAAATGCTGAATACCTCTGTAAGTTTAAATCCTACAGACATTGCAGAAATAGAAAGTTTTACATTCACACACCTTCCATGTGAATGCCTGCTTCCTCTACACTCTGAAAATGGATTATTTCAAAACATGAGAATTTAATGTTGCTTTTGTCTATATTATTGGTGATGGCAAACATCAAATATCTTAGCTATTGGTACTGAATCTGTTTTTGAAATTGTACATGATTTTTGTTTGCCCAGTTCCAAAATCTCTCTGCAGCTGTTTCTGCATAATGTGTAAGAGCATGTTACATAATGTGTGTAAAACACTACCCTCTTTTTCATAGATTGTGACAATCTCTCTCACAGTTTCCCCCTTTTTAATATCTCCTTCATTCATATGCACACACATTCTACTCACACTAACACAGCACATGTGCACATTGACTCATATAGCATACTTTCATAGTCACACACACACACACACACACACAGCACATATCCACTATGTTCTTTTTATAAAATATTTGACCCCACCAAAAAATAATGCCAGTCTCACCACTGCCTCTTCCTACTGCTGGTCCAAGGCTCCTTGTCTTAGTCTCTAGGCTCTGTTGTGTGTCTCACTTCCTGTTATACATTCTCTTTCTTTCTCCATTCTATCTGGCTCATGGACATTGTAATTGTTCTTTTCCAATTACCTATGAAGTTAACCATCTCACACTTTGCTCTGTTTTTTCAGATGCCTCTTCCCCTTTGACTGTTCTATTAGCAGTATTCCCAGCCCTGTCTTCACTCTCCATCACAAAATCCTCTCTGGCAGTGGGTCTGCCTTCATCATTCACATACTTACTCCCTCCCCTTCCACATCTTCACCCCTTAAAAGGTAACTGCCATTTCATTTTGTAATTCACGACAAGAGACTTCTCAAATTGCTTTGGTTCTTTCTCATATTTCATAGTTTTACAACCATTGTCAGGCTCAGCAGTTTGAACATTAGTTGAAATCCATGGTTGGCATTTCCAGGAGAGACCAATGAGGATCAGATGGATTAGGTAATAGAATCTTATTTTGCTTTTTAATTTGCATTTCTAGAAGGAATGCTGAATCTGAATGTCTCCTACAGCACAGCTTATCAATGGGATAAATCTTCACTATATTTCGAGATAGATGGTATCTTAGTCGGTGTTCTATTGCTGGGAAAAGACATGAGACCACAGCAACTCTTATAAAGGAAAACATTTAATTGGGGCCGGCTTACAGTTTCAGAGTTTTAGTCCATTATCATCATGGGAGGGAGCATGGTGGTGTGCAGGCAGACATGGTAGCTGAGAGTTCTACAATGGAATCCAAAGACAGCAGGAAGACAGTCAGACAGACAGACAGACACACAACACACACACACAGATAGATAGATAGATAGATAGATAGATAGATAGATAGATAGATAGATAGATA
>CAJQZJ010004750.1:10064372-10081141 GCA_907164525.1 Lophiomys imhausi | reverse complement strand
TGTCTGTGTCTGTGTGTGTGTGTGTCTGTGTGTGTGTGTCTGTGTGTGTGTGTCTGTGTGTGGTCTGTGTGTGTCTGTGTGTATGTCTGTATGTGTGTTTGTGTGTGCCTGTGTGTGTGTCTGTGTGTGTGTGTCTGTGTGTGGTCTGTGTGTGTCTGTGTGTGTGTCTGTGTGTGTGTTTGTGTGTGTCTGTGTGTGTGTGTGTATCTTTTTGCACATCTTTGAGATGGTGGTGCTGTGCACATGTGTAAAAGTTCTTTTGTTTATGCATGTCACAGAGGCAGATGAGGATTTTTTGGTATTCTACCTTACTTGCCTGAGACAGGGTCTCTCACTGAATTTAGAGTTAGGAAATATATTCTGTTCCGTTCCACTAGCTAGGATGATCTTAACTGAATTATCGACAGAAAGCCTATTTGTATGAGAAGCTCTCAAAATCCCACCTTTAAATAATCCAGGAATCACTATGTAGCTATTTATTCAGTTTGGTAATGATCTTTTTAAATGAGCCCACAGTAAAGTGAAACCACAATGGTGACTATGTGAGCAGCAAATGGCTTTACCAGTGGTGCATTTTAATCTGTGATTCTATACATTCCCTTAAAAAATAAGTTAAAAGCTCAGACATTTCTGAAAAATATACTTGTTCATCTCTAATCAGTGGGCTAGTCAAATCTATTATTCTGCAGACTACTCACAAAGACAAGTTTTCCAAAACAACGTGGATTCTGAATATGCTTCCAATTTCTACTACTTTGCATTAAGTGAAATATTCTGTATATAGGACTTGGAATGATCATACAAAAGTTCCGACAAGAGACTGTCTTAAATAAATGTCAACAACTCTGCCATTTCCATTCATTCACGGAGGCTCTTAAAAATAGGATCTGAGAGTCATAGTGAAGCCACTGGCCCTATAGTCCTGTCAAAAGTCACTAACAGTGGTATTTGTTGGAGCAGGTGGTCCCTGCACACTTTGTCCCATGGTGTTCAGCTGGGTGTCTGTCTATGGAAGCACTTTTCTGCTCAGCTGGGTGTCTGTCTATGGAAGCACTTTTCTGCTACATGAAGAAGGTCATTACCAAGTGTGACCACCAGGACAGATTTAGTTTTCTTCCTTGAGGTTTACTAGGACTTGATACCTTTGATGAAAAAAGTCATGAATATTCTCCCAATGCAGATGTAGAATTAAAAAAAAATACACAAAAACAGATATATAATGTTTCACTCTCCCATGTATGTTAGACCTGAAAATGGAAATTTAGATTCAGAGATGAGAAATGATTTGACACTTGGTTCTAAGAATGAGAGCTATGTCCTTTAGATTTAAATAATTCTGATATAATGCACCTTATACTAAATAAGGGGAAAAAGACGTTAGCATACCTTAATATGTCTGAGAAGATCAAGACAACAGGATAATCTTTTGTGTTTAACCTTCCAAAGCAAGGCTGCAGATTACATATTTTCAATTAATATTAAATAAACTTATTAGTGTGTGTGAACCAGATGGTAATGTTATATAAAACATACAGATATTTACTTCAAAGGTCACTACAGAAAGAGATGTATATAATACATGACTTTTGTGTAATTAGGATACATTCTTAACACATATGGCTCAGTTGATAATATGCATTACTTTAAAAACAGAATTGTGTTATGGATTGATCAAAGATTACTATAATTAAAAGGTGTTCTCAATGTTAGAATAATATTATATAAAATTGCTAAAAGGTTAACTAGATTTAGCTAAAAGGTTCAGTGCAAACTCACCTTTAATAATACTAAAGGCATGGTTGAATACATATACAAGGAAAAACATATTTATGTCCTTAATTTTACTAAGTAAGACAGAAATTCATCTTCATTCATATTTTTGCTTATTTTTTTCCTTTCAAATTTGATACCTGTTTTTATTTTCTTTTTTTTTCTCCCTGTAATACTCACCACTGGTAAAACAAACAGGACATTTTAGTTTTAATCTTCTTACTACATAACCCAAATAACTTCAGTCATGTTTGCATTAATGTTGCATTAATCATGTTGTTGCGTATTAATGAGTTTTCAGGCTATGCTAATTACTGTCATAGATTCTGCAGCAGCCCATTAAATATACAAATTACAGAATTAAAGAGCCAGAGCTCTTCATGATTAATCTCTAAATGGAGAAAAACTAATGATGTCTATACAAAGTTTCTCTCTACTTTTGGCTGAGTGAGCCCAATGAACAATCAATTAGACCGTGGGGGGAATGCAGCTATCTAACTACACACGTCCATGTAAGAGCTTTGTTTCTGCTGTCAGCATTGTTTTGTATTCCATAGGAATTTTACATTTATGTATTGACTGTCCTCAATATTGGTGACAATGCTGTTTAACATCAAGCCTAATTTACACACAAAAAGTTTGAACAGAATTCATTCTGCAAAGGTTCTCAAGTCCCCAATGGGGTTTGTGCAAAAGCATTTTCACCTCAAGGAAATTGTCCCAAAAAGGCCTGAAGTAGAACTATCACAATAGGCCAGGGTTTTCTTATGAACAAAACCATGAAGTACTGTCAGCCTCGGTGAAGTCTGCATTTGTATCACACAAAATAATTGTCTTGAGTAGCAGATCAGAGTTGGAACAGAAGGTGAAATGGACCTAACATTTTACAAGGATAGTAGGTGGTATGGTCACCCAGCCACACAAGCAGGGAGAGAGTCATTCTTAATCATATGGACAACGCACAGCACTTAAAATGTCACAAGGATACAACACATGGGCTCTGCCTACGGAGTGGGCAGAGGGACACTATGGGATCACAGAGAACTGCACTAAAAGACACGTGCAACAACAGGGCTACCGAATTTTGTATTGGCACAAGTGTCTGCATTAGACCTCAGAATGTCAAGGGTGAGAGGCCAGAGAGGTGGCTCAAGAGTTAAGAGTACTTAGCACTTGGGATGTCTATTTTTAGTTGTCAGTTTGTCCATATGGAATTAAAGCCAAAGGAACGTGGTACTCCTGTGAGAGACTTTTAAGGGAAAGATCCACCTTACATCTGGATCATTTGAGGTCAGAAGACGCACCCTATATCTGACCATATCTTCTTGTGGCAGCCTATATAAGGAGCTTGGAAGAAGGAAGCTTTCACTCTTTGCTGGCTTGCCCTCATTCTGCTGGCAAGTTCATACGTTAACTGCTTTTTCAGGATTCCAATGCATCCTGAACACCAGCTGAGACATTCAGTCTTGTGGATGGAATAACTACTATATTCTTGGACTTTCCATTGGGAGACACACAGACATTTTGGAATACTCAGATCAGGCCTGTAAGCCACCCTAAAACAAATCCCATATATATTTGTTCTGTCATTTTGCTTTCTTTAGAGAACCCTAACTAATAAAGCGCTTTTCCAGAGCACTTGAGTTTTGTTCCCAGCACACATGTGAGGTGCTTACAACTACCTGTAACTCCAGCTCCATGGAAGCTCACATTTTAAACTGTAAGTATGAAGCAGAGGGACAGACTAGAAACAGCATGAACCTTTGAACTCCCAAACCTGCTTCAAGGACACAATTCATCGAACAAGGCCACACCTTCCCCCACAAATATCATGGGCTGGAGACCAAGTATTCCAATGCCAGAGACTATGGGGGGTGTTTCTCATTCAAACCGTCACAGACTATGTGTATTATGTAGACAAGGAAGCCAGAGTTTGTAGAGGATCCAGTCCTAGAGAATCAGGTTTACCAGAAGCATCAACTTACAAGGAACCAGCAGTTACACAGTGCTGAGTGAAGGGTTCCAGGACTGTTTAAGGAAATGAAGAACCATATAGAGAGGAGGGAGAGATAGTACCCCCTTTTTTTATGCATGTGACCTACAAAACGACCAAACCAAGGAAACGCTAGGTGGCTATGTCCATTAGCGAGTAGATGGACATCTGTGACAGATTCAGCTAACCTTGGAGTCCAGTCAGTCCCCTGAATACCTGGGAACTACTACCATTGCTATGCATGGAGAATCTGTAACTTTAAACCCTGTTAATAAAACTGGCATATATACTCAGGTATCTTCACGGCTAGTTCAAAGGTATTTCTCTTGTGTCTTTCCTTGTCTCTTCACAAGCAAGAGCATTTACCACGGTTCCTTCGTTTGCTTTGGGAACAATTATTAGAGTAGAGGACTCAGGAGCATTGTTAAAATGGAAACTCAGGGGATGTCACACAGCTCATTCACTCCTTCCCTGGCTGCCGCCCTGTCTTCCCATCATTGTGGACTTTATCTCTCTGGACTTGTAAGCTAAAAATAAACTCTTTTTACCTCTAAGTTACCTTTGGTCATGGTATTTTATGTTGAACTGTGTGTGTGTGTGTGTGTGTGTGTGTGTGTGTGTGTGTGTGTGTGTCTGTGCAGATGGGTACACGTGCCTGCCAGGGGACCTAGAACTGGAGTTGCAGACAGTTGTGAATTCCCTGATGTCAGTACTGGGAATTGAACTCAGGTCCTCTGGAAGACTATGTATCTCCTCTTAGCTACTAAGCTATTTCTTACTCTCTGGTCATGGCACTTTGTAACAGCAATAGAGAGTACCCAATACAATGAGTCAATCTGAATACAAGTTGAACATCCTAAGAAAGTTGTTTTTTCTCTTTGTGTAAGTGTGTGCTCTGCATGGAGTAGAGATGGGCACCTTTTCTAGACTAGAGAAGTAGTCAAGACCTCAGAGTCTTCACTGGTATTAATGACACCACAACTCACCACCAGGCTTGACTGGAGTCTGTCACAAAAGGCTACTGAACACTGTAGATGACCTTATTCACACACCTTGCCAATCAGAGGTGTTTTGCGAGGTCCTAGGCTGAACTGCTGGTGTTTAATTACTGCTGGCTAGTAATTAAATAGAAACCTTTTTTGTTGTCATTTTAGCAATGATTGTATAAACACTATATTGCTCAGGCAGAGAGCACTTAAATTGATACAGAAAAGAAACATGATTGGAACCAGATAAAACAAAAATGCATCAGAAGGAAAGTCAGAATAATGAGCTAAGATCCTTCAAATTTAGACAACAAGGTGAGGCTCTAAGCACACAACACTTAGACTATTGAAAGTCTGCAGCCAGGAAGCATAGACAGAAATATATAGTAGGCTTGAGGAGGAACATTGATTACACACTGCATACATGGAACAAAAGAACAAATCTTTTAAAAGCAATAGAAACTAACGAATGGAGTAGGCAAAAGAATAGGTCAAAGTAGAAATATCACAGAGGAGGATGTGGGTTGGGGTTGGGATGGGGGGATAACCACAGAAAGAAACACAACAAGGCAATGCCAAGTTCAGGAAGAAATCTCCACAGGACCAGTCAGAAACACAGACTCAGCAACAAATCTGCCAAATGCTAGGGATTCGGAGGAGGAGGCTGCAATTGTTAGCAAGCAATGCCATTTCCCTAATGATGGTGGCCGCCATGACCTTTTCCTGCAGGGACACACCCAGCACCTGGTGTAATTAAGGGTGGCTGGTGCAAGGAGGGTTCTGTCTGTCTGTAAGACCAAGGAAATGGCTCCTTCACCTGCCACTTTCAGGTGAGAATTAGAAACTTCTGCCTGTCAACCTAGCAGAGAGCACAGGCTTAGAAAACAATGTAAAATTTAATATTCATAATAGCATCTTATTAAGCATGTTGTATATTCCTTATTGCAGAATACCTCTCAAGCTTTTCTGTGATTTCATCAGCTCACACATAACTCACCATTTTTGGATTACCCTATTGAGATGATTCCTCTTCCTTTGGTGTATGGCACATGAAGCCAAGGCCTTGTACAAGTCAAGCAAGTGCTCAGGTCTATGGCCCTGTCTCACCACGGCCTACTGTCTCCAAAGGGAAAGGAGTTTCCCAGGGGCTTTTCAGCTACAGTTTTTAAATGGTTGAAGAAACATAAGATTTAGGATGGCAACAGTTTTCAAGACTCCCCTTTCTCTTTGGTATCACTGAATTATTATTGTTTATTTAAACAATTAAACAAAAGTACTCACTGATTTTTTTTTTAATCGAGGAGGGTAACACCATTTAATCCTCAAGTCACACAGGGTGGGGGGGTTCCTGCCTTCACATAACTCTCTGCAAAAGCCTTCCTTTTCTTCTTCCCTATCTTGCTTCCCTTTGGTGCAACTAGCTTCCCATTGTCTGTGTTCTGAGAGCTGAATGTCAAAAAAGATTTTAAGTAAGAGAAAATAGGGTGAAATTAGGGAAAGTCTAAAAAACGGAGTGATGAGGAAAATGTTCCAGGCTAGGGAGCACCTTTCCATGGAAGAGAATTGATTACTCACTAGCTCATCCTCTGGTTGGTTTTGTACCATCTTTTCCAGCCATATTCCAAGTAGTTTGAATTGCAATGAGAATAACCTCTAGATGCAGAACTTCATTCTGTTCTTTTTTTCTTGAGTAACAGGCCCAGGAAATCAAGTTCTAGGATAAGAAATGTGTGTAGCAGGTTTGGGAGATGGGGAATACCTGAATTCTCAGAGAAGACTCTGCTGTTGACATATATGAGTCCCTGTGAACTTCCTTCCTTCCATTTCCTTAGTTGATGAATGAGAGGGAACTGGCTCGTCTCTTCTAAGAGGGTATATTCAGTTAGCTGCCTAGCATTCTTTGGGTTTCATCTAAGAGTGGCCCAGTTCTTCCAGGACCAAGGATAACCTCCAATGTCACTCACTCAAAGTTCAATACAGAAATTAATTGTTGTATATTTAGAAACTTATATTTAGAAAATATGTTTTACCCGGGCATGGTGGCACACGCCTTTAATTCCAGCACTCAGGAGGCAGAGGCAGGCGGATCTCTGTGAGTTAGAGGCCAGCCTGGTCTACAAAGTGAGTCCAGGACAGCCAGGGATGTTACACAGAGAGACCCTGTCTTGAAAAAAAAAAAGAAAATATGTTTTGATGCCTTTCTCCTAGCTCTAATAGGAACACAATCTAAAGATTGAAATCAAAGCTGGGGAGATGACAGGCAAGGTATTTACTTTGCAAACATAAGAACCTGAGTTTCAAAAAAGCTGAGCAAAGTGGGTGTACTGGTAATCCCAGTGCCAGGGAGGTAGAAACAGGCATGTTCAGTGGAGACCCTGGCCATTCAGCTAAGGCTAACTGGGGAGTTTCAAACAAGTGAAAGATTCCATCTCAAAAACAAAGTTCCTGAAGAACAAATGCAAGGTTGACTTCTGTCCTCCCCTCAACATACATGCAAACACACACATAAACGCACTCATACAAAAATGAAAACTGTCTAAGTTCTAGAAAGCTCTCTTTGGGACACTAGCTGAGATTAGGAGACTGAGTCTTTCCTCAGTTCATAATCGTTGCAGCATTGTCAATATTCTTCTGGGAATGTATATTTAATTAATAATACTTGTGATCTCGATGTTAGCATGATATTCAGTGAAAGGAACCAAGGCCAAGAGGTAATACATCCAAGTGAGACACAAGTTATAATTTTTAACAAACTCATAAAATAGAGTTCTCTACTTCTGAAGAAATGACCACAATGTAATATTTATAATGAATTTGATCCAGGATTATCTTGCTCAGTTTCATTAAACAATTTTACTCCTGGGTAAAGCCTTCACTGTGGGCCTTTTTCCATCAGTGCAATGTGTGGGGACTGTTATTAGTCAGAGAGCTATAGTTTCTATTACAATAATCCAATGGCACATTAGGAAATACGATTCATGATGATGCGATGGGCTGGAATAAGCTCTGCTTCTATGAACTTTGACTGACAAAGATGATTCCAGGAGAGTGCATGGATTTTCCCATGCTAGTATTTACAAATGAGATGGCAGAAAACAAATGCACATTTTCAGATTTAACCCTCAGAGCAGCAGACGCTGGTCTCTGCAGTGGCCATTTTATGTTAAGAAATACTTTAAGGGCTTGGGGAGATGCCGTGCAAGCGTATAACTTGAGTTTGGTCTCTAGTACCCAATTTAAAAGCTTAGTGTGGTCGTGTGCATTGCTTAATAACCCCAGGATTGAGAATAACAGGCTGCCAGTTTAGCTCTCGTCTCAGTGACAAACCCAGTATCAAGGGAATAGGCAGAGGGTTACAGAATGGGATACTGGAAGACCTCTTCTGTCCACCTGGGCATCCACATCCACATGCATACAGATGTACCACACACACACACACACACACACACACACACACACACACACACACACACACACACACACACACACATTGTGTGCCTGTACAAAGCATTTCAAGTGTTTAGGTTCCCAAACCATCCAAATTGTTCCTGTGAGCTCTCTGAGAAGCAGTGGAGATCACAGCTTTGTGCTAATAATATGCACGGCAAAGTGATACACATTTTTGTAACTAGCTGGGGTCAGCTTCAAAGTGGAGCCTGACTATGCGTTAGCCATTTTTAACGGTCTTTAGATGCAGGCACTCTCATTATGACACCCACCGATCAGACTCTGGAATACAGAGAAGCAACTTCCTTGTAAGGGAAGTGAAGAGGAATTCCAAAGCAGGCTCTCTGGCACTTAGGCTGGATGTGTTCTTGAAAGAGAGTTTGAAAGATCACACAGGACGGCATCCTGTCCGTGAGTCCACTGAGACGTCTGTTATTGGATCCTCTTCACTAGCTGTGGCCAGGTTGGCCTTCTCTTTCCTAGTCTTTATTTGATTTGTTCCACGAGGAAACTCTCAGGACAATGTGGCCACCTCAATGGCTGGCATGCTAATAGCCATCTGTGCTCTCCACTGCTTATTGAATATGAGAGTGTGATTCTGGAGAGCTAGTCAAGTGATGTGTCACTGCACACTTCAAAAGCAAGAAAGGAGATTTTCTTTTTTAAAAAAAAGGAGCTGGTGAGCCTATGCTCACCATCAATGAGTGGAGGGTGACCATCTAAGAATTTGCACTAGATGCCATCTTAGCAAAATCATCCATTACTCAGCAGTCTTTTAGTAAGTTTTGATTTTATTTGTAGGGTGATTGATGCTTCATTTTCTTGGAGCAATGGTAGGCCCCAGCATGGCAGAAGCGTGACTGAAAAATAACTGTCAACCAGGTCTGCTGTCTGTACTGTAAGGAAAACATGCTAATTCAGAAGCCAGGGTATTTTTAAACCTCTGTAGTTGTCATCTCAGAAGACACAGCTTGGGAGGAATCATCTTGGCACCCCTGGGAATACTGGAGATGATATGGGTGCTTAACAATGTTAATGTTGGACCAAGAATGTTAATAGTCCAGTGGTCAGGGTAGATGAACTGACCATCAGGTGAGGGTCCTATTAGAAGGAGACAGATACCTTCACACTTCTATTAGCTTTTTAGTTTTATTTTCTCACTTGTATTGAGAGAAAATATTTAGTTAAAAACTAATTCATTAACTATAAATTCTCAGCATTACTGTAGATCACTTCCCATCTACCTTATTGTTTCAAATGAGTACACGGTTTAGATTATACACTCTTTATCTTCAAGATAGACATAAGGGACAGACTGAAGTATGGCTTTTCTCGAATCTAGCTCTTTTGAAATTTAATATGCTCTTTTGAGATTGAGCTTCAAAAACCATAATTGTTTTCAAGCAATTTTTTTTAAATGGTAGGTGTTCACATTTCTATGTGTGTATGGGTCATTTGTGTGTTACAGATGCATGTGGAAGTTATAGGCCCTCCTCCGGTAACTTTTCAGACAGGATCCATCACTGGGTCCCAAGGTTTTCAGATTAGGCTAGGCTGGCTGGCCAGTGAGGCCCAGGAATCCGACTCTCTTCCCTTCACTTACCTTTACCAATATTTGCTGTTTTTTTTTGTGCAGATATTACCTTAAGCACTGCTTGAAACAAAATTAGATACATATTTCTTCTTCTATTAAAAATAATAAAATTTCAAACTTTCCCGAATTGTCTTCTGCATTTTACTAAAAAATGGCAAAAACAAGAACACAAACAAGCAAGCAGAAGACAATGCTTTCTAGAAACTGATATTTGTAGTTTCCCAAATTTGACTTTTGACCCCTCACCTTGATTTTTTTTCCAGGATTGTCCCTTTTTAGAGTGTATGATGTTTAGTTCAATTGTACCTGTAAATGTTACCCATTCCTCAAAGAACATTTTATTTACCTTCTTTACCAAGGCCTTGTGATAGAAACGAGTTGTGTATGTCACTGGGTGTCAGGGTTCCTCTAGGGGCCTTGCTGTATTAATGTCTTCAATTCTTACAGCCTATCAGAAAGTAATGGCAGCCAACACTATCATGCATGGTGAAGCTAAGGTAGCTACAAGATGCCACAGAGCTAGAAAAGGTGGCAGAAAAGATTTCAACCTTAGAATTAAGCCCAGGGTTGTAGGCCCAGATGCTCAACAGCCCAGGCTTGTAAACCTGGTACGTGCTGCTTCTCATCCCTTTCATATGAGGTGGCAGATACTGGTCTTATTCTCTTTGGTGTCACTTTTATCTTCTCTGAGCTTGAGGGAGAGGCATTATCTGACTTGTCTTTCAAGGCTCTTGACCTGTGAGGACTACATTTTCAAGGAAGAGAAATAAATCTTCCTTTCCACTCCCTTCCATAGTTAAGACAGTTTACTTGCTTAGAGTTGTCCACCCAGCTGTTATTTTTATGTTGTAAACTCTTTGAAGATTATAAATATAACAAGCATATTTTTGCATCTATTATACACATATTTGTGGTTTGATAGTATCAAGTATCCAATAACTCCACTGGGGATTTTTTTGTGAAACTAGTTTGCTTTAGGAGATCAAGGTCTTGACTACTGTGGAGAACTCATTTCTAATCTCATCTTTCATTCAATGGCCTTCATATAGAGATAACTTGTACCTCTCTCACTGTGGTCCTTGGCCATCAAGGTAATCACATTGATTGTCTGGTTAGAGCTAAGAGGAGAATAGGCACTATTTAATTTCTTTTCTTCAGCCATGTGAAAAAATAGAGGCAAACTGTCAATGGCCTTACTAAACCTCACAGTATCTAAACCTCTGCTAGCCCAAGACCTCTCATGGTGGTGTTCCACTTGGAAATTCCTTCAGCAGAGACATACATGGCATCTCAGGCCACCTTCCTTTCGTCTCATAGGTAATGAAAGCCTGTGCATATGAGAGCTTACAGTTTAGAAAGGGTAGAATGGCTAACCCACATTACATAGCTGAAGAATTATAAAAGTTTAATGTATTTTCTTTTCCAATGGGATAATGATTCTGTTTTGATAGTAAAAACAGATCTTCCTCCTCAAATTTACCAAATGTTGATGTGTGAGTCCCTGCTGAGTGGAAGGTTAAAACGAATGCAATGAGGGACTTATGCATGTGGAGGGTGCACAGGAGGTGGGGAGGGGACTTCCATGTTTATTGAAGATTATAAGATACCTCTCTTTCCAGAATACTCATTTTCATGTAAAGTATTACAGAAACCACACAATCACCTCAGCCGGAATCACAACTAAACCATGAATTCTGTCTAATTTGATGTAACATAAAATCTCCTTATTATATTAAAATTTACCTATCATATGTTTACTGGTATGTTTACAAGGACCAAGAAGGCATCACATACTCTAAGTCTGTAATGGCAGGAGAATAAGTTTTGCTGCCCCCTGAAATCATAACCAGTGGAGAGCCCTAAATTCCATCTTCTATAGGGATATGTGATTTTATGCAAAAATGACAGAGGCATAAGTCATCAGAGATGTGTTCATGATCTAACTGCAGAGGGAGAGGTGTCAATGAGTGTGCCTGTAGGCTCAGGATGCTGGGGTACCAGGACATGGTTCCCTCACTATGATCATGATGGCTGTGCTCTCTCTTCTGACAGAGTAGAGAACATCGCCCTTAGGCAGGAAAACGTAAGGCAATATGTATTTCCATATTTATGCTCCCCAAACCCATTATGTCATCAATTGAAGAGGGGATTAAATTAGTATTTAAGTCTATTTTGTTTCATGTTTTAGAGAAAAGAAAAATAAAAGGCTATTCTTTGTGGGTTTTATGTTGATTTTCATATTATTGCATAAGTATGAATGATTACCATGTATATGTCTGACTAATTCTGAATGATGGTAATCAGGAAATACCTTCTCCCTTTGTAGTGAGCACATTGATAGCTTAATTCTCTTCTTCTTATCCCTTTCACAGAATGGTGAATTTATGGAACACTGAAGATTATGATTGATTACAATATTTGTGTTATAATGAATCAGGCAATTGGATCTTTCATGTTGCTCCTAGGATACTTGCCCTGTTCTGTGTTTCCAGACTGCCAGTAAACACTAATGGAGAGTTGTTTTGACTCAGAAACACTGAGAGAGACAATCAAAACTCAAAACTGTTCTCAATACTATGCATAAATAACTCGTGTCTCTCAAAATAGGGTACCGTGACTAAAATATAAATAAACTCAAAGATTAATTTCCAAATCAAAGGAAAGAAAACAGAACATAAAGGCTTTGAAAATTCCTCCCATATTTTTCTATCTATTGTGAGAAAAAACAAAGGAACACAATACTCTGATGCAAAATCTTTGATAACAGCTTCAAATAATCACAGTTAGAATGACTGGAGGTTTAGGATTCTGAATTTAGAAAACACTATTAATTAATCAACATGGGTAGACATAGCAACGTCCCCAGTAGACAGTTGAACATGGATGCCATTTTACATATATAAGCAGAAAACTGAAAACTGTTTTCATTTTCAATTGAACCACCACATTAGTCAGTTTGATAGAAGATTTCAGAGGACTCCATGCTCAGAGAAGACGCTGTGCTTTTAGATCCATATGAAACTGACTTTGTCAACTTAAAAGCTAGTTTTGGAGGCAAAGAATACACCAGATAAAAAAAATTCCTACCATGCTGTTCTCTCTTTAATACAAAGAAACTCAATGTCGGTGTTTACAGTTCAAAAAAAAAAAATGACACTTTGTCTATGAAATTGATTCCATCGCCTGTGAGAACAGTCAAACATATTCGAAAATGCTGTTTAACTTTATACAATTACACACAGTAGCTGTAGGAACTGTATACTAGGCTGTGAAGAATGGCTGGCAGGTAAAAAGCTGTGCTGGGGTGAGTTTAAAGCAGATGCTCAAAGCTCACTAACACACAAGAATACAACTTTAAATTAGTTTGCTAAAAAATTCTTTTCACTGGAATTCTCTGGTTAACAACAGTCAGATTCAACAACTGGTAGAGCACCATCTAGCATCAAGATGGCTGTCACAGACTCAAAGAGAGCTGGCATCACTGCAAGAGTAATATAGCAAAGATGGCTTGCTACCCATGCATGCCTTGCAGCCTAATATATGTATATACTTCAGTTCCATCTTTATAATTTAAAATGAATTGCCTTCCTTAGCATGGTGGTGTATGCCTGTAATCTCAGTATTCAGGGAATAGAGAGAAGAAAACTAGAAATTCAAGGTTATTCTTGTGTACATTGTGAGTTTGAGTCTTGTGTGAGGTATATACCATCCTGTCTCATATATATAATATATAATTATATATATATATTATATATATAATATATAATATATAATTATATATTATATATAATATATATTATATATATGTGTGTGTATGTGTGTGTGTATGTGTATATGTGTATGTGTGTGTATATGTGTGTGTGTGTGTATATGTGTGTGTATGTGTGTGTGTATGTGTGTATATGTGTGTGTGTGTGTATGTGTGTGTGTGTGTGTGTGTGTGTGTGTGTGTGTGTGTGTGTGCTGGAGAGGCATTTAGTGAATAAGAAAGTGCACTGCTTTCACAGAGGACCAGAGTTGGTTCCTAGCAAGCACACTGGGCAGTTTACCACTGCTATGAGCTACAGCTGCAGGTCATATGAAGCCTGCTCCTATGCTTTGTGGGCACCTGCACTTACATGTACACACACACACACACACACACACACACACACACACACACACACTTATACATAACTAAAAGTAAAATAAGTTTTAAGAAAGTACCGTAAATAAGCAAGGGCTGGGTGTAGTGGCATGGATCTTTAACACTAGCACTCATGGGGTGCATATCTGTGAATCCAAGGCCATCTTGGACTACATAATAAGTTCAAGGCCAGCCAGGGCTACACAGTGAGATCATATTTTAAACATAAATACATAGGTAAATAAATAATAAACAACAAAATGTATCACTTATATGACTTTTAACAGTTCACTTTATCTTCCCTGAAATTATCACACATTTAGATCTGAGCATTAAACATAAAAGTACAAGAGAACAACTTAGTCCCATGTCTAATAGAAGCTATTATATCTAGACAAATGTCCAATGGTTAAGAAATGTGTACAATGACAACCTGCTGTACTTAATTCTCCATTCATTTTCACTCGTCCTGTGATTTTCCATCTCAATTTCCTCAAATTCATGCTGAATACTAGTTACCCACCCCCTAATCAGCAAAGCACCATTGATATTAGAACTAATGGGAGATGTCGTGACTCTTTGCTGTTGTTCCCAAATTATGCACAGTTAGGACAATGCACCAAATGAGGAAATGAGCATTGTCAATTCATAGTTCTTTGCCTGCTGAGTTTGCACATATCTGGACTACAGGTGACGAGCACAACCTCGATGATGTATTCACTGACCTTTGAGGAAGATTAATCACACCTGGATCTTAGTATGTTAAGCACCATTTTAAGCAGCCATGAGTAGAAGGAAAATAAAATAAATGATTAGAAATTTTGCTCAAGATTTCATATTTGTACTCAAACATTGATTATCTTGTGTATTAAATGAATATCAGTCAAAGCTTTATTAATGATCAGCCTTCAGTATATTTGTGAAAAATACATGTGGAATATATCATACTACGTGCTTTATCTGGTCAGTTATGATATTGCAACAGCTGTGAAGACAATTGTATTTCTTTGATTAGCATCAAATAACTCTACTGCATATTAGTATTTGTGTGAAGAAATATTGGAAAATGACAAACAGCTGCTTCAGTTGGGTATCCTGGTTGTTACTAAACAAGTATAAATAAAACTGTTCTCTCCACACTATGATTGCCTGAGCCCAAGCATTCTGACAGAAACTTCAAACAGGATGGCTAGGCCATCTCTACAGATACAAAAGTCTTAAGTTAAAATAAATTATCCAGCTGTTCATGCTGCATTCCTAGGCTGTATTTTAGATAAAAGTAAGTGGCTTTTTAAAAATGAAATGCTAGTCCTTAGGGATTTTGATCTACCATGCCATTGATTTACTTCCCATATCTTGCAATGCTGATGGCAATGCCATAAGTTTTGTTTAGAAAATTAGATGTAAAATATGTACTAATGATGAGATAATCTTGATTTAATTATCATTTTCCTCACTGAGTCAGTTCTTTACTTTCTATTGGTGATGAAGAGTGATTAGTATAAATTAAATTGTAACACCTCATTCACATGCCAAAGTCATGAAGTACAAAGCAATGTGCACTAGTACTTCAAAATAAGATCTGTATGAAAAGGTTTATTGCAGATTTTAATTTAAATGAAGTCATGCTGGAGTAGGGTGTCTCAGATCCAGTATGACTGAGGAGGCAGACACTCATATAGAGAAGGTATCCTATGAATAAATGTATAGGCATAGAGAGGAGTGTTGAAGCTGAACTCCATAAACCCTAAAAATGGTCAGCAAGTCATATGGAGTTAGAGGGGAAACTGGGACAGGAGCTAGAACTCCACAGGTAGCAAGAAAAGAGGGCTCATGGTGAAAATTGTAAGTTACCTGACATGTGCCACAGTGAACACAGAGCCTGGAGTTGACAGGAAGATTAAGAAACACGGAGAAAGATAAATAAGAGGAGTTGTTTGGTATGAGGTAACCAACCTAGGCAGATTGAAGGAGGAACAGGGTTCTGGGTGAGTGAGGGCACCAAAGCCCTTGAACAACAGTGTTTAAAAAATATATTGTTTTTAATGTAACTAATTATGGCAGACTAAATTGTAAATAAAGGTGCTGCTAACAAGAAGCTTTTACCTTCATCACCCAGGGAATTCCACAGACAAGGAGCTAAATACAAGACAATTAAAAAGACTTCAGCTACATCATGATGCCTGGGGTAGAGCTAACTCTTCATGGTGGTAAAGCAACATGTTGGTCTTGGTGAGAACAAGAGAGCTCAGCATAATGAACAGCACTTGGGATGCTGAGACACTTGCAAGGTCAGAGGTAACCACACATCAGCCAATGACTACGAGAGAGCTGAATGTCAAGGCCAAACACCAACCAAGCACAAATGGCCTTCAACTCCTTCTATAGCTCACATCACCCCCTGGTTGAGCCAAAGGTATGTAGAATATACAGGCCCTCCATTGCTTTAGCTCATGAAAGTCCACAAACTTGGGTAACCTCTTTGCCAAGCTTCTGCTGTTGCTCTGTAAAACCCCTACACAGAGGGCATTTGATGGCTTTTCCTCCCTTGGAAACTCCTTGGCAGTATCTCTCACTTTCCTTTAATTTTTCACTTTTCCTTAAGTTCTCATTTTTCTGTGATGATTGTTCCTTCCACTTTGTAAATCCTTACAAGAATTCATTTCATTAACAGTCTTTGCTCTGAGACAAGAAACTCACAGCTACTGTCCTAGGACAACCTTTGATGATGACATTGAATGTCTGGTACCTCTGGACTCTGGGTCATGTTTAACTCAAAAATTATATCATCTATCTGTCTATCTCTATCTATCTATCTATCTATCTATCTATCTATCTATCTATCTATCTATC
>CAJQZJ010004750.1:10039031-10064362 GCA_907164525.1 Lophiomys imhausi | reverse complement strand
TCTATCTATCTATCTATCTATCTATCTATCTATCTATCTATCTATCTCTCATTCTTTATTATGTGTATCATAAAGCTTGAAATCCAAAATAGCAGAACAGCCATCACCCCAAGGGTAGCACTGCTTTTTATGGGTAGAATTAATTTTATTATGTTTTCTTCTGTTTTTCATTTCTTCCTTGAAATGTCTGTCACACAAAGTCCTCTATTTTGGCTCATCTTGGCTTTTTTTGACCCCTTTCATGACTTTTAACAGATTTCTTGATGGATTTAGAATTTAATTCTTCTCTAGTCTTACAATAACATGTAGACATCTATGTACATAGGTATGTATGTATGTATCATTTATCTATCTGTCATCTAAATATGCATGTATCTACCTATGAACCTATATAAGTATAGATCTATAATCTACATATCTATTCATGCATGCATGCATGTATGTATGCATATATGTATGTATGTATGTATGTATGTATGTATGTATGTATGTGTCTGTCTGTCAGTCTTCTCCCTGCTTCTGAAGTACAGCAGAAGACTCTTGCTCAGTAAAAGCAATGGTCACCTGCCAGTCTGCCACAAACCAGAAAGATTTCAGGAAACAACACAAAGATGACATGGTGACAGATAAAAAGACAGAAAAATAAAATCAATAAAAATAAACTAAGAAAATATATAAAATTTCCCCATCGCACCAAATTTACTGAATCAAGCTCTGGCTCCTACATCCCTGTCCACCTTCTCACCAGTGTTGCTACATTCATCACCTTATCACCTGGTTGTAATTAGCTCCCTCAGTATCCTTTGGCCTTCTTAGCCTCATGGGGTCTATTAATGTTCAGTTGCTGAGCAATACCACAGAAGGTCAGGTACACGTGTGGAAATCCCATCTCCTATACTGTGTCTCATGTTGGTTAGAATAGAGATGTGCTCTGCCTGCCATGGCTACTTTAATGAGGTTGGGAAGAGGAAGAAGCAGGGCATTACTGGACAATAAAGTTACCTCTGATCTTTATCCACTGTAGTCAGAGACAATAGGGCTTCCTTAATACAATATTTGAAGATGAGTCACTGTATGCTAATTTTGAGGAACATGTTTATGTTTGCCCACCACACCATTTTCCAATAATATTTCATTTCCCAAAAGTTGGGTAGAGTCCGTTAAAAATTGTGAGGTTATAATGGACTATGGAGTCACAATTTACTATTTAAGGTTTTGAATTTTTCTTCTCTTCTATTAAAGAAGAAGAAAGAAAAAGTATGTTTTATTTATGGTTTTTTTTCTACATGCAGGACTCTATAGCTGTCACCTTACAGAATGACTATTCAACATGCTGGATGCTGTCCTAGTAATAGTCAACATTCTACTTCCTGGAGAATAAACAAAGATGCTGAATTAGAACAGACATTGGTATTGATGTTTGTTTTCCCCCTAACATGTGCCCCTAAACAGATTCAGTTCAGTGAATTTAAAACCCATCAGACACCCTTGATAACACGATCCCTCCTCTACTCAGTTCTTTTCCAAGTTCTAATTTGCATAAACATCAATCTTCCCACTCCAGTCTCACCTTAAACAGCCAGCCCTGCAGAGTCATGCCCTGCTCCTCCCTCCTCCAGCCGCAGCAACTTGTCTCAACTCCCCAATTGCATCTTTTTATTGCCTTCGCCTCAATTCTCAGCTCTTCTTCAGAGGTGTCCTGGGAAATGTTTTTCTTTTGGTGGGGAGCAAGTTACACATGAAAACACTGATTTAAATAAACACAACACACAGAATTAATTAGAAGATAATTAACTGATTTTATGAAAAATTCAGCACAGGCCTCCTTCAAAAAAGAGCTGCTCCCTTATGTGTTTAAAATAAGACAGGAGAGTTAGCTGTAGTCCTTCTTCCATATGGTCAGAGACAGTAAGACTTTTTTAATATGATATTTGAGAAATATCATTTTGTGCTAATTTTAAGGAAGATATTTTCTTTTATTCTAGTGGGTGAGTAAGTAGCTGGATTTCCACTTCTCTCATGAGACTCCCTGGAATGGAGTCCTCATAAAGACAGAGGCCCTGTATAGCTCGGCTCTCTTGTGTCATATACAGTGTCTGACACTTAGCACCTACTCGATAAATATTTCCAAATGAAGATATGAATGACTTAAAAGGGATGGAATACTTCTTAGACTTGGGAAGGCTGTGAACAGTTCCTTGTATTTTAGGTATTTATATTAGTTATTATTCACATCACAATAGCAACTTAAGCAGGGAAGGACTTACTTATTTCACAGTTTAACATGGAGTCTATGGTGACAATTAGGCAAAATACTAGGTGATCAGACACAGGAAGCAGAGAGCTCAGACAGAAGGTGTGCAGGTTATTATCCTCAAGTCTTACTCCTTTCTTCCAGCCATACCCTTCTTTTACACGGTTTCTACATCTTAAATGAACAACAGTCCAAAAATAACATCATCAGACACACCAAGTGTTCAAACTCAGGAGTTACTGTGGAGTATTTTACATTCCCGTTGTCAGAGCATCTTCTTGTTTTAGCGCAAGCACCTGGCACTTCACTGTCGTCAATAAACACTTGTCCAAAGAGGAATGAAAATTTCACCCATGGTAAGAGCCATCAGTGCAGACATCATATGCTCTGGCAGTCCAAAATCCTCTCTCCCACACAACTTGACCATTTAGAGTTCTGAAAATAAATTTCCAGTCCTGGTGAAGCCAAGAAAAGCCCCAAAACATGCTACAGTCACTGACATAGCACTAAAGTGACATCTGTCAGGCTGGTCTAGTGTCTACCTCAGGGGTCTCAAGGGATGCACACAGACTAGTTACCCTCATGCCTAAGAGAGAACAGTGACTGTCAGGAAGAAGAACAGACCTTGGGAAGAACAGAGGGAGAGGCACAAGCATCCTCAGGAGGATAGTAAGGCTAGGGGCTCTGCAGAGCTGGGGCACCGAGCTGGTAGTAACGCTGCTGAAGGCAGAGCCTACTCCATGCTTCTCCTGAGCTAGGATCTGCTTCCCTAATAGAGGTTCCATCAGCAACAGCATATGGGGTTCCCATGCTGAGAAAATAGACTTGCTTCTGTTGGAGATTTATTCCTTGACAGTTTAACGTTGTAAGTAACTTTTTTTGTTTGTTTGTTTCAAATGGGGGCAGAGAACCCATTTTCTCAAATTATAGTTTTTCTTTTTCACCAACCCCTGGGATTTAGCAAGTTAATGCTTTTCTTCAAGTTAGTGCTGAAAACCTAAGATGTGAATATATTATCCAATTTCTTCAGCTCTTAATATGGTTATGACCATTTGAACATACAGCATCATCTCAGAAAACAAAACAAAAGCAAACCAACCAACAAACAGAAAAGTGAGACCCTCTCTTCCCATTAGGCAAAGGGGGCCATTAAGCTGTTCTACAGGCTCCCAAGAAGCCACGCTGCTGGAGCCCTCCTAGAAGAACACTGCTGGGGATCATGGGCTCCACAGGGGAGGTAGACACCCTGCTTAGCAAACCAGAAGCCAAGGGAGGCTGATATTTCCCCAAACTTCTCTATTCCCTTGCACAGCATGCATCCTCAGAACTCTGTATCCAGCCTGACTCCTGCATACCTTAAGATCCTAGCTGTGCCTGAGCATGATGGAGGGAGGCTGGTAAGTGTCCTCAGCCTGCACAGGTTCCCAGAATCAGCCAAATAGTCTCTCTTGGTGATATCTAGGCATCAGGTAACTTCTTTTCTAGGCCAGCAGTTCTTTCTATGCAACATATTATAACAATGGTCTGTGTGTTTTCTATCAGATGAGTTCCTTGTATTTTTATGATCTATTATACTATGATAAGCTATTTGTTCCATACTTAAAAGTATAATGATTCCACCAAGGAGAATGTCTAATCATAATCTGACAGTGCTTATGATGTCCTGCTTGCATCTCAGACACAATATGTGTTAGTTACCTTTCTATTGCCATGACAAAATACAGGAGACCATCAACCTGCAAGGTCAAGAATTATAGTTTAGATGCCATCATGGTTTTAGAGGTGCAAAACTGGCTGGTTCTTTGGCAAGGTGGCTTGGTGCATGACATGACTAGAGCTCCTGTTAGGTCAAACTGCTCACCTCACATCCAAGAAGGAAAAGTGAAGAAGAGGACAGAGCTGGGAACCACAATCACCTTTGGACATAGCCTTAACCCCAAAAAGAATTCTCAAATAAAAAATATACTATAAGAAGGAGCCAAACTGAAGCCATTTTGAATAAAATTGCATTTTGTATAGGGGTCAAACAAAGTTGAAGTTCCAAAGACCTCCCTGGATGAACAATATCCTAGATGGCCAATTGAGACATGAATGGGGAGCAAGTCATCCACCTCAGTTGAGCATACCAACCAATTAGAACTGGATAAGTGTACCACAAAGAAATGTCCCTAGGAATGTCACCCATGCCTGAGTCCTGAATGAAAGGTAACTTGACACAGATTTTTATGGTATTTGTGTTTTTGTGCTTATGAGTTCTAGAGCATTCTGGCTAGGGGTCTCAGTTCAGCTTGAGTCTGTTCTGTGACCCTGGTCGATCAGTAGAAACTTGATTACAATAAACCTTCTTTTCTGCACTGGCTTGTCATTTGAATTGTGTTGGAGCCAAGCAGACATCATAACAATACCAGAAATAACGGAATCTCCCCCCCCCCCAAGTGAATAAACAGTAGGAAGGCATGGTTTAGATCTTTGGAATGAGACGAAGCAGTCTTGTTTCTGTTTTCTTCCTGGGATTTTCATTGTAACCATGGAGTAATTCAGAAGATATGATGAAGATTACTATTATTTTACTGCTGAAGAGTAACTTGAAACATATAACACTGATGTAGAAATTACTCCACTGCTCGATTTCATCAAAAATGGGTCTTACCACATCACAACTGAGAGGAATGAAAATTTTAGAGACCCCCTTGGCAGGCAGTGGAGCCAGGCCAGCTGGGTTCTAGGAACTTAGCTGACCAGAAAAAAGGTAGAACCAAGAATGATGTTTTCTCACCAACCCACCTGGGATGATTGCCAGCAGCCTTTGCAGGTTCTCTTCACCACAGAGGAGAGGGTGAGAATCCTATTGGAGGCACAAAAAATGTCCCAGGAGACAATGGGACCCCCAATACCCTCCCGAATGAGATCGACGCTGGGTTCCCCCTTGATTGACCAGATTGGGACTTCAACATGGCTGCAGGTAGGGAGCGGCTGACAGTTTTTCCACTGGACTCTAGTGGCAGGTCTCAGAGGTACGCTTGGTGCCCCACCAATTTGGCAAAGGTAAGAGAAATACTTCAGGGTCCTCTTGAGCCACCATCCATGTTCCTTGAGAGGTAGATGGAGGCCAATAGGCATTACACTCCCTTTGACCCGACCTCTGAGGGACAGTGAGTGGCTGTGGCTATGGCCCTTATAGGAATCTTGTTAGAGAGGCAGAAAAAATGTATCATAGAAGAGAGACTGAGGAAAAAAAACAGGAAAGAGAAGAGAGAGACAACAGGCGGGATTGCAAACAAGAAAGAAACTTGACTGGGATACTGGCCACAGTTGTAGGAGACAGAGAGAGAACAGGGCTTAGACAGACAGGGAACCTGGGCAACAGAAGACCTAGACCTAATGGGAATGGAAAACAGAGACGCCAGTTAAAAAAAGATCAGTGTGCCTATTGTAAAGAAAAAGGACACTGGGCTCGAGATTGCCCAAAGAAGAAGGGCAAGACCCCTAAGGTCCTGGCTCTTAAAGAAGAATAGCAGCTCCATGAGCCTTCCGGGCAACAAAAGGCCCTTGATATCAGTGACTGGTTGGCAGAATTTCCAAAGGCCTGGGCTGAAACCGGAGGTCTGGGGATGGCAAAAAGAGTTCCCCCCATTGTAGTGGGACTGAAGACCTGTGCCTCCCCTATTGGGGTAAGGCAGTACCCAATGAGTCATGAGGCCAGAGAGGGGATCAGACCTCACATTCACAGATTGTTACAATAGGGCATTCTGGTTCCTTGCCAGTCACCAAGGAACACCCCCCTCTTACGGGTAAAGAAGGCAGCCACTAATGGTTACAGGCCAGTCCAAGATTTTAAAAAAGTCAGTAAGAGAGCTCAAGATATTTATCCAACTGTGCCTAACCCTTATAACCTCCTTAGCTCGCTTCCACCAGAAAGAAATTGGTACTCTGTTCTAGATTTAAAGGATGTTTTTTTCTGATTACAGTTACATCTGGACAGTCAACCCATCTTTGCTTTTGAATGGAGAGACCGTGACAATGGACTAATGGGACAATTGACTTGGACCAGAATGTCACAAGGATTCAAAAACTCCCCTACCCTCTTTGATGAGGCTCTTCATTGGGATCTGGCCTCCTTCAGAGCTGAAAATCCTCAGCTAACATTGTTGCAGTACATAGATGATTTACTTTTGACAGCATCAACTAAACCTGAGTGTCTTCAAGGAACCAAGAGACTGCTGGTGGAACTTGGTGAGTTGGGGTATCGGGCTTCTGCTAAGAAGGCTCAGTTGTGTAAAACTGAGGTCACCTATCTGGGATACACCCTGAGAGATGAAAAGTGATGACTGACGGAAGCCAAGAAAAAGACTGTCACCCAGATTCCTGTCCCGACCACCCGACGCCAGGTAAGAGAATTCTTGGACACAGCTGGTTTTTGTAGACTATCGATTCCGGCTTTCGCTATGCTGGCAGCCCCCTTATTTCCCCTCACCAAGGAGGGAGAAGGGTTCACCTGGACCTCTGAACATCAGAAGGCCTTTAAAGATATCAAAAAGGCCTTGTTAATGGCACCAGCTTTAGCCCTACCTGACTTAACCAAGCCTTTCACTCTATATGCGGATGAAAGGGCAGGGGTTGCCAGAGGCGTTCTTACTCAGACTTTAGGACCTTGGAAGAGGCTGGTGGCCTACTTATCTAAGAAACTGGATCCTGTTGCAAGGGGATGTGGCCCACATGCCTGAAAGCTATTGCGGCTGTGGCCTTACTTGTCAAGGATGCTGATAAACTGACTTTGGGACAGCAGATTACAGTGGTGGCACCCCATGCCCTTGAGAGCATTATCCGACAGTCCTCTGACCAGTGGATGACTAATGCTAGAATGACCCACTACCAGAGCCTATTGTTGACTGAGAGGGTGATATTTGCTCCCCTGGCTGTCCTGAATCCTGCTACTCTATTACCTGAGACCAATGCTCTGTTCCCATCCATCGCTGCCCTGACCTCCTGGCAGAAGACCAACCCTGGCCAGGAAGTCAGAACTGGTACACTGATGGAAACAGCTTCGTGGTTGAAGGTAAGCAGATGGCAGGAGCTGCAGTGGTAGATGGGAGGTGAGTGATTTGGGCCAGCAGCCTGCCAGAAGGAACTTCTGCCCAGAAAGATGAACTTATTGAGCTAACATAAGCCCTGAAGATGACAGAGAAAAAGTCCATCGATATTTATACTGATAGCAGGTATGCTTTTGCCACCGCCCATGTGCATGGGACAATATATAGACAAAGAGGGCTGTTGACATCTGCAGGAAAGACATTAAAAATAAAAATAAAGAAGACGCAAGTATGTCACCAGTTTATACCATCTGACTCACCTAGGAAAAAAGAAACTAAAAGATATGGTAAGGTCCTCTGACTATTATGTAATTGGACTTTCTGATTTAACAGTGGAGATAGTCAGGAACTACAAAGCTTGTGCTCTGACAAATACCAGACCTTCCATGTATAACCTGGGAAAAAGACTCCGGGGTGATAGACCGGGGGCCTATTGGAAAGTAGATTTTACAAAAATTAAACCAGCTAAATATGGAAACAAATATCTTTTAGTTTTTATAGATACATTTTCAGGGTGGGTAGAGGCCTTCACTACAAGGACTGAGACTGCTAATACAGTGGCTAAGAAGATTCTTCAAGAAATTTTTCTGAGATTTGGAATACCCAAGGTAATTGGGTCTGAAAATGGACCCGTTTTCGTTGCCCAGGTAAGTCAGGGACTGGCCACTCAACTGGGGATTAAATGAAAATTACATTGTGCCTATCGTCCCCAGAGTTCAGGACAGGTAAAAGGATAAATAAAACCCTAAAAGAGACCTTGACTAAATTAGCCTTAGTGACCAGCAGGGGAGACTGGACAGCCCTCCTTTGTTTCACCCTGTTCCGGGTCAGGAATACCCCGGGCCAACTCAAGTTAACACCCTATGAGATTCTCTGGGGGGGGGGGTTGCCTCCTCTCACTGAGACAAGTAAAATATTTGATCTTGTTGTTGTCCTTTCTAACCCCTTGTTCACCCACATAAAAGCCCTTAAAGTAGTTTGGCGTGAGGCTTGGGAGCAGCTCAGGGAGGCTTATGAAGACCTGAGCGTGCCTCATCAGTTCCAGGTTGGAGACGCCATACTCGTCCGGCGCCATCGGGCTGGGAACCTTGAGCCTCACTGGAAGGGACCATACCTGGTGCTTTTGACCACCCCAACCACAGTGAAGGTAGAGGGCATCTCTGCTTGGATCCACGCCTCACACATGAAGAGAGCTCCTAAACCTTCCAAGGATAAATGGAGATTAAAAAAGACTGTGGACCCTCTTAAGCTATGCCTGCATCACAGGTGCTCTCCTGATGGGGAATGACAACCCCCATGCCCCTCAAAAACTTACTTGGCAGGTAGCTTCCCAAACTGGGGAAGTTGTCTGGTCAATCCCTAAGGTAGCCCCCCTTGGACATGGTGGCCCCAACTCTCTCCTGACTCCTGCCAACTAACAGTGGGATATCCCTGAGGCAGACCCCCAGAATCTCCCTGAGAGGGACCCTGGAAACCCTAAAGGGCTAGGAGCAATGTTTGGGTGTGGGAGGCCAGAGGGATGCTGTGGGCTGACTTAACAAGATTTTTACGTCTGTCCAAGGAAAGGTAAGGACAGGAGTGCGGCTAGGTGGTGTGGAGGATGTTGGCTCTGTTTTACTTCTGGACCCCCTTACTATGAGAGCATCGCCGTGTTGGGTACTTTTAATAACACCACCAACCATGACGCCTGCTCATGACATGAAATCAAGGAAAGGGACTTTTTCAGGAAACCCATCAGCTGCCTATAATAAATGATGGGCCTACAACACAGGATTAACTCCCTATGTTGCCACTAATATCTTTAATGATACCAAAGATTATTATATGTTAATACAGCTTATGCCTAGAGTACTCTATCTCCCCACAGATGACTTTGTGGATGAGTTTGATTTCCGCCCTAAGCGATTTAAGAGAGAGCCTATTTCCCTGACTTTAGCTGTAATTTTAGGATTAGATGTAACACTGGCACAGCTGCCCTAGTACAGGCCCCTCAGTGCTTTCATCAATTAAAAGTAAACGCCGTACAGATTTTAATGCTTAAACAACAATATCAAGGTTTGTGGGGGTACGATGATAATAAATTTGATAAAACAGATGTATAGGTTCTAAGATTCGAACAATGGACTAGAAGAAGGGGGAAATAAGAGGAATGAAAATTTTAGAGACCCCCTTGGCAGGCAGTGGAGCCAGACCAGCTGGGTTCTAGGAACTTAGCTGACCAGAAAAAAGGTGGAACCAAGAATGAAGGTCAGTTAGGTCATGAGCCCCAGGCTCCAGGAACTAGCTAACCACAAAGCCGATAGTAAAGTAAGATAAAATTCATTCCTGAGAAAAACAAGTATAGGATGTTTCCAGCTGACTAACTAAACAATGGGCTGGTACTTTCCACCTGTATTTCCCCTCCCCCCTTGGGTTGTGGTAAACAATGGATTGGGCTGGTACTTTCCACTTGTATTTTCCCTCACCCCCTTGGGTTGTGGTTTAAATACCCTACTCTCCCCCAAATTGGTGTCGCGGCTCCTCTACCTCTGCGTGGGATATGAGTGGCATCCTCAGTGCACTGATCCCCCTGAAATAAACCTCTTGTGATTGCATCAAGAAGGTCTCTTGCGAGTTTTTGGGTGGCTGTGATATCCCGAGTGTCGGGAGTCGGGAGAGGGACTTCCCTCCCCCCAGGTCTTTCACAACCACTACAGAAACTCTGGGAAGTTTCTATGCAAACCCAGTACTGAAATTGTTACATTTCCTTCACAATTGTATACAGTCATGGACCACTAATGAGGATCAATGAAACAGATATTCGTTTAGTGTTTTTTCTTGTTCCTTTATGTTTTTTTTTGTTTTGTTTTGTTGTTGTTCTTTTTTGTTTTTCTATGACAGTGTTTCTCTGTGTAGCCCTGGATATCCTGTAACTCACTCTGTAGACCAGGCTGGCCTTGAACTCACAGATATCTGCCTGTCTCTGTTTCCCAAGTGCTGGGATTAAAGGTGCGCACCACCATGCCTGGAAATTACTTGCTCCTTTATGTAAACAAATACCACCCATTGGTTGCTTGAATATAAATCACTCAATAATGTGTATCTCAGGTAACTAATATGCAAAGGGCACACATGGGACATATTTGGTATGTTGAAGCCAGAGGAGCTAACAGACAAGGCAAGAACCCCAACCAACTAAACAACAGACCAGCATAATGCAAATCAGATCACAACCTAAAACGTGGTTAGGCACGGAGGGAAGCTGGCAGGTGACAATGTGATGGCTACTTTCTAAGCTGTCTTGTCTTATCCTGAGACACTGAATCACTGACTACTAGTTTTGTCCTACTCATGACAAAATGAACAAAGCAATAAATAGAAGAAAAAAGAAAATAGAGGAAAGACCCAGCCACACCACTCTGAAGTTCTACATGCTACTTGGAGATAAACCAGTTAACCCTCCCAGGAATGTTCAGAGACCCTAAAATGCACCCACAGAAGCCCATCAGGAAATACTTCAGGACATTATAAAGAAGTTTGTTTCTTTCATTGAAAGCCCCAGTTTCAGACCTAAACTGTTTGAGATTCCTATGCCAGTTCTGGTTTGATTTAGGCCCTAGGGCAATGATTATGCCTACAATCATACAATTTTTAGCAATTTAAAATTTCCCTAATTTTATCAAGTGTTTAATCCATGTTTTTCTTGGCATGCTTCAAACTCCTCACATCTTGCAACATCTTTGCTGAATAATGAGAATAATCAGACCTTTCCTTCTGCACAGCCTCTCTTTATGAGTTAGAAAGAGGCATCAAGTATTGCTCTGTGTTCTTTCCTCAAGACTGAGTGGTCCTGGGCCTCTCAGCCTTTTCTTACAGGCCCTATTTTCAAGGCTCTTCTTCATTTTTTGTTACTTGTTTGATGGTTGTGCCCCATCTGACTATGTTTAATAGTGTAACTTCCCATTGGATCATGGTACTCCTATCGAGAGCAGAGAATGCCAAGTGGAGCCTAATAACCACCTTGTTTATCTTCTTCACAATTCTGCTAATAAAACACAGGGTATCCCTCACCTTTCTTTTCCATTTTGCTAAGTAGTATCACACTACTGAGTTTTTCTCAGAGGTTAACTGGCATGAAGGATAGCTACTGAGGGCAGGAAGAAGTAAAATTTACTTATTAACATTTCCTTCTGTTGCAGCACCTAGGGAAGTATTCAAAAAATGCTAGGTGCATGATGAAAATGAAGTGGTCAGAGAATATGGAACTACAAATGGTATTGTTTCAAAATTTTCTTATTACAGCAGAGATCCATGTGATCTGGGCTGAAGAGGTGGCTCAGTACTCTTAGTCCTTGCTTCCCCAGTGTGAGGACTGGACATTGAATCCTTAGAACCTGATGTACAGCTGAATGTAAGAGCACATGTCTATAATCCCAGTGCTCATAATAAGAAATGAAAGGAACGACAGGGGATCTCTCCAAGTTCAAAGCCCAACTTTGAAACTCTGTCTCAAACTACACAGAAGCAAAGGCAAACCAACCCCAATGTTGTTTTCTGACTTCTGTGTGTCAGCTGGAACATATGTACACACACATACCATACACACATATAGTCTACAAACACACAGGCATACATAGACACATATAGTCCACACACATACACACCCATACCTATACAGACACACATGTACACACACACATGCACATGACATACGTACACATACGTGCATCCACATGCACAGACACATACATGTACACATACAGTCCACACACACATACCTGTACACACAAACATACATATACATATATGTGTGTGCAATATGTGTATGTGTATTTTTTTCCCAACTTATGACTGAGATGCAGAGAAAGGAACAAAATCAAGGATTCTACAAAATCAACTTGTTACACAAAAGACATTGGAGTGAAAGTAAAGCCCTGTTAAGTTTATTTATGCAACAGAATCCTTCATTTAACCTGAAAGTTTCTGGAAATTACACCAGAAAACTAGAAACATGAACCATAAAACTAACGGCTAACTAACTTAAAATCAATTACTAATTCATAATGTGAGAGATGGCCTTATGGAATTTAGCTGGACCATCAAACTCATTTAATATTAGATTTTCCAGGGCCAACTCTGATAAGACGTGAGTTGATTTGGCAAGGGTAATGACTGTACCACAAGATCTCCTATTGTACCTGATGAGCAGGAAAGAACAAGAAGAAAGAAAAAGGAGAAATAGGAAATCAACCTGGTGTTTGGGTCATCAAAACACAAGCCAGGAACCAAAGAGCTACATCAGGACTTCCTTTATGTGATGTAACAAACCAGAGCCAAAAAATGAAATCTCATGCAGGTCAGGAGCTGGAGTAAAAAGGACAGTAAGTGGAGATGGCATCCCGCATCTGCTGACCATTGTGCAGTCTCAGCCTTACAAGGTAGGCTGCAAGTGTGTTGTTCTGCACAGTGGCAGAGAGTCAAGTACATTGGACACAAAGGAGGAAGCCTACACTTTACTCAGCTGAGAAATGACCAAAAGCTGAAGTTCAGCCTTCCTGGAGGCTAAGGAATGACATAGGGATGAGTGAATGACATGTTCTGCATTGCATATGTAATTTTAACACTAAAGAACATCTTCAGTGTGACACACAGAAACAGATGAGTCAAAACCCATTGTATGGGCTTGAGACATTGGCTCAGTGGTTCAGGACATTTGCTGTTCTTGTAGAAGACCCTAGTTCAGTCCCCAGCACCCATATCAGGTGGTTTACAACTGTCTATGACTACAGTTTTATGAGATCTGAGGTCCTCTTCTGGTCTATATGGGAACCTGCCTCCATGTGGTGCATATACAGACAATCAGGCACACATATACGCTCAATAACAATAATAAAAATAGAAAATACCATTTCCACAAATCATTAAGGATACCATTGTCTAAAAGAACTTGAGATGAATAAATAAAGTCCAAGAAGTTATGATTATTCCATTATAATTACATAGTCAATTAATTTTATGCATGAATTTTGAGAAAGACCTAAAATTACAAATTGCATAGGCCTTAAATGTAGCTTTGTCACATACTGAAGCACAGAAAGAGGATGAAATTGCTACTATTTTTTACCTACCTGGCTGTTGGGCCACATTCTATATTAGTGACAACGAGCTAAGCCATGAATCTTTTCTAGACTTGCTTGGATTGTTGGAGATTCCTTCTTCACTCTTTTTGGTCCCCTAGGATCTTTCCCTGGTTCTGATTAATTTAGGTTACCCCCATGGTTTTTGCTCACATCCCTCTGCCAGTGGCTTCTGTTTAAGATGAGAATTTCTGGTTGTATTTTCTGCCCAATCTAGCTAAAGAAAGACAATTAATTATAAAATTTATATACAGAGATAATGGTGTTCTGGAACAAAAGACCAAGAGCACAGCTCAGCTCTGGCAAGATGTTTGTACATGCCAGAGTGAACATGAGAAGGGCAGAGGAAAACATTTGGGATTCTATTCTTGCTTTCCACCTTATTGAGGCAGAATCCCTTTCATTGCTGAGTATATCAGACTATCTGGTCTCTGCCATTTCTCTGTGTGAGTGCTGGGATCAGACATGCATGCTGCTCCATATAGCTTTTTATTTTATGTGGGTTCTGGGGATCGAACTCAGACCACCAGGCACTCTCAGCCATTGATTACCCACCTTCCCACCCTGTCAGGCCTTATTCTTTAAAGTCACGTCCAGAGCTACTTGAAGATGTAAAAATTGCTTTTGCTAGTTGTTGGTTTTGATTGAAGCAGAAAAATAGCAGCATATTTTAATGGTTGAAAGAAGTTGACCCTTCAGCTGGAAAGATGGTGCAACAATTAGGAACACACACTGCAGGACATGGTGGTCAGCACTTTTAATCCCAGGACTTGGGAGGCAGAAGCAGGAGGATCTCTGTGAGTCTGAGACTAGCCTGGTCTATAAAGCAAGTTCCTGGACAGCCAGTACTGTTACACAGAAAAACTCTCTCTCAAAAAACCAACCAACCAACTAAACAAACAAACAAAACAACAAAAAATACCCCCCTAAAACCAAACCAAAACAAACCACCACCACCACCACAACAACAAAAACCCCAAACAAACCAAAATAAACAAGCAAAGTGCGCGCGTGCGCGCACACACACACACACACACACACACACACACACACACACACACACACTCTCACATGCTCTTTCAGAGGATGAGAGCTTAGTTCCCAGTTTATATGTCGGATAGTCCATAACTGCCTAAACTCCAACTCCAGGGGATCCAACACCATTTTCCAGCCCCTTTGGATATTTGCACATATGTACACACAGACACATACATACACATATAATAAATAAGCAAATAAATAATTCTTTTTAAAGCAGCCAACCAGTCATGATCTCTGTGCTCATAGGGCCTGTGTGAGCATGGTGCAAGCCTATTACATCCTGGTAGCAATATGCAGGCTACGCATGCAATGGAACAGCCAGCATTAGAGACACAAATGCCAAAAGCTACAACAAGTAACGGGGAGACAACTCATATCAAAACAACTCGAAATGTCATGTCCTTTCTAACAACAGGCAGTTCTAAGGGTTTTCATAAGTAGTTTATATCCATCTCCCTAAATGCATTGCCATACAGATAGGCACATAACAGAGATAATGTTGCATGTTAGATACAAGGGAAAAAAGAACTCAAAATAGGAGATGCACTGTAGGTTTTAATGAGGCATTAACAGCTCTGGAAATTAGAGTACTAATTTGCACGAATTTATGAAGTAAACAAGGAGAACACAGAAAGTGACGGGGGCTGCTGCCCGCCACCTCTGTGCCACACATTTTAAGGGAGTGTCAAATTGATTTTGCAATCCTTAATTATATTCCTCTAATTTTTTTTGTGATGGCTGAATTTGTAAGTATGCAGAAGAAACCAGCTTTCAGCAAACTATTTTTTTCACAGTTAAAATGAATAACATAGCACATTAACACCAATTCAACTGTCATCAAGGAAGAACCAGTCAGCTGTCTGTCCCAGTGTGCACACCCATTTTAGACACAAACCAATCTTAGGAGAAATACCTGGTAGTCTACAAACTATGGTCACTTCTGCTTATAAAAATTTTGTTCTGGCTATGAATATCATCAAAAGGAAAACTATTCTGCAGGAAAAAATGTACTCATCTAGTGATATTGCACAAGATACGTACTGGAGGAACGGCTAGTGGTTAGGATCTGTGGTTGTCTAGTTATAAGAATGACAATTGGATTGTAGCCCCTGTGTGACAAGCCAGGCATTGTACACACTCCACTAAGCCCTGATGAGAAGGATCACAGGGCCCTTCCAGTTTCTAGAAGAGCCAGGACAGCATGAGTCCCTCATCTGGGGAGACATGCTGCTTCAAAGAAACAATCAGAAAATAAGACACTCAATGCCTTCCGGTGGCCTCTGTGCTCACACATAAACACACCCACAAACAATGACACATATTCACACAGATAAAACAATAACCAATCACTAAAAGCAGAAGCTGTACTGCATGTCAGCCTAGCTTAATGAAAACCAGTTTTCTTACGTTGGTAACGGGATACTGATTTGCTCAGGTGAAGGTTGGAAGGCTGAGCATAAACTGGGTAACTCTGCTTACCAATTTTATTGGGGTACAGTCCATATGAAATACAATGCATCCACTTAAAGGATTCACTTCAGACAGTTCTAGGGGGCTGATACACCCATAATTTCATTACCTCCATCAGTACTGAACATTTGCTTCAGCTGTAGGCTGCTCCTTTGTGTCATCTAAATAACGCTGTCCTTTAAAGATTACGTCATCAGCAGTGAGTCCTCTTTGGCTTTCTTTTCTCTGCATGGGAATTTAGACATGCCCATGGTACTCTCATCTGCTCATCCCTTGGCACTGCTCACTGTTGTGCTGCATCACTAAAGGTGGAGATATTTTATGTGTTTGCTATTTGGAAAGTAAAACCAACCCACTGCTGGCCTTTTGAATGATTTCCAGTTTGGGGCTACCATGATGGGAAGTGTCACCACATATTGTGCACATTCTTTTGTGGAGGTAAAATCTTTCATTATTAAAAACAAAAACTTTTGATAGGAACAGTGGGGTCATATGATGGATGTACATTTTGCTGGGTAGATCTGGTAATAGATCTATGGTTCATTCAATTGTTTCTTTTCAGTTTCTCTACAAAGTTTATTTCCTTTTTAATCAACATCAGCCATATTATTTTTCTTCTTACTATTAGTAGTATAATTATTATCTTTGAGCTATATTTTTTTTGACTTAAGGAACAAACAAAACCAGTCTTAGGCTGTACACTTCTATGTGATGAACAACACTTCTCTCTTTTCTTTGAATAGTTCTTCTCCTTTTCTAAATTCCTTCTTAGTCCCTCACCAGTCACTATCTCCAGACTGCCCACATCCTCCTAATTAGAGACTAGTAACCAAACAGTCTCACTTCTCTGCATACCTATGATTTTTTTCCTTTGGGACCACAGGCCTGGAGGTATTGCCCTGTAATCTCCCAGAGGATGAGGCAGGATTCTGAGAGACTCAGACTCTGCATCATTGCTTCTGCTACCACTTAACATCTTAAAGTTTACTTGTGTGCTATTTACAGATTTAATTTCTTTGATACTAATATAAATATGTAAGTTATTTTCAAGGTGAATCTTGTATAATAGGTTACATTTTCATTTTAAACACCCGCAATTTTGTGTTTTCTTTTATCTTTCTTTCTTGTATGTGTGCACGTGTGCAAGTGCACATGAGTGTGTATATGGTTGTGTGTGTGTGTGTGTGTGTGTGTGTGTGTGTGTGTGTGTAAATATACTCATGATGAGAACTGAGCACAAGACCTTGCTCACGATGTACATAAACTCTATGTTTATTTGGATCCCCAGAACTTTTGTGATTTAGGATATAACTAAATTGTCCAGTCAATCCCTAAGTTTGCACTATTGCACAGGATGGCCCACAGCTATGATTCTTCTGCCTGGGCTTCCCAGGTTGCTGGGACTATCAACCTTTCACCAGGCAGACTTAATAATGTCTTTATAATGAACTATGTTTTCAATAATTTTTTTTCTTGTCAGGGGACTTGTGGTGTGTGTCATAGCAAGATATAGAAATCATTTGCCATCATTTCTCTGTTCAATGCATTGGGTACTATACTTGCTTTGCTCAATATCCTGTTTCTAACACTAATCTCAGTGTCTGGGTTAATGGGTGAAATTGGAGCAGAGATGTATATGGACTGAAAGAAATAAAAAGCAAAGCAGAGGCTTAAAATACAGGTTGCAGAAAATAGAAGGACACACATATTGGGACTACTGAGCTTATTCCTGTTCCCCAAGAGGACATGGTGACCCTATCCTGTTCCCCAAGAAGACATGGTGACCCTATCCTATTCCCCAAGAGAACATAGTGATACTATTCTGTTCCCCAAGAGGACATAGTGACACTATCCTGTGTTCTATGAGGACACAGTTATCCTATCCAATTCCATAAAGGGGATATGGTTACCTTAATGACATTTACTCTCTGTGGTGGAGATATTTTATGTGTTTACTATTTGGAAAGTAAATAATAATCAAGAAAGAATTTACAACAAAGAAGAAGGAAATTTCTTATAATGATAGATCAAAGAGTGACAAGCAGGTTGGAAAATAAACACAGCAAGGGAGTCTTACATTTTAAGAAAACTGATTGGAACAATAGGGAAGAAGTTGGAGTTATGGTTACAATGCATCCACATACTGAAACTAAGGCAATAAACTTAGAACTGAAGCATAGGGCAGGTAAGCCTCCAGGAAAGAAGGACATTTTAATAAAAATAATAGGAGTTTGTTGCTTGGATAAAATGAAATGGAGTGTCATGGGTAAGTAGAAGAGAAAGGTTATTAAATAGTGACATGAAGACTCATGTATTTTAGGCACATAAATGTATTTATGTAATGAAGGGCCCATCCTTCAAGTCCTGACTTACAGAACACCAGCCACAAGAATGTGGTAACAATCACACAGGTGTAGTCTGTTAACCCTGCAGATGGACTCCTACATTGGCATCTGTTGATAGTCCATGGTCCACATGGAAAAAATAGATTGAGAACAGGAGGGTGGACCTAAGTGATCAGCTCACACCGTGATGGCAGACAGACTTTACCCTTTAGGCGTCTGACACAGGAACCTGCACTGTTACTACTGTCACCACTAACTTCTGCACCAGACTGTGAGTGTCAATAGCCCCAATGCCCTTGAAGGAGATTCAATCAGCAAGACACCATGAATCCATCCATAACATTGATCATTGTTGTTTATAAACCACTTCCAAGATTAAAAGTGCTTTTTATTGTTCTGTATATGTTTATTATGACTGTTGTCTTAAACCTATTGCAATAAGCCTTAATGATTTGTATTAGTAAAAGTGTCAAATTCTCATTAACCTCAAAATTTAATAACCCTGAGATCCTAACCTAAGAGATGGTGACAAACTGCCTTCTAGCAAGAGACAGATTAGTAATGGTGGGCAGACGACAACCACTGATCTAATAATATGTCTATAGCAGCAAAGTCACCAATGACTAAGTCTCATTAATAATCTTATTTTGTCTCAGTACTACCCAGTTTTAATACACCTACTTCTATATGTAAAGCCAAAAGAGACCAAGCAAACTGAATTATCACTCTACACTATCAGTCATTCAATAAGATGGCATTTAAAATATATAACACATTCTCAGTAATCCTTACAGCTAAGCAATCCTTCTTACAGATTATTTCTTTGCTATCACTCAGTTAATTCTTTAATCAATGAGCATTTTACCACATTTGGTGTGTACCTTACACTGTTTAAGAAATAGGGTTGAAACTATCAGAAGATTGTTGGAATTTCAGTCTATGAAAAACAGAAGCAAATAGCCCATTTCAATAGAGTATAATAAGGTCAAAGATACAGAAATTCTTAATTTCTGTGGAAGTACATAAAAGGTATCTGTAACATGGACTTGGCATGGGAGAAAGGTAAGGGCTGCTGGGAAAATCTTCAGAGGAACACTAAAGCTAATACTTTAACAGTGAGCAGCAGTTAGCTAGATAAGAAGATGGAGATGGAATTTCCAGCATCAAGAGATTGGTGACAGGTAAGATCAACAGTATGTCTCTACACCTTAGCATCCTGCAGAGTGGAATACATTTAGGTAAAGAAGCTGGACCCAAAGATGACCAGAGAGCTGGATGGGAAAGCAACAGGTATGTGGGTGGAGAGAAGAGGCTGAGAGGCAAGAGATGACAGTTGTGCAGAGCTGAGAACATATTAAAAAGTGACAAACAATGGAAGAAAAAAGGTGGTCAGTTGGAGAAAGGCCTACATAAGAGAGAGACTTCACAGAGAGGCACAAACAGGCCAGTTCTGGGTCACAGCTAAAGACATAGATAAGAAGAGTGGCCAGAGCGGGACCAAGTACTCAAAGGTGAGGACCCTATATACAGCCCCACCTCAGGGGCTCTATGAAGTCACTATATTGGAGAGCATGGAGGAAGGAGCAGAGTCAGAGGAAAGCAAAGAACAGAGACTGAGGACAAAGCAGCTTGGTTTCAAGTTGCCTGACTGCATTGAAGTGGGGGTCATTAAATCATTCACACAGGTTTCCCAGGGGATCTCTTCTGACCTCCTCAAAGAACCCTCTACTTGTGGAAACAAATGAGTTGGTGCCACACTGAAAGGGCAGCTTGGATATCATGTGTCTGATCAGGCTGTTCCCTCTCCATCTCCCAAGTTGTGATGCTTCTCTCTTGAAGCTGCACTTCAAGTAAAATACCTAAGCAGAGACTACTCCCGAGTCAAGAGTGTGCAACTGAGCTTCTCCTCCTGAGTCCACTAACCAAAGCTCCATGGCCACATTTGCAGCCTGCTTAGTAGATATGCCTTACATATTATCTGGATAATGTAATTGGAAACTTCCCCACTCAAGTAGAACAAATAGCACATGTTCTCCCAAAACATCTTTCTAGGACACAGAAATCATCTTGGAAATGTAGAGCATTTCAATGGTGATATAATTCAGAATATGTTCTAAATAATAATAAAACTTTACCCTGTTATGGATGTCTAATATAGAAGTAAGTATGATGTTTAAAATATTTCCAATCGATTATTTTGAAAGCATATATAAAATAGTTTGCTTTATAAAATCAAAGGCAGGCTTCCATGACCACAGTGAACATTATACTTTTCTGTCGCAAATTTCTCTCTATACTCATTGATACTGAATGAAAGTGGGAAAAATCAACCCATGTTATATGAATACAGAATGCTATTATGATATGACAATATGTTAAGAGCAGTGAAATATTTGGGAAGATACCAGAGTGGCCACCAGACAGTTGAAGCAGATACATCTGAGCATGTTTTCATGAGTGTGACATGAGGATGTGTGAACATTTGTGCAGTTTATATATCAAGAAAAACAATGCCTATTCATTAATGAGAGATGCAGCAGGCAGATACCATGAATCAACAAAATTAATTCATAGAGTTTGCAGAGAACCAAGAGCTTGGTTCAGTGAAAATAATACTTTCTAATGGCAGGAATGGGGCAGCTTGCCTTACTGGCAACTAAAATTAGTGTGTATATGCATACATGCTCACATACATATGAATATATATATACATATATACCATATATCTTACACACACACACACACACACACACACACACACACACACACACACACATTACTGAGAACCAATACCAGGCCTTGCTCTTGCTAGGCATTCTATCTACTACTGAGATAAAACCCCAACTTTAAAATTATTACTTCAAAGAAAGGGCAATATGATAAACGAATTCACCAAATGAATCGTTTTGAGCGGTGAAGAGTGAGACACAGGTCTTCATAAAACAGCCTTTATGATGAGTTTGGTGAACTGGGAGACACAATCCTCTTCCATTTATCATGCCATTGATGCAGGGCTATAAGCATTTCCTAAGCACTTTTTTAGACTCCTTTTCTATAGCTTAGCAAAGATGCTCATGGTATCATTTGCTCCTGAGATGCCCAGTTACCAGGGCATAGCCTGATTTCTGCTATTCTGAGGTGAGCACACGGACCTTGTTTCTCTCAGGCAAACATACTTATCCCCTCTGATGTTGTCACGATCAGCATTACCTTGTGGCCTGAAGGCCATTGCTCCTTGACTCTCCTGGTGCCTGCTCTTAATTTTCCTTTTCTTTGTCACCATTCTTGTTCATTTGACAGCTGGGCCACAAAGTAGATCTATAGATTTGTTTTTCAATATGAAAGCCAATATCAAAGGTTAAGCAAAATTTGTAACTGAAATCTATCTTGTAAAAACTTAGTTTTTATTCTTTCTTATTTCTTAAAGCACTTTGTAGCCAAAGTACTTGCTTGTACTATAAGGAAAACAAATACAAGGACATCAAGGGTGTTGAAGGTCAGAAATAATGTGCTTTTCCTAATTAGTCCATCTGAAGAAGGTTACCCAACTTTTGTCTTCACTCTGTTTATAATCAGAATTTTTTTTAATGAAGCACATTAACACCCCAATCAGCAAATATAATAACAAAGCATACAAATCATGTACGAAATAACAAAAATGCAGGCCTTTAAGGACTATTGATTTGGGTTGGGGTGTATTTCTCTTTTTGTGCTTGTTAATTACTTGTATTTTGTGGCCTGAAACATCTTTGCCTAGGCATGGGGAAGGTAAGAAATTGAGACAAACATGACTGACAATCACTTAGTGACCTTGGGTATCATAAGGAAAGGAAAGAGTGTCATCTGCAGGATACTCAGCATCTGTGATCACATTTTTCCTGAAGACAAATAAAATGGAATTACACACAGGTGCCTGTGTAAATGCATCTCCCCAGTGGCTGCCACAAAGATCTCCCCAAGGGCAGTCACCCATTCCTGGGAAGGGTCAGCAGTGGAGGGAGTTTAAAAGGCTGGAGTGATTGGCATCCAGATACTATGACAGTCAACCTTCCCTCAAATAATCGTGGACTTGATTTACTAACAGGGAAAAAGGAGTGACAAGGAGAGGGAGGGTCACCTTTGGAATGCCAGTCTGAGCTGATTTCATATTTTTATCTTTACATGGAAAGGACAAAATTCTTAGTATAAATCAAATAGGTACTCTCTGCATTCCTGGAGGAAAAACGGTGAACAAGAACATGATTTCCTTCCATGCCCAGCCTGGGAAGATATCCCATTTGAGTTGGACAAGAGGAAGGAGGCTGGTCTGAAGAGAGAAAATACTGTTGGCTTCATGCAAGCAGGGGGTATTGATTCAAAGTTCCTGCACGATTGCCCAATTATAACTTGGTAAAATAATTTTCAATTTGCTATTTTTTATATACCCCACTGATCCATTTCAAGAGCAAAATACTCATGCTATGTTGATGCATTCTGTTCATATCACAGTTTTCAGATCAGTAGAGAAGAGGAAATGTATATAAATCTTAAGTTATAAAATCTTATTACATGAGAAAATCAAAACACAATATTTGACTTAAGATTCTTGAGATTTGGACTGCAGAGCTGACTCAGAGGCTGTAAGTGTAAACTGTTCTTGTAGAGGACAAGGTGTGGTTCCCAGAACCTACACAGTGGCTCATAATCACCTCTGACTCCACCTCTAGGGCTGCTGATGACCTCCTGTGACCTCCACACACTCCTGTACACACATGGTGCACATATATTAACACTTGAGCACACATAAAATAAAATTTAAATTACATAAACTTATACAAATATTTCCCTGAGTTTTAAACAACCTGATGCCTTGGTAATGACCCAAGACTGAGTCTGAGGAAGCTACATAAATACTTCCCAGTCACAGAATTGGAGCATGAGGGACTCAAAGCACCAGCACCTCACACAGACGTTAGTTTAGTTGATATGGAATATTTGACATTATGCCCAGTATTATAAGATCCAGTTAGCTTTCATATTCGTAAAGACGTGAAGCTTCATGTAGCATTAGTAGCAAAATTTTGCATCAGTAGCAAAACCAAGCATCACATTTAGTATAGAAGATTCCATATACTTATCCCAGATGTAATACTTAGCCAAACATATCTTGTATCCATTAGAATGAATGAATTAATACAATATTTGTTGATTTTCAGTCAATATTACAGAAAATTCTTACTTAGAAATGCTCCCACTAATAGTATGCATTTGAATATTATTAACTATGTGAGAGCTTATAGCTGGTGTTTCAAGAGAGCTGAACAGCATGTATGCGTTCAGAGTATACAGTGTATTAGCTGGACTATCCCATATCATTCAACCTCTCCTACCTGCAAGTAATTGATGCAGTGAATTATGCCAATTGTAAAGAAAAGGAAACAGAGCCACAGGAAAGATTAAGTTTGTCCAAATGCGTTTAACTAATAATGCAGCATAGATCCACACAATAAATGCCTCTACTCTGCTCCCAAAGTCCACTTTTATTCATAAAGACATGAAGGAGCTAATACATAGTCATGAATTTATACTGTGATATCAATGACTGATACTATAATTATTCAAGCTAAGGATTAGAGCATTGAAAATACCATGCATCAGAAAACAAAAACAATGCAAGCATGTCTTAAAGAACAAAGCTTAATCGAGCTCATTATTTTGCTTGAAGGTAGAATACATAATCCTGATCCTAATAACTTTCAATATTAAGCAACATTTGGAACATATATCGGCGTGTTTTGTTTTCATGTTCTCAGGTACAAATTTAAAAGAAAGCATGGACAGGAGATTCACATTTTTTTTTTTTTTTTTTACTGCAGCAATGAGAGTTTTTATTGAGACTTGAACACACTGCTCATGAGCCTTGAAAATATTTCCCCCCATATAAACCTATAAAGGTATACATGACCAGATATTTGCCTTTGCGTTTAAACTTCATTTCTCTTCATTTTTTTGGAAATATTTTAGTGAGTGTTTCAAATTTGATAATAATAGTCAAAAAGAAGGAATATCTTGTCTTGAAATTAAGAGCTTGAGGCAGATAGGTCATATTAGGGATCAATGGGATTTGCTCATTGGATTGAACATGTAACATGACAACATCAAAAAATATAAAGTGTGAGTGGGCTCCGTGTCCCACCCAGCAGTGTAGATGCTCCTTGTGGCTCCATGGAACTAATTTCCAGGTAAGAAAATCTATTTTCAGATGTCATTGGAGATGTGATAAATAAATAGACAAGCAAGCAAATCTGGTGGAACTTGGTTCATTATCAACAAAGAAACCAAAACATGAATTCAAACAGGGCAGTACTGTTGCCTCAGAACTCTTTGGGGGATAACCATGTCTCCTCCTTCTCAGAATCTCTACTTTCACATACTTCAAATTCCTAACTTTGAAGAAACAGTCTTCAGAAATTCCCTTCTGTAGTGTGGCCAAGCCCCACCCCTTGGCTCAGAATCAGTTCAATGGCTGATTCAAACTTGACTTCAGCAGTTACAGTACCTGAGGCAAATCACTCACACATCATGTCTTGCGAGGGCAGAATGCTTCTGTGGGCATGGGGAGGGCTAAATCAAAGACCCGAGTAATACTGAGTTATACTTAGCTCTCTGTTTAGGGGAGATGAGTGTTTAAAGAAAGGAAGTTAGTTTTTGAGGGAATGGGGAGACAGCTTGGGTCAGCACAGTACTTGCATTGCAAGCATAAGGGCTTCAGTACAAAACACAGAACTCACAAGTTTAAAACAAGGTAGGCAGGGTGGCGTGCACTTACAATTCCAGTGCTGGGTAGGCAGGCACAGATGGAACTGTGGGTCTCCCTGGCCAGTCTGCCTAGCCTATTTGGTAAGTTGTAGGTTAGTGAAAGAGACCCTGTCTCAAAGAGAAGATGGATGGTGCCCAGTGAAGGACACTGCTGGGTGTCCTTTAACCTATATACCATGCAAACACACACACACACACACACACACACACACACACA
>CAJQZJ010004750.1:10010853-10036242 GCA_907164525.1 Lophiomys imhausi | reverse complement strand
GTCACTATGGCAGAACTTAGCAGGAGCTGAATGACACAGAACAGCACTGAATGACGTAGGTAGAAATATCTTTGTGCACAGCACACTTAAAGTCAAGTCAGTTGTGGCCATAGGTGTCAACATAGTTCTGTTCATGGAAAATAGAATGCCGAGCTGACCTTGAAGATGACTCAACAAAATTTAAATGACTAACAAACTCCTAACACAAAACATACACACATTGAGGAAATTATTTTTCCTTAGAAATAATTTTTTCTTTTTTTCAGACAACAGGTATTATAAACCACTATAGGTAACCTTAGTCCTTGCCTATATGGCTGTTGACTTCAGTGCATCCTTGATTGGCCCTCTTTCTGGATGAGTAGAAGCTGAGTTACTTGGAAACAACTGAGCCCCTTTGAACTGTGGCCGCTATATGACCAGCACTGCTAACAGAGGCAAAGCCTCTTGTCCTGACCTGCACTGACCTAGTACCAAGCAGGTAACAGAAATAATGGGCCTGGACGATGGGGAGTGGGAGGGAGAGGTGGCCTTTCAGGAACAGGGTGCCCTAGGTATGTCCCAAAAACTAATTGCTAATGTAGGATTAATGACTTTAGGTTGCTAAATCTTGCTTATTTCGTTTTATCACTCTATCTATCTATCTATCTATCTATCTATCTATCTATCTATCTATCTATCTATTTATTTGCCATACTTGAAGTTTAATCTAGAGGATCTCATGCATGCTAGGCAAGCACTCTACCTCCAGCTACATCCTCAGTCTATTGTTCATATTTTCATGCATGTGAAATGATATCAATGTGCACTTCTTGCCTGAGATACAGTGAGGACCATGTTTGTGTCCTTAATTATTCTCTCTCTGTTATTTTGTAAGTCAGTCATTTTCAAGTGCAATTTCTTGGTTTTCATCCTAGACTTAGAGCTGACAGAAATTAAAGCAGGCAGACAAGCAAACATCACTTTGAAGGGCAAATAGAACATCCACTGTACAGCACCTCACCAGTGCTAGGGTAGGCACAATGAGTTCTAGGTACTGCAGTAGCTTGAAGCACAACTGCGCTGCCTGAGGTGACCGTGCTAGCAGCCATGGCCTGAGACTTGTCTCAGTGACTGCTCAGTGATCTCTGCTGAGGACAGTAAGACCCGGAGCACTCATAGATCCTGGATAGTGGCAACTTCTTGGAGCTGCTAAAAGACTCTACTAGTAAATGGTGATTAAAAACTTTCCATGTAGCCAGGCGGTGGTGGCATACACCTTTAATCCCAGCACTCGGGAGGCAGAGGCAGGCAGATCTCTGGGAGTTCAAGGCCAACCTGGTCTACAGAGTGAGTTCCAGGACAGCTGCGGCTATACAGAGAAACCCTGTCTTGAAAAACCAAAACAAACAAAACCACAACAGAGCTCCTCCAAAACCCCAAAACCAAACCAAACAAAAAACAAAATACTTTCCATGTATTCTGAAAGGAAAATCAAACTAACAACTGAGTTATTGAAAATGAAGGCCAATGCTCAAGTACGACACCTTCTTGTTTGTTTGTTTGGGATGGGGTTTATCTATGTAACTCTTCCTGGCCTAGAACTTGCTGTGTAGACCAAGCTGGTCTGAAACTCATACAATCCTCTTGCCTCTGCCTCCTGAGTACTGGAATTAAAAGAATGGACTGCCATGCCCATATTCAATGATTTCTTTTTGCTTTATACAGTTGTTTGATGGCTAACATTCATCTCTACTTTAAGCATGCAGGCTGAATTTGAGAGGTGAAAGCAAAGAAAGGAATGAATACAACTATAACCAAAGCTTTTGACCAGGAACCCAAACTATGTTTATGGTTCTTTTAATTTATATTTGTATTAATACAGCTTTGTACAGAAAAAGAAATGTCCTCTTTTAAGAAACATGAAGTAGTGTGACTCCAAGAGTTGAAATCCTTTGGGTACAATGGGAAATTCACCTTTAGAGCATAGAAAGAAATATTGCTAGTTATCTCGAGATGCTGGCCAACTTTCCAAAAAAGAAGCAGCCAGCTTCAATTCTATTTCAGCTCTCAGAAGGAGCAGAGCAAAAAGTTCATTGACTTAAATAGAAAATTAACAATTGCATTCATCTGGTGCTGCCAGAATCTGTGTGACATTTTTATACATGTATGAGTTTTATATGTATGGCTTCTCTTGGTACTCTCTGCCAAAAATAAAGCTAAATGGGGTGTTTTCACTTGTCATTCTAGTAATCCAAAACAAAATAAAGAGATAAACCAGCTTGAAACTCTTTGCATGTAGCTTGTGTTTGGAATTGAAACTCCCTTGAATAATTTTCTCTGGCTACCTGTGCTTGGTTACAGGCTTAGGTGGGCAAGAGAGCCCCACACAATTTTAGTCTTGAGCTCTGCAATGCAAGGAAAAGAAGAATTACAAGATTTATATTATAATTTGAATTTTGCATGCATGCATATGTGTGCATGTCCATGTGTTGCTCATTTCCATGTGTATATGTGCATGCATGTGTGTGTGTGCATATGTGTGGTGGAGGTTTGGAATTCTTTTGAACACAGTTATGTTGAATTAATATGCAAAGGTTACATAAGGGCTTCTGAAATACAGACTTTTAAATGGGGCACACAAAATCAGCCTAAAGACTTACTTCTGTCAGGAACACCTGTCAGCACAGGTGGTCCTGGTCAACAGGTGTACCTTGCAAGGAGGGCATCAGGTTGACCAATGAGAAAACAGTCTGATGCATAATTAAGAGACAACAATATAAAGGAAAGCCCAGGAAACAGGAGAAAGGGCTTTTTGCTTGTCCTTGCTTCTGAATGCTTCTTAGCTACTCATCACTGCCTAACTAGCTATGGAGACTTGCTGAAGATTGTATCCTAGGAGGGCAAGCAAGCCCATGAAGGACAAGAAAAGCCGCAAAAAGTGGCACCTGCCAGGAGCAAGCTCAGGCATGCAGAAGAGGTGTAGTGTTGGACCTGCTCAGAGAAGGTTCTTAAGAACTGGTTGGGCAGCCATGCACCTGGAGCCTAACAGACAGAAAAGGCCTGACCTCAAGCAGAAGTGTGCCAGAGGTCTGTGACTAGGCTAGTGGATAGTGAGGAGACCGTGGCCTCAGGTGGGATCAGCCCAGAGGCAGCAAGCTTGTGCTAGCACAATGGGACATGGTGTAGGACCTGCCCAGAGGTTTGTAAGAACTGGGCAGACTGAGGAGAGACTTGCTGACTGGAGCAGAGAGGCTGAGGAAGGCTGGCCAGTGCTGAGATAGACAGAGAAGGCTGACCTCAAGTGGACGTGAGGTTGCCATAGCAACACCAGAGCCAGATGACCACTGAGTGACTGCTGATTGCAATGTTTCTGCAGACAGACTGCTGACCAGTTGCCCTCAAAAGACCTGTCCCTGAGGATGGTGTGATATGGATATCCTTTCTAAAGTGTTAGGGTTGGTTGGTAGATGGTTATAGATATTAATAAATGTAGTTTAAAAGTTATGCCTACACGTGTGTGTGTGTGTGTGTGTGTGTGTGTGTGTGTGTGTGTGTGTGTATGTGTGTGTGTGCGTGTGAGTGTTTGTGTGTAGATCAAAAGGGAATCTTGGGTGTTATTATGTCACCTCTGAACTTTGCCAGTCTTCTTTGAGGCAGGATTCCTGGAGCTATAGACAGATCAATCAGTCCAGACTGGCTGGCCAGTCAGCCCCAGGAATGTGCCTGTCTCTGTCTTCTTGTGCTGGGATTACAAACACACCATAACACCCAGAATTTTCATGTGGTGCTGGTGACCAAAATCTACAGGTCCTCCTAGGCAAATGCTTTGCTAAGTAAGTCATTCTCTTGCATCTGTCCCTTCTAATCTACTAATAAGCTAAATAAATAAGTGAATAAATGAATGAATGGATGAATGAATGAATGATATTTGAGCTCTCCTCTTGTTATAGTCTCTACATCCCACATAGGATTCTCCAGCATATCGAGCACATGAACCTGAAATTTTTAGTTTGAAAAACACCATCTTATCCACTTCCATTGATATCCAAAAGCACATGAGGAGTTATTTTTCTACATCCATTCTATTTAATCTAAATACTTGAAGCTTAGATAAATGTTAATCTTTCAGCATTGGATGAACAGCCTTTTACTCAACAGCATTTCTTAAAGCCCCTATGTTTGACTTCCTTACAATTCTACCAACTAAATGGGAAATAATGGTGAAATCATGGACCATGCTGCTATTCCACCTTAACAGCACAATCTATAGCACTTCTTAATTAGAAATATAACTTTAGAACTAAAATTAAAAATGAAAAGAATCACAAAGGCTCTGTAGTTACTTTTTTCAATACTTTCTAAGGTGAGATCTCAGCTTTGCCTTCAGTCTCGCAAACAGTTTATAGACAAGGACACTCATCTGTGGAGAGTCCACTGAAATCAATGACAACTGTTCAAGTGGTAATACACAAGCATCTCTATTCACAGAGAATTGTTCCACCCAGCAATTGGAATGTTCCCCCAGAGGATGAGTTAAATTAGAGGTAGTGGCTTATCCTTTTGCTTAAAAACAAAGAAACAAACAAAAACCCCTAAACTTCCAGCTGGCGTGTTTTAGCTTTTCAAACAGAGGGGACAACTGTGGATGTTTGCAGGGTGGATACCCTACTGATCTGTCATGGTTTTCATAGATCCTCTACAGCCAGTAGAGGGAATTGAGTGGAGCTGTCAATCAACTAAGCTGGACACACACACACACACACACACACAGAGAGAGAGAGAGAGAGAGAGAGAGAGAGAGAGAACTTAAAATAAGGATGGTTCCTTGTCAGATTGCCAAAACAAAGAGATTATAGATACACAAATATGTTTTTAAATAGTTTGTAATCTTGGCACAGCAAATGAAGAGATAACTTGAGCAAAGGGAACAACTTTAGACTTCTAGAGATACTTCACATTAATTTTCTATGCCATAAGTATTTTAGCAAAATCATTCAAACTTAATATTATTTGCATGAGTTTCCCCATCTAAAAGAATTTTCAGTACAATCCATTGACAATAACTGTCAATTAACAGTTTACCTTATCCTCTTGGGGTAGACTCTTTCACTGATCCTTGATCTTGCCTTTTTTTTTTCCAGCTAGACTGGCTGCACAAGACGCTCTAGCAATCTCTCATCTCTACCCACGTCCAGCACTGGGTCACTAACACCCACAGGCGGCCATATCTGGTTTCCATGCAGGTTCTGAGGGGCTGAATTCAAGTCAACAGTAACTGCTCACATCCACCAAACCAATTACTCAGCTCCTCAAAAACTTTTCATTTTATGGAGAGTGTTCTAAAATGCTAGCTAATCTACATCTTTTATGCAGCATTTGTTACTTATTATCTGATTAACAGCATACTGTAATGAATACATTTACACTTGCAAAATTTATGGAGTGTGGAGTCTCCAGCAAGACAGACTCACAGAGATCTCTGCATTTGTTTTCAAAACCTTGTATATGAAGTCTGTATGGACAAGTCACTAAAACAGATAGCATTTATTTCCTGCTGTGACCTAGGCATCCAGACATGACCAGAGGTTCAATGGTTCAACATGTGTAGGTAACTGACTAACATAAGACAACCTTAGGCACTTCGTCAAAAGAAAACTATTTTGACTTTTTCTCAAAGATCTAAAACAATGTCAGGAAATGTTACTTTCCAAACATTGGTTGGCCTGAACATGGCATGTAGGCTCTGAGACTGAGACCTAAGAGAGAATTCCCAGGAGGCAGTGCCTCTGGTCAGTAACAGTGTACAGAAGAGGAAAGGCTTCTCTATAGTAGCCTAGAGATCACTCAGTGCTGTCTTATTGACCAACACTTTTCCGACTCTAGAGATCAAAATATATTTTTCTACTTTCTTCCTGTTTTCTAGTCAGCATCATGTGAGTGTGCTCATAGAGGAAATGTTCTAATCCATCATTTGATCTCTCTTTTCTTTAGTTATGTCCTCACTGAGAGTCATGGTTGAGTTTAGATGGACCAAGCAGCAATTCTCAGTCAGAAAACTAGGAAGGGGTGCCTGACATACAGGTCTCCTTGGACTTCAAGGAAGCTGACCTCAGCCTTCTAGCACTTCTGCTTCAGCACTCAACTGTCATTTCTTTACACTGAATGTGGAATACAGAATGATCTTTCTATGTGCGCCATGTCATAGAAAGGCTACAAAGTATGACTTCCAGAGACCTCAAATGAACTTGGTTCCTAAGGATTGTTGTCATCACGGTCTTTCAAATGACTGTAGATCAATTGTCCATAACTAACACTTCCCCAGTCTAGAAAGAAGACGACCTATTATTTCCTGTAACTACACACAGAGTAGCTAAGATGACAGCCACAACCAGCATTCCCTAAAGTCCGCCATTAATATAAGAGGTAGTTGCTCTGAGTGTAATTACAGCATCCTTGCTACACCAACTTGAAGCTTTTATGGGGCCCATGCAATTAGTTTCTTAAACGTATCGTAACACTTGCCTGTCTGACAGCACAGTATTGATTTTTTAATCATTTTCAAGTCTCCTCCAGCACAAATAAATGTACTATAGTTACAGTTAATGCACTGTGTACACGCATTAAACATGGATGTGACACAATTTATTATTTTGTGATAGATAGAATCCAAGTGGTCCATCTCAGAAAGTGTCTCAGTGATCTAACATCAGTATGGGTGTTACCATTGTCCTTGGTCCTCTGAATTCTTTAACTTAAAACAGCGAGAGACCTTTTCTTAATAAGATACTTAGGCCTTCCAAAAATAAAATAGGAGGGGTGCTGCATATAAATCTTTTATATATGCCAGTGAGGGAGAAAAAATTTAATAGCCTAGCAGAGAAGAGAGTTTGTATTTTCCTAAAGGGGTCACTGTGGGACCAATGGAGACTTTGCTCCCTAGCATTTTTGCCTATTCAATTTCTTTCCTTGAAGTTTGGTTTTATTTATTTTTTTTTTTTTTGAGGGTGCATCTTTTCAAATTATTTTGGAAGGACTCGAGCCTTTCCAATTCAGTCAAATTTTACATATTCAAATTGTTATTTAATGATCGGCTAAAGGTACAGGATGAGAACACTGCAAAGGTAAAGCTGTTTTGTAAAGGTGCTTCCTGCATGGCCTTTCTGCATGCCCAAAAGGCTAACTGGAAGCCTGATAAAAGTCACATATCCAAAAGCAGTCCTGGTCCCTGAGGTCGTCGCACATTGCACAAGCCAGCCTTTTCCTTGGGTACATCTGTGCCCTTATAAGTGAAGTTGGTGAGTAAAAAGCAGTTAATTTTGTTTTGTTAGAAATAATATCATTTTAGTTTTAGCATCGAAGACAGATGCCAGCATTTCTCTCGGAACAGATGGCAATTCCGTCTAATAGTGCATCTCTGTATTAGTAAGGTCTGTTGTGTATACAAACAGTAATAAACACTAGGTAAGGATCAAAATAAATTTTAATTGTTGACATTAAATCCTGGCAGCACAGACTAAGGCTGCAATATTCCTTTTTCAAGTCTGACACATTTACCAATGCTGCAAAAGCCTTTCTGAAAGCTGCCAGGACCCAGTTACATTGAAAGCATGTTTGTACACTCTTGGCTTGTTGTCAGCCAGAATACCTGTCTCCACATGAATGCCACGGCATTAATTCCATTATCTATGAAGATTATTTTTAATGTTCCCAAAGAAGATAATACATAATTAAGAAACAAAAGAGTGGCCCATGTAATTGTTCCATCAGGGGCCACAGTATTGTCCAAACTACTTAAAAAAAAAATCCTAAGTAAAGATTCCCCATCAAACTCATCATGCTAGATGCCAAGTGGAACAGTCCTAACCTTTGCTCTAAGAGACTCATCTTGTTACGCAGTCCACAGGGCTTCACAGACAATCACAGCTTCTCCAGATCTGCTTTCCATTGGCTTCTTGGGGGTCAAATGTGCCAACAGCACAGAGTCCTTCTCCATAACACCTCTGGTGATTTAGCATTACACATAGTGTCCCTCATTTATCTTGGGAAGCTGCCATGTTTAAAAATAATCGTAACAAAAAAATAAGGTAACACTTGGATTAGCTTGGCTTTCAGATGCCAGCTCAATAACAAACATGCTTTGCAACCATATTTCTTTTTAAAAAATGGATGTATTTTTTTAATCACGAAAAATATATTGCTCCCACCATATGGGCCAAGCAACGACTCACCAACCGATTTAAGATGCAGCATATTGGGCTGACCATATGTTCCAATGCTGTTGAATGGCTGAGTGATTCATGCCCGTCACATTCTAGTATATCAATTAAAGCTCCTTGAAGTCTGCATGATTTGTGCCTCTGTTATTAAACCCTGCTAATTCATCCCACTTACACATCTGTTATAAATCTCTAGGAGTGCTGCATGATTCATGGCAATCTGTGAGCATGCTACAGCAAATTCTTCTCCTTGTAATTAACAGTAAATTGTTTTACTGCCATGCAATGAATTTTTCAGTTATATCGCAAATGAACTCCTAAATGTGCGGGCTTTTTTTTCCCTAAGAACTGACTTATATCATTAGGCAATTAAAAAGTATTGCTTTGAACCAAAAGCTTTTAATCAAGAGAAATACAACTTAAATATTGCTTAAGAGTCCTGGCAATTTGACATGGTGTTTGCAAGTATGAAAATAATCTCCATTGAGAGAGAAAACAAATAGACAGCAAGTTCTCCCAGGCTCAGGATCTCCCTCCTGAGAGGTAGAGGGGCAGCCATAGATGGCACATGGAAGTCAAGTGTCTGCCCAGAAACTGTTTTCTTGGATGGGCCTTAAGTCAACCTATCACTCCCAAATTTCTCAGGCTGCTTTACACTACTCTCACTGCAGAACGCTGTCTTTACTTTTGAAATAAATAATTGGATAATTAGCCAAGTTGAATCATCAGAGGACTGCAGGGCTGCTCAAGTGTTCTTGTCAAAGGTGAAGCGAATTCATTTCAGCCCAGCAGATCTTCCAAGAGCCTTTGATTTCCCCCCTCACTTTCTTGGCAGCAGCCTCGGATTCATGAGTCCATACATCAAGTTGGTAGTTTTTAACAACAAATGGAATTAAATTCAAAGAAGGGAGACTAATTGAAGGACAGCGACAAAAGTGTCGGGTGATATGCTTTTTAATATGGCCTGCCACATTTGCATGATAATTTTTCCTTTTTAGCATGGAGCAGAAAGTGACTAGCTTAATGAGGGATTATTCAAGACAGGAAGGAACAAAATACATTCATAACTAGGAACAAAGATGGCATTATGAGACAGAAACTGGTGACCTCAGAGAAGGCGCAGGATGATTGCCTTACGCACTCGGAATAAAACGGTAGAAAATATTTATATTAGTATCACTAATGACTATATAGACAAGATTGTTGTAATTAAAATTATAAATTAACATATTAAGAGTGCTTGTTTAATCACTTTGGGTCCTATTCACAATGAAAAGACTTATGTCCCTGCATGCAAACAAGGTGGGTTTTCAATCCAGGAGAAAGGAGATCTATCTACACTCCACTTTAGGTCTTAGAGAGAAAGCTTAATGCACCCCTAGTTACTTAAAAGGAGACTGGTGCTTCTCAGCTTGTAGTCTCGAGGCCAATGACAAGTAAAAGAAATAACATGGCATTCCTTTAGAAATGGATTTCCCAAAGAAAGACTTAAGCCTGCCAGTCTGGAAAAAAGGTAGAAATTCACAAATGTCATCAGTGAAAAGGGCAATCTTTTGTTGATTTATAGCATGGATTTGAAGAAGGTCCAGCCCATCTGGTAACTTCCCCTAGACAACCAGGAGCAATTCCACAGCCACCAACTCAAGCTTTTCCAATTGCTCCATGGAAAGCCTGTCCCTCAGATCCATTGAGAACCCATGCAGGTATCAAACCCAGACCTAATATAGTACTCCTGGTGTAGCATACCCATTCTATCAATGCACCCGAAAATATTTAAGATAAATCATCTGGTTCTCAAACTTTTTCATAAAATAGACAGATAAAACTTCACAAGTATCTTTAAAAAAATAGTAATGAGAACAGCGAGAGATCCAAGATGGCACCATCCCTAGAGCATGGTATCTGAGTAGTAGGTGAATGAGATTAGTCACTGTGGAGGTCCCACAGCTGATTGTGAAACACAGACAGTGTTTGAACTTCCGAGGTGAACACTCATACTGGTCTTCATGCGAAACAGCTCACATAGGCCCCAGGAACACCACAATGAGATCAGAGAAGAGCGCCAGCCAGAGCAGATCTAGCCCATGAGCGGATCCAGCCCATGGCTCCACCCTGCCTGTCTTCCAGATATCCAGCCTCCACAAAGACCTGTACACCCAACTGGGAAAAACAGCCAAACCACAAGAACAAAGGTAAGTAAGATTTTCTTTCCGGAGGTCCCAACATGGCAGCACATTATGCACTGTAGCTGAGAGGCAGAGACCTAACCCAGTCACAGCAAAGCAATTAGGAGCCAAGACTGACTGCAAACAGAGCCCGGTGACTATGTGTTTGCCACAAACATTGAGGTGGGTCACTCACCCTAGCACCCAAGCCTTTGAGGCAGTCAGCAACAGGCACACCGAGGCTAGCACCCCTCTTGGGTAGAGCTCCCTGCCTGTATGGTCAGTCTAGCTACTGAACCAGAATGACTGTGTCAGGGAGGGGAGAACACAGGCCCAATCACAGCTCTACCTGACTTTCTGAGGAGACCTGCCAGCTCCCAGGTCCTCAGAGGATAGCCCCTTCTCCACTCCAATCCCATGTATACAGGTCCAATTGGGTCACAATCAGTTTAGGAGAGTAGCAGTGACTCTCCGAGAACCAGTCTGTTACAGAAACCTACCCACCATCCAGAGGTGGACACCAGGATCTCAGGATCACACAGCCCCCAGAACAGGGTATTTTTCTGAGCACCAAGGCCAACTGGCATCAGAAACAATCAGACAACACCAGGGCCAACCAGATGACTAAGGGCCAATGGAAGAACACGATAAAAAAAGAAACAAACAAATAAACAAAACCAAAGCAATATGTTGTCTCCAGAACCTAGCTATAATGCTACAGAAAACTCTAGAAATTCTAACACAACTGAAACAAAGGAAACTGACCTTACTCCTATACTGATATTAAAAATAGAAGGCTTAAGGGAGGAAATCAAATACCTCAGAGAGCTACAACAAAGTACTGCAAAAGAGGTGATGGAAATAAATAAAGCTCTTAAAGAAATGGAAGACCTGAAAAGGGAAGTTGAAGCCATAAAGAAAGTACAAGCCAAGACATCCACAGAACTGGAAAACCTTAGGAAAAGAGAAAGAACCACAGACACAAGTATCACCAACAGAATACAAGAGATGAAAGAAAGAATCTCAGGCACAAGGGGTAAAATTGAAGAAATTGATACATCTGTCAAAGAAAATGTAAAATCCAAAACAGTCCTGACACAAATCTTCAGGAAATCAAGGACACTATGAAAAGATGAAATCTCAGAACAATAGGAATAGAAGAAAGAGAAGATTCCCAGCTCCAAAGACCAGAAAATATCTTCAACAATATCATGAATAGAATTTCCCAAACCTAAAGAAAGAGATACCTATAACTGTACAAGAAGCCTACAGAACGCCAAATAGATTAGACCAGAAAAGAAAATCCTCCTGCCACATAATAATCAAAACACTAAATTTACAGAACAAAGAGAGAATATTAAAAGCTGTTAGGGAAAAGGGACAAGTAACATATCATGGCAAACCTATCAGAATCATACCTGACTTTTCATCAGAGACACAAAAAGCCAGAAGGGTCTGGACAGATGTCTTGCACACCCTAAAAAAACACAAATGCCAGGTGAGACTACTATTTTCAGCAAAATTGTTAATCAACATACATGGAGAAAACAAGGTAGTCCATGAAAAAAACTAAACTCAAACAGTATCTATGCACAAATCCAACTCTACAAAAGATGTTAGAAGGAAAACTCCAACTCAGAGAGGTTAAGTACACACAAGAAACATAGGAAGCAAATAACCTGATGGCACAAAACCTAAAGAAGAGAAACTCACACACTATTTCCACCAACATCAAGATGGCAGGAAGTAACAATCACTGGCCATTAATATCACTCAACATCAATGAACTCAATTCCCCAATAAAAAGACACAGGCTAGCAGAATGGATTAGAAAATGGAATTGCACATTTGGCTGCTTACAAGAAACACACCTCAGCAAAAAAGATAGTATTATCTCCAAGTAAAGGTCTAGAAAAAGATATACCAAGCAATTGGACCCAAGAAGCAAGCTGGAGTAGCCATTCTGGTATCCAATAAATTAGACTTTCAACCAACATTAATCAAAAGAGATGGGGAAAAACACTTCATACTCATTAAAGGAAAAATCCACCAAAATGACATCTCAATAATGAACATCTATGCCCCAAATGTAAGGGCACCCACATTTGTTAAAGAAACACTACTAAAGCTCAAATCCCACATTGAACTCCACATATTAATAGTGGGAGACTTCAACACACCACTCTCACCAATGGATAGATCAACGATGCAGAAACCAAACAGAGAAATAATGAACCTGACAGACACTGTGAATCAAATGGACCTAACTATATAAGCAAATATATTTATCCCTCTCAGGTCTCTGAGGTGGTTGAAGAATAGACAGATAGAATCTTATAGTTAAATGTTGAACTGTTTAGGAATCAACAGGGTGTTATAGATCTAAGAAGATACTCTTAAAAGTGTGTTGCAAGATAGTATGAATGTTGAGTCACATATAGACCTTTAAACTCATGGAGTTGGGTAGATAGTAGAATGTTAAAGTCAGGGGCCAAATAGGTATAATCTGAACATTGGGAAGGTATACTGGGCCAATTTACTCTCATAAATGTGGCATATTTATATCTATTGTTTTGTATAATACTTACTGTTATAAGAGAAGGAACCAGCTGTTGGACTGAAAGGGGAAACTTCTGGAGGGAAGAGGGTGGAAGGGCGGGATAGGAAGGGGGAATAGGGAGGGGTTTGTTACTGAGATGTAACTTGAAGAAAAAAAAATAAAGTATTTAATTAAAAAAAAAAACTCATGGAGATGGTTAGATAGTAGAATGTTAAAGTCAGGTGCCAAATACATATGGACTGGACATTGGGAATGTATGCTAAGCCATATAACTCTTATAATCGTGGCCTATTTATTTCTGTTGTTTTGTATTGTATTTATAGTTATAAGAAAAAGAACCATTTTTTGGACTGAAAGGGAGAGCTGTTGGGGGAAAAAAAGAAATACCTTAAACTAAAAAAAAAAAAAGAAAAGAAGGGAAGAGGATGGGGGGGTTGAGGGGGAGGAGGGTGGAAGGGTGGGACTGGAGGTGGGAGTAGGGAGGGGATTGTGATTGAGATGTAACTTGAAGAAATAAAAAATAAATTATTAAAAAAAAGAAAAAAAAAAAAAACAAATGGACCTAACTGATATCTACAGAACATTTCACCCCAAAACAAAAGAATATATTTTCTTTTCAGGACCTCATGGAACCTTCTCCAAAATTGACCACATAAGTCACAAAACAACCCTCAACAGATATAGGAAAACTGAAATTACCCTTTGTAATTTATCAGACCATCATGGAATAAAGCTAGACTTCAACAATAACAAAAACAACAGAAAACTTGCGAACACATCGAAACTGAACAACTCTCAATGACCTCTGGGTCAGGGAAGAAATCGAAACAGAAACTAAAGTCTTCTTAGAACTCAATGAAAATGAAAGAACAGCATACCCAAACTTATGGGACTTAATGAAAGCAGTGCTAAGAGGAAAGTTTATAGCACTTAGTGCCTTCAAAAAGAAATTGGGGAGTTCCCACACTAGCAACCTAAAAGCACACTTGACAGAGCTAGAAGAAAAAGAAGCAAATACTCCCAAGAGGAGCAGATAGCAGGAAATTTTCAAACTCGGAGTTGAAATCAATAGCTTAGAAACAAAAAGAACAATACAAAGAATTGAAAAAAAACTAAGAGTTGGTTCTTTGAGAAAATCAACAAAATAGACAAACCCTTAGCCAAACTAAAAGGTAGAGGGAAAATACCCAAAATCAACAAAATCAGAAATGAAAGGAGGGAAATAACAACATTCAGGAAATCCAAAGAATCATTAGGTCCTACTTAAAAAACTTGTACTCCACAAAATTGGAAAATCTAAACAAAATGGACAATTTTCTTGATAGATTCCGCCTACCAAGGTTAAATCAAGAACAGGTAAACAAATTAAACAGTCCTATAACCCTTAAGGAAATAGAAGAAGTCATTAGAAGTCTTCCAACCAAAAAAAGCCCAAGGCCAGATGGTTTCAGCACAGAATTCTACCAGACCTTCAAACAAGAGCTAACACCATACTCTTCAAACTCTTCCACAAAATAGAAACAGAAGGAACACTGCCAAACTTATTATATGAGGCCACAGTCACACTGATACCTAAACCACACAAAGACCAATGGAGAAAGAAATTTTAGATTAATTTCCCTTATGAACACGGATGCAAAAATACTCAATAAAATAGTTGCAAACCAGATCCAAGATCATATCAAAAGTACCATACACCATGATCAAGTAGGCTTTATCCCAGGGATGTAGGGATGGTTCAACATACAAAAATCCATCAATGTAATCCACCACACAAACAAGCTGAAAGAAACACACACACACAAACACACAAACGATTATCTCATTGGACAATGAAAAAGCATTTGACAAAATCCAGCACCCCTTCATATTAAAAGTCTTACAGAAATCAGGCATATAAGGACCATACATAAACATAATAAGGACAATTTACAGCAAGCCAATAACCAATATCAAACTAAATGGTGAGAGACTTAAAGCATTTCCTGTAAACTCAGGGACAAGGCAAAAGGCTGCTCATTCTCTCCATATCTCTTCAACATAGTACTTGAACTTTTAGCTAGAGCAATAAGACAACTAAAGGAGATCAAAGGGATACAAATTGGAAAGGAAGAAGACAAAGTGTCCCTATTTTCAGATGATATGATGTATACATAAGTGACCCCAAAAATTCCACCAGAGAACTCCTACAGCTGATAAACTCCTTCAGCAAGGTGTCTGTATACAAAATTAATTTTAAAAAATCAGTAGCCCTTCTTTATACAAATGATAAATGGCCTGAGAAAGAAATTAGGGAATCAACACTCTTCATAATAGCCACAAATAATATAAAATACCTGGGGGTAACTCTAACCAAGGAAGTGAAAGATCTGTACAACAAGAACTTCAACTCCCTGAAGAAAAAAATTGAAAAAAAAAATCAGAAGATAAAAGATATCCCTTGCTCTAATGTAGGATTGACATAATAAAAATGTCCATCTTACCAAAAGAAATATATAGATTCAATACAATTCCTATAAAAATACCACCATAATTATTTACAGACCTTGAAAGAATAATTCTCAAATTCATATGGAAAAAAATACACAGAATAGCTAAATCAATCATGTACAATAACAGAACATCTGGAGGTATTACCATCCCAGATTTCAAGCTGTACTACAGAGCAATAGTAATAAAAACAGCATGGTACTGGTATAGAAATAGACCAGTTGATCAATGGAATAGAATCGAAGACCCAGAAATAAACTCACACACCTATAGTCACTTAATATTTGACAAAAATCTCCAAAACCATACAATGGAAAAAGGAAAGCATCTTCAAGAAATGGTGCTGGTCTAACTGGATGTCAACATGTAGAAGAATGCAAATAGATCCATACTTATCACCTTGCACAAAACTTAAGTTGAAGTGGATAAAAGATATCAACATAAATCTAGACACACTAAAATTAATAGAAGAGAAAGTGGGGAAAAACCTGTACCTCATTGGCACAGTAGTAACTTCCTGAACAGAAAACCAATAGCTCAGGCTCTAAAAAAAAAATCAATAAATGGGACCTTATGAAACTGAAAAGGTTCTGTAAGGCAAAGGACACTAACCTTAGAACAAAATGGCAGCCTACAGACTTGGAAAAGACCTTCGCCAACCTGACATCCAACAGAGGGCTAATATCCAAAATATATAAAGAACTAAAGAGACTAAACACCAAAAAATCAAATAACCCAATGAAAAAATGGGCTATAGAGCTAAACCAAAAATTCACAAAAGAAAAATTTCTAAATTATTCAAGAGGCACTTGAAGAAAGGATCAACATCTTTGGACATGAGGGAAATACAACTCAAAATGACTCTGAGATTCCATCTCACACCCATCAGAATGGCTAAGATTAAAAACTCAAATGATAGCATATGTTGGCGAGGTTTTGGAGAAAGAAGAACACTCCACCATTGCTGGTAGCCATGCAAACTTGTACAACCACTTTGGAAATCAATCTGGAGATATCTTAGAAAATTGTGAATAGTTCTACCTCAAGACCCAGCCATACCCCTTCTGGGCACATATCCAAAAGATTCTTTACCAAACCACAAGGACATTGCCTCAACAATGTTCATAGCAGCTTTATTTGTAATAGCCAGAAACTGGAAACAATCTAGATGACCTTCAACTGAAGAACAGATAAAAAAAACTGTGGTTCATTTACATAATGGAATATTACATAGCTATCAGAAACAAGGAAATCATGCAACTCTCAACCAAATGGATGGGTCTAGCAAAGCTCATCCTAAGTGAGCTGACTTAGTCCCAGAAATATAAACATGGCATGTATTCTTTTATAAGTGGATATTAACCATATATCACAGGACAATCATCCTACAGCCCACAGACCCAAACAGACCGGAACCTAGGGTAGCTATTCTAGGAAAAACTCCACCCAGGTGTGAGTCATGGAACCTGCTGCAGGTTAGTGAACACCTTCCCCTAGACAGTGTGCCATATCAGCCCCAGGACAAGAGGAAGCTCTTGGCCCTCACATGACTGACAAACTGAGGGAGTATGATATGTGAGGGCCCACTTCATCTGAGGAGAAGGAGGAGAGTACCAAGAAGAGGCATAATAAGGGAGGGAGGGAGAGAAGGAGGGATGGGTCAGAAGGGGAGGAGGGAAAAAACTATGTTCTAAAGATAATTTGAAAAAACAAATTATTTTTTTAAAAAAGGGAAACTAAGCTTAAAAATATAATAAAAATAAAATATAAATTTTTCAAATGATAATTTACCAAAGGCATACATGCCTTACTGGCATGAAAGGAAAAATGGTCTCAATTTCAGGTTAGAATGTTGGAATGCAGGTTGCCACAGAGCTCACATACTCTTGGATATTAGCTTATAAGTTTGGTTTCTATATATAAAGGATATTTTCATTGTTTGACATCAAAAAGTCATTTATGTGGTTTAAAATATTGTAAGTAAATTAAGGATTACTATAGTTCAACCTGGTTTTCTAAACCTCTAAGAGCTGAAGTAATTTGGAACTAAGGTAAAATATTTGAGAAGGGTGGTGTTAGCCTATACCTTTAACTCCAGCAGAGACAGGAGTATCACTATAGAGTTTGTTGTCTTGTAAATTCTAGAGGTACAATGAACAGGGTGGTGATGGAACACACCCTTAAGCCCAAAACACTTGAGACAGAAACATGCAGATCTTTGAGTTCAAGGCCAATATAACACAAGGCAAGCTCCAAATAGAGAAAAACTTAGATCCAGGAGTGGTGGTACACACCTTTAATCCCAACAATTGGAAGGCACATGTCTTTGATCCCAATATTTGGAAGGTAGAGGCAGGCACATAGGATTTGCAATGATGTAAGTTTAAAAGCTACTCACAAAAGGCATGTTGAAATTCAAAGTGAATTGTCCTTTGTGATCTCAAAATATATATACTTAAAGGTATGTTTAGTTCCAAAATACCAAAAGAATTTTTTATCTGAATTGAAAGATAATACTTTTAATACTTTTTATATTGTCAAAATACCCAATTTGCTCTAGGAAAGATATTACCTGCCCCCCCCCCCCCCCCAAAAAAAAATAGTGCCTCAGACTTAGGACTAGGGCTGGGCCCTGTTCTTATCTTTCCAGGAGATTAAAAAACAACCATTTAAGGAATCCAGGGACAAATAGACAACTGAAACTTCTGAAGAAAAGGGATCAGACACCAAAGAAGATAAGTAGCCCAGATGATCCAGCCTCACAGACTTTCTTTTTTTTTTAAATATTTTGAATGCTTTGATTATTTTGTATTTTTTATACTTTATTTTTATTTCTTCAGGTTACATCTCAGTCACAATCGCTTCCCTACTCCCCTTTCCTGTCCCACCCTTCCACCCTCTTCCCCCCAACAGCTCCCCCTTTCAGTCCAACAAATGGTTCCTTCTCTTATAACAGAAAATACTATACAAAGCAACCGAAATAAATACGCCACATTTATGAGAGTTAAATGGCCCAGCATACATTCCCAATGTCCAGTCCATATGTATTTGGCACCTGACTTTAAGATTCTACCACCTAACCATCTCCATGAGTTTAAAGTTCTATATCTGACTCAGCTTTCATACTAACTTGCATCACAATTTTAAAAACATCTTCTTAGATCCAGAATACCCTCTTGATTCCTAAACAACTCAAAATTTAACTATGAGACTCTAGCTATCTATTCTTCAACCAGCTCAGAGACCTGAGAGGGATAAATATATCTGATTATGTAGGAAGTGCAGGGCCTGCATCATCTGCATCATCCAAAACTAAGAAATGACATATCAGTGGCTGCCTGGACAATACCCGTTTTCTCTCCATATGTTACAGCATCAATCTTCAGCCTTTTGGTCCCGTTTCTCTGACAGACATTGATTGTAGAGCAGGAATTATGAAGGACTCACCTACCCCTGTCTTGGCAGAGCTAGGCTGTCGACTTCCCTGCTAACAAGTTTTGTCCTTTTTGGACAGCAGTCTGTCTACAGTTGAAGTGAGGGGTTTTTCATGCCAAGAGATAGGCTTGCCACTAATTCAAACATCTCACACTGGAGATTCTTCGATGCTCATCTTCTACTTGGAGTAGAATAGGGGGTGCTGTCAGGAGCTGATATGTCTCGATATCAAAAAAATCTTAATTTAAGAAAACATCTTTGAATGCCATATTCTGCAGATATCTTGGGGTTTTTGAAGATGCCCTATCTATATCTTGTATTTAGATAAGCAAATGTTGCTTGTCTCTTAACAACTTGATTTCTGAGTAGCTTAGAGAATATCTGTGATAGATTGTCGTAGTAGCTAACAAAATGACACACTTGCATGACTAGGGGTTTGTATTTCTTAACTATACTAAATGGTTTAAGACGGTTGGTATCAAGAGGCCAGAGCTTCACATTTCATTTTTAAGTATCACTAGCTACAATACCTTTAACAAGTGCTACCTTTAATTTTGTATCAATATACAAAGATCAATACCAATGTGGCCAAATACATTCTTAATTTTGTATCAATATATAAAGATCAATGCCTATGTAGCCCAATACAATCTTAATATTACAACAATATACAAGGGTCAATAACATTGTGACCAACTATAATCTTAATTTTGTATCAATATACAAAGATCAATATCGCTGTAGTCCAATACAATCTTAATTTTGCACAATATACAATGGTCAATACCACTTTAGCCAAATATAATACTAATTTTGTATCAAAATACAAAGGTATAAGGGCATATTCAATAATCTGTCCCTTCTTCTTGGTCCTTCCCATACTATGTCTATGTCCCATTTTTCTCAAGTCTGTGCACTCCCACATAGGAGAGAAAGAAGGATACAGAAAAGAAAAAGAAGGAAGTCCCTGGGTCTAACCTCCAAAACCCATTTAACAAGACCATTTAACAGCTTGTAGTCTCTTCCCCTAAATAACAAAGTTTTCTGTTATCCATCAAATAACCAAAAAGGGGGGGGGGGGAGAAACACCCTCCCCACCCTCTGGGCATGGGACATCGCTCTCTTAAAATGACTTCCTGCTGATTTGGGTCATAGTAAACCTGTTTGGGGCCTGAACCAGAATGGAAAAATGGTTAAAAATGTTAGTATAATCCTTTTATGTTCAGTCCTTTTGTGCTCAGCTATTTAGATGTCCTAAGAAGTTTGTAGACAGAAGCTGATCTTCCAGTCTTTTTTTTTTTTTAATAAGTACTTTATTTTTTTTTCAAGTTACATCTCAGTCGCAAACCCTTCCCTATTCCCCCTTCTTGTCCCACCCTTCCACCCTGTTCCCCCCCCCAACAGCTTCTCTTTTCATTCCAACAAATGGTTCTTTCTCTTATAATAGTAAATTCTATACAAAACAGCAGAATTAAATATGCCACATTTATGAGAGTTGAATGGCCCGGTGTACCTTCCCAATGTCCAGTTCACACATATTTGGCCCCTGACTTTAACCTTCTACCTTCTAACCATCTCCATGGGTTTAAAGTTCTATAACTGACTTAGTTTTCATACTAACTTGCATCACTATTATAACCATCTTCTTAGATCTAGAACGCCCTCTTGATTCCTAAACAACTCAAAATTTAGCTATGAGACTCAAGCTGTCTATTCTTCAACCACCTCAGAGAGCTGAGAAGGATAAATATATCTGATTGTATAGGAAGTGCAGGGCCTGCAGCTTCCAATACTAAGAAATGACAAACCAGTGACTACCTGGACAGTTCCCATTTTCTCTCCATACATTCCAGCAATCCCTGCTCTACAATAAATGTCTGTCAGAGAAACAGGACCAAAAGACTGAAGACTGATGATCTTCCAGTCTTTACTGAAGTTCTGGCTGGTGCAGTGTGTGGAGCTGAACGATCTTAGCGATTTTGAGTTGTGGTTGTAGACTTTTGATGGAAACAGCTATTAAGGGAGTCTGCAAGGCTGAATCATCTGGGCCACTCGTCTTCTTTGGTGTCTGATTCTGATTTCTGTTGTCCAGTTGTCACTGGATTCCTTGAATGGATGTTTTAAATCTCCTGGAAAGATAAGAACAGAGCCCTGCCCTAATCCAAACTCTGGGACAGTTAACCTTTTTTTTTTGGGGGGGGGAGCAAGTAATATTTCTCCAGAAGCAAATTTGTTTTTTTTTTTGGCAATATATAAAGTATTATCTTTCAATCTGGATTAAAGAAGAAATTATTTTGTTATTTTGGAGCTAAACAAGCCTTAGTGTATATATTTTGAGATCTCAAAGGACAATTTGTTTGTATTGAGTAGGCCTTTTGTAAGTAGCTTTTAAACTTAAGTCCTTCCAAATCCTGTGTGTCTGTCTCTGCATTCTAATTATTGGGATCAAAGACCTGTGGTTCCCATCTGAAGGGATTAAAGATGTGCTCCACCACACCTGGATCGAAATTTTTCTCTATTTAGAGTTTGTTTTGTAGCAGGCTGACCTTGAGCTCTGAGATCTGCCTGTTTCTGTCTCTAGTGTGTTGGGATTAAGGGTGTATTCTTCCCCAATGATGGGACTAAGGTTGTGTACTCTCACCACCCTGTTCCGTGTAACTCTAGAATTTATAAGACAACTAATTCTATAGTGCTCCCCCCGTCTCTGCTGAAGAAAAAGGCATGGGCTAACAGCACACATTTCATGTATTTTACCTTAGCTCTAAGTTTTTTCGACTCTTGGAGGTTTATAAAACCAGGTTGAACGGCTGTAACCTTTACTTTATTTACAGTGTTTTAAAATTGTTACCTGCTTTTTTTAAATTAATAAATTTATTTGTTTGTTGCTTCAGGTTACATCTCCGTCATATTGTCCTCTTTCCCCACTTCCCAGCCCCATCTTCCCATCCTCTACCCCCTAATCCTTCCCTCTTGTTACTCTTGGGTGGAGTGTCCCTACATAACAGTCACTCGCCATAGTTCAGGAGTCATATGAGGGCCAAGAGCCTCTTCATACACTGGGGGCCTATGAGGCAGTACCGCCAGTGAAAGGTGTCTCCCTGCTAGGAAGGGAAAACTAAAATCAGACCAAAAACACACAAACATACAAAAACAAAGAACAACAACCAAAAAAGAAAGGAAAAAGAAAAAAAAGTCTATGTCCATGTTCCTTTTGGTGTGTTGGTTGTAGTACAGATATCCTGTACTATATAGCTAAAATCCTACTATAAGTGAATAGATGCCATGTGCCTCCTTCTGAGTCTGGGTTAGCTCACTCAGGATGAGCTTCTCTAGTTCCATCCATTTGGCTGAAAATTGCATAATTTCATTGTTTCTGATAGCTGAGTAATATTCGATTGTATAGATGTACCCCAGTTTCTTAACCCATTCTTCAGCTGAGGGACATCTGGGTTGTTTCCAATTTCTAGCTATTACGAATAAGGCTGCTATGAACATAGATGAGGAGACATCCCTATGACTCCGTGAGGAGTCATTTGGGTGTATACCTAGAAGTGGTATGGCTGGGTCCTGAGGCAAAGCTATTCCAAGATTTCTAAGATATCGCCATACTGACCTCCATAGTGGTTGCCCAAGCCTGCACTCCCACCAGCAGTGGAGGAGGGTTCCCCTTTCTCCACACCCTCGCCAGCATGTGCTGTCATTTGAGCTCCTTATCTTAGCCATTCTGACAGTTGTGTGATGGAATCTCAGAGTTGCCTTGAGTTGCATTTCTCTGATGATTAAGGATGTTGAGCATTTCTTCAGGTGTCTCTCAGCCATTAGGGATTCCTCCTTTGTGAATTCTCTCTTTAGCTCCATCTCCTATTTTTTGATTGGATTATTTGGTTTCTTGGCATTTAGTTTCTTGAGTTCTTTGTAGATTTTGGGTATTAGCCCTCTATCAGATGTGGGGTTGGTGAAGATTTTCTCCCAGTCTGTATGCTGCCATTTTGTTCGAATGACAGTGTCTTTTGCCTTACAGAAGCTTTTCAGTTTCATGAGATCCCATTTATTGATTGTTGATCTCAGGTCCTGAGCTGTTGGTGTTCTGTTCAGGAAGTTTTCACCTGTGCCAATGAGTTCGAGGGTTTCTCCCACTTTTCCTTCTAGTAGATATAGTGTTAACGGCCTTATGTTAAGGTCTTTGATCCACTTCGATTTAGGTTTTGTACAAGGTGATAAGTATGGGTCTAATTTCATTCTTTTGCAAGTGGACATCCATTGGACCAGCACCAATTGTTGAAGATGCTGTCCTTCTTCCATTGTGCGGTTTTGGCTTCTTTGTCAAAGATTAGTTGGCCATAGGTGTGTGGGTCCATTTTTGGGTCTTCAATTCGATTCCATTTATCTACTGGTCTGTTTCTATACCAATACCCTGCTGTTTTTACTATTATTGCTCTGTAGTACAGCTTGAAATCTGGAATGGTGATACCTCCAGATGCTTTTTTATTGTACAGGATTGATTTAGCTATTCTGGGCTTTTTGTTGTTCCATATGAAATTGAGAAAGCTCTTTTCAGGTCTATAAAGAATTGTGTTGGTATTTTGATAGGAATTTCATTGCATCTATATATTTCTTTTGATAGGATGCCCATTTTTATTATGTTGATCCTACCTATCCATGAGCATGGGAGATCTTTCCATCTTCTAAAGGCCTATTCCATTTCTTTCTTCAGAGGCTTGAAGTTCTTGTTGTATAGGTCCTTTACTTGCTTGGTTAGAGTTACCCCCAGGTATTTTATGTTGTTTTTGGCTATTGTGAAGGGGGTTGTTTCCCTTATTTCTTTCTCAGTACATTTGTTTGTTGTATAAAGAAGGGCTTTTGATTTTTTTTTGAATATATTTTGTATCCAGCCACCTTGCTGAACGTGTTTATCAGCTGTAAGAGTTCTCTGGTGGAATTTTTGGGGTCGCTTATGTATACTATCATATCGTCTGCAAATAGGGATATTTTGATTTTTCATTTCCTATTTGTATCCCCTTGATCTCTTTTTGTTGTCTTATTGCTCTAGCAAGAACTCCAAGTACTATATTGAAGAGATATGGTGAAAGTGGGCATCCTTGTCTTGTCCCTGAGTTTAGAGGAAATGCTTCAAGTTTCTCTCCATTTAATTTGATGTTGGCCACCGGCTTGCTGTATATTGCCTTTATTATTTCTAAGTACGGTCCTTGTATGCCCGTTCTCTCCAGAACTTTTAGCATGAAGGGGTGTTGGATTTTGTCAAATGCTTTTTCTGCATGTAGCGAGATTATCATGTGGTTTTTTTCTTTCATCTTGTTTATATGGTGAATGACGCTGACAGACTTTCGTATGTTGAACCATCCCTGCATTCCTGGGATGAAGCTTACTTGATCATGATGTATGATACTTTTGATGTGTTCTGGAATTCGGTTTGCTAGTATTTTATTAAGTATTTTTGCAACTATGTTCATGAGGGCATTGGTCTGAAGTTCTCCTTCTTTTCTGAGTCTTTGTGTGGTTTAGGAATCAGAGTGACTGTGGCCTCATAGAATGAGTTTGGCAGTGTTCTTTTAGATTTTATTTGGTGGAAGAGTTTGAAGAGTATTCGTGTTAGCTCCTCTTTGAAGGTCTGGTAGAATTCCGTGCTGAAGCCATCTGGCCCTGGGCTTTTTTTGGTTGGGAGATTTTTAATGACTGTTTCTATTTCCTTAGGGGTTATTGGGCTGTTTAATCTGTTAATCTGATCTTGATTTAGTTTTGGTAGGTGTAATCTATTGAGGAAATTGTCCATTTCGCTTAGGTTTTCAAATTTGGTGGAATATAGATTTTTAAAGTAGGACCCAAATATTCTCTGGAGCTCCTCAATGTCTGTTGTGATTTCTGTCTTTTCATTTCTGATTTCGTTGATTTGGGTTCTTTCCCTTTGCCTTTTAGTTAATTTGGCTAGGGGTCTGTCTATTTTGTTGATTTTCTCGAAAACCAACTCTTGGTTTCATTGATTCTTTGTATAGTTCTTTTTGTTTCTAAGTTGTTGATTTCAGCCCTAAGTTCGATGATTTCATGCCTTCTGCTCCTCTTGGGAGTGTTTGCTTCTTTTTTTTCCAATTCACCCAGTTTAGCTGTTAATTCGCTAATATGAGCTGTCACAATTTTCTTTTTGAAGGCATTTAGTGCTATGAACTTTCCTTGTAGCACAGCTTTCATTGTATCCCATAAGTTTGGCTATGTTGTGTCTTCATTGTCATTGGATTTTAAGAAGTCTTTGATTTTCTTCTTTATTTCTTCCCTGACCCAGTAGTCATCCAGTAAGGAGTTGTTCAATTTCCATGTGTGTGTAGACTTTCTGTTGATTCTTTTGCTGTTGAAGACCAGCTTTATTCCATGGTGGTCTGATAAGATACAAGGTGTTATGTGGAGAGCCACAACCCTATGATGGCGCCTGGCTTAATGCCAGAAAGCTCAAGCTTAGCTGTAAACAAACCTTATTTGGTAGTGGCTGCCTAGCCAGGTGTGCTTCCTCCTTTTGTGAGCCTATCTTGGA
>CAJQZJ010004750.1:9960638-10010843 GCA_907164525.1 Lophiomys imhausi | reverse complement strand
AGAAGAATCATGGTTGTGTCTTTCCTGCTGGTCAGGGGGACGCGACAAGTGGTGGCCCATACGGGGAACCAGAAAAAGACTCAGAACTCCTGCAGTCAGGGGCAGTGCACTGGTACGTTCCTGGGATAAATTGGGACAATAAAGTTTCACGGAAATTGTGAACTAAAGGTAAAGTTTCTTGGGAAGTTGCAAACTAAAGGTAAAGTTTTGTGGGAAACTGTGAACCGAAAGTAAATTTTTAATCATGGGATCGTCTCAGTCACATCCAATTTTTCTGGCTCTTCAGGAGCTACTTTTAGCTAGGAAATTGAAACTTGAGAAGTCAACCCAGAAAAATTTTTGAATGAATGCGACTCCATGGCTCCATGGTTTGCGGTGTCCGGGAATCTTACGTTATCCTGCTGGGACAAATTAGGCAGGGACTTGGATTTTGCTTGGGAGCAAGGTACTCTGAAGCATGGAGTAAGACCAGTTTGGAAGATGGTGAGGAGTTGTTTAGAAGATCATAGATGCTGTAAAGCAGTCAAGGAGGGAGAATCAGCCTTGGAACTGCTGCAAGGGGAAAGATCTGAGCAGGCAGACAGTGAAAAGGGGAGCAAAAAAAGGTCCCTCTCTATCCCGATCTTAGAGATTTTAGAGATTTTGAGGACTCAGAGGGCATGGATTCTGAAGGGGAGCTACACACTCTAATAGAACAGTTGGAGAGGACTGCTATTAGAAAAAGGCCGTTAGTCTTGCTGCTGTGGGGGCTACCACAGCTGCCATTGCTATGCATTCTCTGGTGCAGACTGCAGCTGCCTTGAATAATTTGTCAGCCAATGTAGCCACGGCCTTTGTTGATTGTGGCAGGTGGCCCAGATTGGCCATGAGTGGAAAATGACTGGATTGTGTGTGACCTCTGTGCCATATTAAAATTATGCTGTAGCTGCAAATTTGTCTAAGCAACTCTCTCAGTATCTTACAGGAAATTGGTCTGGCGAGTTTGATAAGCTGCTGCAGAATCTGAGAATTGCCATCGTGCATGTGAATTCCACCCGGGTTGATGTCTCTGTTGCTGAGGGACTATCGACATGGATCCTCCGAGCCATGAATTATCTGAATGGGTGCCCTAGGAGGCATGCTCTTACTAGTCAGTTTCATTGCCCTATGGTGTATCTGTAAGATGAGGATTTCACAGAGGAGAAGTAATGCCATGCTAGTGCAAGCCTTTGCTGCCTTGGAGGCTAGACAGCCGCAAGCTTGGTTGACTGTCCTAAAGGACTAAGCTATCATCACGCTCAGGATGCGAGGCTAAGCACTGCACTTGGGGTCAGCTTCTAGCGACTTCAAGAAGGGCATGTTTGATTGCATATGGGTTGGTATCCTAGTTTCCCATCTCTGAGGATAAGATACCGGACGGGTATGGCACCAGCCTGGTTGGCTACTGGGCGTGGGGTCATTACAATGTCCTTTACATGCATATCAGAGATCATACCTCTACCCTTGCCTGTTGCGTTTTAAAACAAAAAGGGGGAACTGTGGAGAGCCACAAACCAAAGATGGCACCTGGCTTAATGCCAGAAAGTTCAAGCTTAGCTGTAAACAAGCCTTATTTGGTAGCGGCTGCCTAGCCAGGTGTGCTTCCTCCTTTTGTGAGCCTATCTTGGATCACCAGGTGGCATGATCTGATTGGGTTTGAGTAGGCATATAAGGGCTTGGGGGAGGAGAAGCAGGGGCACAAGCAGAGAAGCAGATGTACAAGGTTCCTGAATAAACTGCTTGAAGAAGAATCATGGTTGTGTCTTTCCTGCTGGTCAGGGGGACGCGACAGTGTTATTTCAATTTTCTTGTATCTGTTGAGACTATCTATGTGTCCAACTATGTGGTCAATTTTGGAGAAGGTTCCATGAGGTGCTGAGAAGAAGGTGTATTCCTTTGTGTTTGGGTGAAACGTTCTGTAGATATCTGTTAGGTCCATTTGGTTCATGATCTCTGTTAGACTCAATATTTCTCTGTTTGGCCTCAGTCTTGATGATCTGTCCATTGTTGTGAGTGGGGTGTTGAAGACTCCTACTACAAATGTGTTGCGATTTAAGTTTTAGAAGCGTTTCTTTACAAATGTAGGTGCCTTTGTATTTGGGGCATAGATGTTCAATATTGAGATGACCTCTTGACGAATATTCTCTTTAATGAGTATATAATGCCCTTCTCTGTCTTTTTTCATTAACTTCAGTTGGAAGTCTGTTTTGTTTGATATTAGGATGGCTACTCCAGCTTGTTTCCTGGGTCCATTTGCTTGGAAAACCTTTTCCCAGCCTTTTACTCTGAGTTAGTGTCTATCTTTGATAGTGAGATGTGTTTCTTGTATGCAGCAAAAAGACGGGTCTTGCTTGCGGATCCAATTTGTAAGCCTGTGTCTTTTTATTGGGGAATTGAATCCATTGATGTTGGTGGATATTAGTGACCTGGGGTTGTTATTTACCATTAGTTTGGTATAGGTGATTGTCCTGTGCCTCTTTTGGTTTTGCTGTGGGGTTTTCTATTCCCTCTGTTTTCTTAGGTGTAGTTTTCTTCTCTGGGTTGGAATTTTCCTTCTAGGATTTTCTGTAGGGCTGGGTTTGTGGGTAGGTATTGTTTAAATTTGATTTTATCATTGAATATCTTGTTTTCTCCATCTATGTTGATAGAGAGTTTTGCTGGGTATAGTAGTCTGGCTGGGCACCTATGTTCTCTCAGAACTTGTAGGACATCTGTCCAGGCCCTTCTAGCTTTTAAAGTTTCTGAGGAGAAGTCAGGTGTAATTCTGATGGGTCTGCCATTGTATGTGACTTGACCTTTTTTCTCTTACAGCTTTTAATATTCTTTCTTTGTTCTGTACATTTGGTGTTTCAATTATTATGTGGCGAGAGGAGTTTCTTTTCTGGTCTAATCTGTTTGGTGTTCTGTAAGCCTCTTGGATTTTTATTGGCATCTCTTTTTTCAGGTTTGGGAAGTTTTCTTCTATGATTTTGTTGAAGATATTTCCTGGATCTTGGAGTTGGCAGTCTTCTCTCTCCTCTTTGCCTATAATTCTTAGGTTCCGTCTTTTCATTGAGTACTTGATTTCTTGGATGTTGTGGGTGAGAGATTTTTTAGTTTTCTCATTTTCTTTGGATGTTGTACTGATTTCTTCCATTGAATCTTCCATGCCTGAGATCCTGTCTTCCATCTCTTGCATCCTATTTTTGATACTCACATCCATGAGTCCTATTCTCTTACCTTGATTCTCCTCTTCATCTTTTAACTCTGACTGTGTTTTCTTTATTGTTTCTATTTCTATTTTCATGTCTGGAATGGTATTGTTTGTTTTGTACATTTCCTTCTCCAGTTTGCTTGTTTTTGCCTGGAAATCTTTCATTGCTATGTCCTTTTCCTGTTCAAGCTGAGTCACCTTGGCTTGGAGCTCTTTAATGGTGTTATTTATTGTTTTGACTTGTAAAATTGTGGCTTGTTTGTATTCCTTCATAGATTTAAGTTCTTCTTGAAGGGACTCTATCACTTTCCATAATGTAGAATTGTCATCGTTTTCATGTGTTTCTGCTGTTGTGAGGTCATCCGAATTGGATGAGCTAGGACAGTTCTGCGTTGTTGGAGTCATATTTCCTTGATTTCTGTTTTTTCTTGGACCTTTGGCCATATGGATTTGTTTAGCTGTCTGCTCTCATCGTCTTCTGGGCTTGGATCCACAGGGAATGCTTTGGTGTAGCAGTCGAATTGCTTGTCTATCTGTCGTTGCTTACAGGGGGATCTCAGGGTCACTGTGTTTCTAATAGTCTGAAGCACTGTGAGCTGGTGCAGCCTATTCCCAGGTAATGAGGAATGGCCCGGGACTGTTTCACTGCTCCCAAGTCAGACTTCTCCATGTTGCACACTGAGTGATCAGCCTGTAGTGGTTCTGATGGTATGGACCTGTTTGCTCATGCAAGGATTCTGTGGACTGTGGTTGTCCCCAAGGAGACTCAGAGGGCCCAGCTCTACGCCTAATATGTCTGGGTTTTCCAGAATACAGCTATGGTCCCCAGGCTTCTGGCTTCCACGTTTTAGAGCCCTCAGCCTCTGTGGGTCTCCACTGCTAGCTCTGCCTCTGTGTGCCTCTGTGGGCTCCCAGCCCTGCCACTTCACTGTGCGGGCTTCCTTTGGCTCCTTGGCTGTGGGCGCACATCTCTGCCCTGCCCCCCTGTGTCGGCTTCCCCCGGTTCCTTAGCTGCGGGCGTGTGTCTCTACCCTGCCCCCCCCATTTGGTCTTCTGCCTGGCTCCTTAGCTGTGGGCTCGCGTGGCTGTGGACCTCCTGCCGTACACCCTGCTTCTGCCTTGGTAAGACTTCAACTAGCCCACAAAGTTCCCTAAATAGCTATAAGGTCCGCCTGAGGTGTGGGGAGCCTAGTAGACTGGTGAGTGATCCCTGTGTGGGATCTGATTCTTCCTGCTATGTATTAGAATCGATCTTACCTGTGCCTCTCCAAATGGGAGTTCCCGAGTCCCGGATTTAGCGGCTTCCGTGTCTGGGGGTGATGTGGTGAGAGCCTTGCCCTGGGACTTTTAACAGTCCCTTGGGAGTTGGGTGTGTTCCCGGAGGGTCTAGCCCCTCTGGTTTTTGCACAGTGTCCAATAACTCTGTGCTTTTTATGGCTCTTTTCCCCACGTTCAAAATGCGTCTGTGCAGGCCACCACCATCTTGGATCTGTCACAGACTTTCTTAATAGCTGTTTCCTCAAAAATCTACAACTAGAACAACTCAAAATGGCTAACTAAGATGATTCAACCCCACAGACTCTTCCATCCAGGACTGTAGTAAAACTCTGAAGTTCAGCCTCTGACTACAAACTTCTTAGTACATTTAAATAGCTGAGCACAAAAGAACTGAACATCAAATGTTACTATTAACTTGCTTAACCATTTTTCCCTTCTTATTTGGGACCCACCAGGTTTACTACATCCAAAATCAGCAGGAGGTAACTTTAAGAGCGTGACACCCTATTCTCAGAAGGTAGAGTAGATGATTTTCCCCCTTTGGTCATTTGATGGGTTTGCTGTTATTTAGGGGGATTGGTACAAGTTGTTAAATGGTCTTGTTAAATAGGTTTTGGGGATTAGACCCAGGGATTTCTTTCTTTTTCTTTTCTCTATTATTCCTTCTCTCCTATGTAGGGGAGAAAAGACTTGAAAAATGGGATATAGATATAATATAGGAATGGTAAAGACAAAGGGACAGATTATTGAATATGTTTTTATATCTCTGTATATTGATACAAAATTGAGATTATATTTGCTGCTACAGTATTGATCCTTGTATATTGATACAAATTTAAGATTAAATTTGGCTACATAGTTATTGATCTTTGTATATTGATATAAAATTAAGTTTAACTCTTTTTAAGGTATTGTACCTAGGTAACAATACAATGTGAAGTTTTGGCCTTATGATAGCAACTGTCACAAACTGTTTAGGATAATTAAGAAATTCAAACTAATAGTCATTCAAAGATGTCATTTTTTTAGTTACTATCATAGTTTATCACAGATTTTTTTCTAAGTTAATCAGAAATCAAGTTGCTAAGAGACAAGCAACATTTGCTTATCTGAATATACAGAGGTAGGGAGGTGGTCTTCAAAAACCTCAGGAGATCTGTAGAATATGGCATTCAAAGATGTTTTGTTAACTTAAACTTTTTTTATATTCAGGCATATCAGCTCCTAACAGCACTCCTATTCTACTCCAAGTAGAGAATGAGCATTGAAGAATCTCCATTTGGAGATGGTTGTATTAGTGGCAAGCTTGTCACTGGGGAAGAGAATTCCCTTGCTTCAACTGTAGACAGAATGCTGTCTGAAAAGGACAAAACTTGGAAGCAGGTAAGTCAACAGCCTAGCTCTGCCAAGAGAGGGTAGGCAAGTCCTTCATAATTCCTGCTTTACAATCAATGTCTGTCAGAGATACTGGGCCAAAAGGCTGAAGATAGATGCTCCAATGTATTGAGAGAAATTGGGGACTGTCCAGGCAGCCAGTTGTCTGTCATTTCTGAGTTTTGGAAGCTCCTAGCTCTGCACTTCCTGTTTATTTAGATATATTTATCCTTCTCAGGTCTCTGATGTGATTGAAGACTACATAATTATAGTCTCACATTTAAGTTTTAAGTTGTTTAAGAATTAAAAGTATGTTGTATGTCTAAGAAGATATTTTTACGTTGGTAATGCAAGTTAGGATGGAAACTGAGTTAGAACTTTAAACTCACTAAGCTAGATAGATAGTAGAATATGTAGGGACTGGACATTGGTAATATATGTTATACTTTATAATTTTCATAATTGTGGCCTAATTATTCTTATTTTTTATATTGTACTTATTGTTATAAGAAAAAGAGCTGTTTATTGGACTAAAAGAGGGAGCTGTTGGGGGAAAATATATAACAAATTAAAAAAAAGCAGATAGGAGAGTGAGGGGGAAGATGGTAAGAAGGTGGCCTGGGAAGGGGAGGGGGACATGATTGAGATGTAACTTGAAGAAATAAATAAATGTTGAAAAAAAAAGGATAGAAGGGTGGGACTGAGAGGGGAGGAGTAAGGGGACTGTGAATGAGAGGTATCTTGAAGAAATAAATAAATGTTGAAAAAATAGTCACTAATATTTTAATGAAGAAAATCACTGTTGTGTTCCCATATTTCTAAAGAGCTAAATACCTATCTGCTACAACAAGCCTCCATCCCTTCACTTATACTCAAGAGTTAAGACAGCAATTCGCCCTTCAGTTCACAGAAATAACAAGCAGGGATGTCCATAAAGTGGACAGTGAACTTCCATTTCTTTCCAATACAGACTTGAGTACACAAGAGCCATAGGTTTGACATTGCTTATTTTTATGATGTCTGGCCTATGAGTTTTACTTAGATATTTAATCTTAGGGACTAAGTAGGGATAGAAACTAAGTAGCTATGAAAATAAGAGGTGTGAAGGGTAGAAGCTGCAGTTTCTGAGCTTTGCTTGCAGGAAAATAAACACTAATTTTTCTCCTTGCTGATCTGAATATACCTACAAATGTTGCATTTCATTCTGGAACAACCATAATGAAAACATTTTTCCACTATCACTGTGTGAATTACTTTTTTGGGGAGATGAATAATCACCTGTCCTAAAAACATATACTGATGGCTAATATTAAACTCTCTTTCTTTATTTTCTAAAATCCCCTGAAACAATTTCTCCATCAGAATAGAGAAGATTTCCCACAGGAACAGAAGTTAATGTAATGGTTTAAATTGAAACTTGCTAAATTGTAATCTTTATCAAAACTTCAAAGAAACACCTTTGAATTTCTTTTCTTTTCCACTCTTTTCTTTTCTGTTCCTTTCTTTTCTTTTCCATTCCTTTCTTTTCTTTTCTTTTCTTTTTTGTTTGTTTTTGAATGCTTTGGGGGGTGCATCTTTTTCTCCTGCTCAGGTTTTCATACCCAGCTTCAGCTCAAGCCATTGCAGGGATCTCCCTCTATGCGTGCTTCTCCTTCTGTCTGGACAGCACATAGAATTAAAGGTAACATGCCCCTTCTAAAATGCTTCAGATGGTAACCCCTCTCTTTTCTTATCCCTGTTCCCTTACTTCTCTCTCACTGTTTCTCCCAGGTACATGCATGCACCCAGACCCTGCATCTTCTCTGCCTCGCTGGTTCATTATCACCATAACTCTCTCTGCATCTCTTTATAGATGATTATAAAATCAGCAACATTTTAACCACCAGGTTTGTATGCTCTGCTTCTAGCTGCCATGGATATGTTTCCACCAACCGATCAAACATAAACACATGGGCTTCTTTGCCCCATATGTTCATCTTTCCCATTTTATTTAACAGAAACACCATGGTCTACTCAAATATTTACTGCCACTTTCAATTTTTATCTCTTCTGAACCTGTAGATAGTTTTCCTATAATACTATCCAGTTCATCTGTCACTCTTCACTTCTACTTATTGGACAAAGTCTCTTAGTCCCCACTAAATAGGCTCTGAGAATCTATGCATATACCCTCAGAATGTATGGTCAAAGAAGTCTTTACAAACCACAGATTTTGTCAAAGCAATATCTAGAACAGTGCCAACCTCTAACATGGTGACTAGTACATCTTATATGGTCAGTGAACACATACAAATGTCTTTATCAACCAACCATATCCATGTAAAGCATCATCCAGTGAGGTGATACCCTGACCTCTGAACCCAAAGCACTTTATCCTCTGCTCTGTTCCTAGAGCTTCTTTCTGATGAGAGCCCTAGTGCATATCCTCATGCCAATCAGTTCGTTCAATGCGAACTCCTCAATCTAAGCACAGGGTGCACTGTCGTTCAAATTCCCACAGACTTCTGAATGGTCAATGGTTGCTTTCTAATTGGAAATTTTGCAAGACAATGTATCAATGGTGTACTTGGGGTACATTACTGACTTTATACTACAAACAACAAATTTGAAGTTTGTAATCTGGACACATTTTTAAAAATTTTACTTTGCTTTAACATTATTTTTAGTTATTTTATCATATTTTATATGTATGGGTGTTTTGCCTACGTGTATGTCTGTATACCACTTGTGTGTCTATTCCCCCATGGAGACCAGAAGAGGGCATTGGATTCCCTGGACATGGGAGTTACAAATGGTTTTGAGCTGCCATATGGATGCTGGGAATTGAACCTGGGTCTTCTCAAAGAGCAGAAAATGCTCTCTTAATCACTGAGCCATTCTCTTCAGCTCCAAGCTCCACTATATTTTAAATGTACATCATAATCCTGAATGATATACTTCTTAGAGGATAAAAAGTCTTTAGACTTTAAAAGATTTTGAAGTTTGTTTGGGGGCTCTCCTTTATTATGCAAATGCTACAATGATGTGAAGAGATTAAAGCTGTTAAAATATAGCCTGACTCTGATGACATTAGAAATCCTCCCAGCAAAGATCAACATTTTTGTTAAGTAAAACAAACTCCTAGTCATGCAAACATGTCACTTTGTTAGCTACTATGACAGTCTATCACAGATATTCTCTAAACTACCCAGTAATCAAGTTGCTAAGAGACAAGCAACATTTGCTTATCTAAATACAAGAGATGGATAGGGCATCTTCAAAAACCCCAAGAGATCTGCAGAATATGGCATTCAAAGATGTTATCTTAAATTAAGATTTTATTTTTTTTTGATATTGAGACATATCAGTGCCTGACAGCACCCCCTATTCTACTCCAAGTAGAAGATAAGCATCGAAGAACCTCCACTGTAAGATGGTTGAATTAGTGGCAAGCCTATCTCTTGGCATGAAAAAACCCCTTGCACCAACTGCAGACAGACTGCTGTCCAAAAGGACAAAACTTGGTAGCAGGGAAGTCGACAGCCTAACTCTGCCAAGACAGGGTAGGTAAGTCCTTCATAATCCCGGCTCTACAACAAATGTCTGTCAGAGAAACAGGACCCAAAGGCTGAAGACTGATGCAGGAATGTATGGAGAGAAAATGGGAACTGTCCAGGCAGTCATTGGTATGTCCTTTCTTAGTTTTGGAAGCTGCAGGCCCTGCACTTCCTATATAAGCAGATATATTTATCCCTCTCAGGTCTCTGAGGTGGTTGAAGAATAGACAGCTAGAGTCTCATAGTTAAATTTTGAACTGTTTAGGAATCAAGAGGGTGTTATAGATCTAAGAAGATACTCTTAAAAGTGTGTTGCAAGATAGTATGAATGTTGAGTCACATATAGACTTTTAAACTCATGGAGTTGGTTAGATAGTAGAATGTTAAAGTCAGGGGCCAAATATGTATAAACTGGACATTGGGAAGGTATACTGGGCCATTTAACTCTCATAAATGTGGCATATTTATATCTGTTGTTTTGTATAGTAGTCACTGTTATAAGAGAAGGAACCATCTGTTGGACTGAAAGGGGAAACTTCTGGGGGGAAGAGGGTGGAAGGGTGGGATAGGAAGGGGGAATAGGGAGGGGTTTGTGACTGAGATGTAACTTGAAGAAAAAAAATAAAGTATTTAAAAAAAAATTAAAAAAAAAAAGAAATCCTCCCAGCACATGGTGCTAGGACAGCAAGAATCCTGATACTGACTAACAAACATGTTTTATGAGATTGCAATTGCTATAAGAATAAAAATTTTGTGAACATTTTGTTGTGGAGATTATTTCTTTACATATTTTAAACATACCTTTAGAATTTTAGAAGAAACATACAAAATACGTTATCCTTATGTATTAACTGAAAAGCTAAGTAATAGAGACAACATAGATTACATAAAGGTCTCACAGTTGGTGGTATAATTTAAACATGAAGAGTTCCCCACAGGCACATTGCTGAAGTCTCAGTTTCCTGCTACTAAGTGCTGTTTTGGAAAGTTCTGGAAGCTTATGGAGATGGGGCCAAGTATCTCACAGGGACTGTGTCTTTGAAGGCTGGCTTGTTCCCGTGGTCCTTCCTCAAACTTTACTTCCTGTCTACCATGATGTGAATAACCTCTCCCTTTTAACATTCCTACTGCCATCATGTTCTGTCGCAATACTTGGGGCCAAACAAACATGGACTCCATCCACTGACACTGGGACTAAATATACCTTTCTGTCTTTATTTTATTGAATCAGGTGTTTTGATCACAGTTGTGTAAAAATAGTTAACTTAGCCAGCAAATGGCAAAATCCAAACTCAAACTTGTGTATGCTGGTTCATTTTTTTCTATTTAAATGTATTTACAAATTAGAAATAGTCATCAAAAAGAAAATAATTGCTCATCATTCCACAAAATGCATATGAATGAATTCATATTTTTACTTGGAAGACAAGAGAAAAAACAATAAAATAAAGTAAAACAAAGCATAAACAGCTTACTATCACTCACATCTGAAATCTGTGAGGCTTTTAGAGGCTGTGAGATATTTCCAAGTTCTTTTTCTCTATGATAAAAAGGCAGAGAGCTAGGCTCAGTGGTACATACCCTGTCTCAAAGAAGCCAGGGAAAAATCGTAGAGAGCTGGACTCACTAAACAGTTTTAATTTGCATTTCCTTGATGATTAAGGATAGGGGACAACAGGACATAGGGGCACAAGCCTGCATATGCTATAGAGGGGGGGAAGGATGCCACAGGGTTGAGGTCAGTCTGGTCTCTGTAGTAAGTCTCAACAAAACCTGGATCTTAAAAACAAAAACAAAACAACAAAAACAAACAAACAAACAAAATACCCCCCCAAAACCAAAAAAATGAAATAAAATAAAAACAAGCAAAGAAGAAGAATAAGGACGAGGGTGCCATACACTTTCTCAAATACTTGTTGGACATTCAGAGGCTTCAGTTACCTTCTTTTCACAATCATTCCTATGACTGAGTGGCTTGAAGCTTCCTCACTGGTAACTGAGAAGAACTGCGGAGAACACTGGGTGTACCGCGTTCTGGACCGTGGGAGGTTACTTCTTCCACACAGGAATGTTATCAATGATGCCAAGAGTGGCAGTTTCTTCTTTTACTCTGGTCTCTATGCTCTATCTAGTCCCCAAGACAAGCTTGTCTCACTCCAGATCCTCTCATCTTATGTGTCCATAGGAACATGGACTGACATTTTTAGAAAGAATGTCTGCTCAACACTGTACTCTTTCTTCCATGAGGTACAGGTGGTGCACTATGGCACAGAGGAGACAAGACTTTTGCAGATGTAGTGTCATTACAGATGTTAAAGACAGTGATGTCATGAGAAAGACAAATTATACCAACAACAGCTACCAGAGAAGAATTTGAATAGATGGTAGACTACTTAAGAACTCACATTTTCAGAACTGGAGAGAGGGCTTAGCAGTGAAGGGTACTTGCCACCAAAATTGAAGGCCTAAGTCAATGTCCAGGACCCACATGGTGGAAAGAAAATTGACACCTGAAAGTTGTTCTCTGACCTCCACTCGTGCACTGTGCATATATGCAATTACACATACATGCATATACACAATAAATACATAAGTATAATAAAAAAATAGAAATCACTTTTTCAAAGATGGATCTAAAGATGTTGGCTTGTCTGAGACATGAGAGTTTCCCAGTCAGTAAAGGTATTAGATACAGATTCGGTAAATACAAGGGAGATGTTAACATGAATTCAGTGGCATTGGGTAACCAACAGAACTGCGTGACTTTGCAGTGATTTGCCATCTGGGAGGCTGGGGTCCCAACTCTGACTAGCCTCATTGCTAGGCCTCTCCGATCCACACTTTTCAAGGTACCAATCTTCAGCCTAAATTCTTGCCTAAAGCAGATAAGATCCACCTCTCTTATTTAAATTTATTACATTTGAATAGTAACATTCATAAAAATAAATAAACTTATAGGAAAAGTAAGGACTCCATATGATGTAATAGTCTATCTACTCCTTGAATGTACATACACATCTGAAATACATATATAGATTAAGCACATCAACAGACAAAAAATTCAGTCATTGAGGTAATAAAGCACAGTCGTGGAACTTGGATGTCCTTCACATCAATTGAAAATTGTAACAAGCAAAAGTAATTGTGTGACATAATTTGAACTGAATTATTTTCCCAGGACTGGGAATGGGAACAATACAATTAGACTTATAGATGATAGGTGATGAATAAACATTTGTTTGTACAATACCTATAATTCATCTAGAAATCCCCTAACCTCTGTACTTGTATGTAAACACATCCATAGAGAGAACCTAAGCCTTGCAGAATAGCTAACAGAAATACTGGCAATGTTGTTAGTAAAGTGTGTAATGGTAGTGATAATATGTATTCAGTTTTGTATAAGTCTAGTTGGTTTTCAGTAAAGCAAACAGAAAGGATACAAGACACACCTGAGATTTAACAATTTTCCTATTACCTTGTACAAATGTAGGAGATTCTTATTAATAATAAATAAAATACTATGTAAGCAATTGAGTATCCAAAAGGTGAAAAAGATAGCAAGCATCGGGGCAACTTAGAAATTGCTAGATATCCCCATAGGACAGGAATAGATAGACCCAACCTGAAAAGAGAAGTTAAGATTGAAGGAAGAAATGCCTTGGGACCTCACGGGATCCCTATATGCATCTCATAACTGCTAGGAAAGTTTGGGTGTCCTAGTTAGAGGGTGAGCGCAGGAACCATTCTCATTCCATATCTAATTTAGGGCTCTTCTGATGTGTCCACAATCCTTCACTATATCTCTTGTTTTGTTTAAAAATCTCAGGATAACCGCATTCAGGATTGCTGAGGGAGCAGGAGAGAACAGAAAAGACATACAGCAAGTCCAAATGCAGGAGTCCTATAGGGTATTTATTTTCAGTATGAATGTATTTCTTCATATTCATTTGAATGTACTTACCTGCTGCTAGGGTTTGCCCTGTTCCCAAAGCACTGGATACACAGCCCACTGAATTGCAGAGGGAGACAGTAAACGTGTAGATCCTATAAGGCTTGAGTCCCTTCACGGTGTAAGACAGGTCTTGGGACTTAGCAGAGTATAAAAGCTTCAAGGCAAAATAACAATAATAGTAATAATATAATAATCAATGTACAACATATAATCTTGACATTAAAAAGATCCACAGATTTAAACAGAGGGAATTATTGCCTATTCCTATAAGCAAAGAGATTTAAAAAAAAAAAGTCTCAACCACCCGAGGTTTAATTGATATTTGTGCAATCACACTGTTTTATGATGTGATAATGAAGTTCCTGAGTGGATAAATGAGAAAACGGAGTTATGGCCTCATAAAGCAGCATGGATGTATGGTTATTGTCAATGGTAGAGATAAAAATGGCGACTCCAACACAGTTACCGGGACGAAGCCCAAACAAAGCCAACAGTAACGCAGGGTGCTGATGCCACATACTACTTGATGGCAGAACATGGAACAATGACATGGTGCTAAATCATCCGTCATTTCCTTTAAAAATCCACAGAGGTAAAGCCAAACAGAAAGATAGATACTGAATGAATATCCCTTTAGGTCAAATCTCACTTACCTTTCTTATACAAACAAACACATACAATTAGATTTACAGTTGCATTTTTTATGTTTTTTACTTCAAGTTACATCTCCATCACAGTCTCCTCCCTCCCACCCTCTCCTTCTCCTCCCACCTATCCTATTCCTCCAGTGTGGGATGGCCCTACATATCAGCCACCCTCAGTTCATCACTAATAAGAGGGCTAAGAGCTTCTACATTGGGGGGCCTACATGGCAGCTCCACTAGGGCAAAGTGTCCCACTAACAGGTAACAAAGTCTATGTTCCTGTTCCCTTTTGGTCTGTTGGTTGTAGGATAGTTATCCTGTACTGTATGGCTAAAATCCAATTATAAGTGAATAGATGCCATGTGTATCTTTCTGAGTCTGGGTTAGCTCACTCAAGATGAGCTTTTCTAGTTCCATCCATTTGGCTGAAAATTGAATAATTTCCTTTTTTCTGATAGTTGAATAGTATTCCATTGTGTAGATGTACCACAGTTTTTCAATCCATTCTTCGGTTGAGGGACATCTGGGTTGTTTCCAGTTTCTAGCTATTACAAATAAGGCTGCTATAAACATAGATGAGGAAACTTCCTTATGATTTGGTGAGGAATCATTTGGATGTATACCCAGAAGTGGTATGGCTAGGTCTCAAGGCAGAGCTATTCCAAGTTTTCTAAGATATCATCAGGCTGACCTCCATAGTGGTTGCACAAGTCTGCATTCCCACCAGCAATGGAGGAGAGTTCCCCTTTCTCCACACCCTCCCCAGCATTTGCTGTCATTTGAGCTTTTGATCTTAGCCATTCTGACAGGTGTGAGATGGAATCTCAGAGTCATCTTGAGTTGCATTTCTCTGATGATTAAGGATGCTGAGCATTTCAAGTGTCTCTCACCCATTAGGAATTCTTCTTTTGTGAATTATCTGTTTAGCTCTGTTTCTCATTTTTTTTATTGGATTATTTGGTTTCTTGGCATTTAATTTCTTGAGTTCTTTGTAAATTTTGGATATTAGCCCTCTGTCAGATGTGGGGTTGGTGAGGATCTTTTCCCAATCTGTAGGCTGCTGTTTTGTTTGAATGACAGTGTCTTTTGCCTTACAGAAGCTTTTCAGTTTCATGAGGTCCCATTTATTGTTGGTCTTAGATACTGAGCTGTTGGTTCAGGAAGTTGTCACCTGTGCTGATGAGTTTGGGGGTTTTCCCCACTTCCTCTTCTAATAGAGTTAGTGTGTCAAGCCTTATGTTAAGATCTTTGATCCACTTGCACTTAAGTTTTGTATAAGGTGATAAATATGGGTTTAATTTCATTCTTTTACATGTCGACATCCAGTTGGACTGGCACCATTTCTTGAAGATGCTGTCATTTTTCCATTGTATGGTTTTTGCTTCTTTGTCAAAAATTAAGTGACCATAGATGTGTGGGTTCATTTCTGGGTCTTCAGTTTGATTCCTTTGATCAACTGGTCTGTTTCTATACTAGTACCATGATGTTTTTATTACTATTGTTCTGTAGTATAGCTTGAAATCAGTGATGGTGATACCTCTAGATGTTTTTCTATTATATAAGATTGATCTAGCTACTATGGGTTTTTTGTTACTCCATATGAAGTTGAGAATTGTTCTTCAAAGGTCTGAAAAGAATTGTGTTAGTATTTTTTTCTTTTTTAAAAAAATATTTATTTATTACTTTAGGTTACATCTCCATTGCAGTGTCCTCTTTCTGCCCCTCCCAGTCCTGCCCTCTCACCCTGTGTTGGTATTTTGATAGGAATTGCATTATATCTGTATATTGTTTTGGTAAGATGGCCATTTTTATTATGTTGATCCTACCTATGCATGACAATGGGAGATCTTTCCATCTTCTGATGTCCTCTTTAATTTCTTTCTTCAGGGTTATTTCACTTGTTTGGTTAGAGTTATCCCCAGATATTTTATCTTGTTTGTGGCTATTGTGAAGGGTCTTGTTTTACTAATTTCTTTCTCAGCCCATTTAGCTTTTGTATAAAGAAGGGCTTCTGATTCTTTTGAATTTTGTACCCAGCCACCTTGCTGAATGTGTTTATCAGTTGGAATAGTTTTCTTGTAGAATTTTTGGGGTCACTTATGTATACTGTCATATCACCTGCAAAAGGGATAATTTGATTTCTTCCTTTCTAATTTGTATCCCCTTGATATCTTTTAGTTGTCTTATTGCTCTAGCTAGAACTTCAAGTACTATATTGAGGAGATATGGGGAGAGTGGGCATCCTTTCCTTGCCCCTGATTTTAGAGGAAATGCTTTAAGTTTCTCTCCATTTAATTTGATGTTATCTACTGGCTTGATGTATATTGATTGCCTTTAATATTTCTAGTATGGGTCCTTGTATGCCAGTCTCTCCAGGACTTTTAGTATGAAGAGGTGTTGGATTTTCTTAAATGCTTTTTCAGCATCTACCAAGATGATCATGTGGTTTTTTTTTTTCTTTCAGCTTGTTTATATGGTGGATTACGTTGATGGATTTTCATGTGCTGAACTACCACTGCATTCTTTGAAATATTGTCATCATCATACATTTTCAAATGAAAGCAGAGGTTTGAGAAAAGGAGATTGGGAGGAGTACTATAAACAAATAGTTTAACAGCCAACTCATATTTCATCCTATCATTATGACTAAGACTAATCATAAACAACCATGAATACTTGCTTTGACAGAGGAAAAAGCAGAGGTTTGAGAAAAGGAGATTGGGAGGAGTACTATAAACAAATAGTTTAACAGCCAACACATATTTCATCCTATCATTATGACTAAGACTAATCATAAACAACCATGAATACTTGCTTTGACAGAGGAGGCAAACTATATTCAGGGGGGCAGGTGATGTCACAGAGACAGAATCATGAATATGAAATTACTTTTCTTAGGTCTACTGACATGTACTAATGGCCAATGTTGTGATGGTTTCCTCAACTAAGGATCAGACTACATATGTAATTGTAGGTGAATGTTTATACTCCTTAGGGATCCCATAGCTATCTTATGTTCCAAGGCAACCAGTCAAATGTTTATGGTACTGCCAATATAAATCAATGGCATCACCAAGGCTACAAAACTATAGGACATATACCTGTATACATTACAGAAGTCTTGGTAATGATAAAAATGAGTAAAGCTTAGATGTATTTGCTATACTATATATTTTTCATTGGACTATTATCTTTGTGATTATAAAAGGTTACAGTAAAAGCCTTCTAAATTACATCAGTATCAGCTCTGTGGCTTGTGTTTACCATGACTCCTGATTGTATTAAGAGGCTAGGCAGCCGGGCGGTGGTGGCGCACGCCTTTAATCCCAGCACTTGGGAGGCAGAGGCAGGCGGATCTTTGTGAGTTCAAGGCCAGCCTGGTCTATAAAGTGAGCCCAGGACAGCCAGGGCTACACAGAGAAACATTGTCTCGAAAAACCAAAAAAAAAAAAAAAAAAAAAAAAAAAGAGGCTAGGCAGTCATTGACATAGTCCTTAGACTTGACATGCATATAAAGTGATACTTTACAAATACATACAAGTTAAGATGTTCACAGAGTTTTGTAACATTTTAAATAGGTCTTAGCTATTTTTGCTACAGAAGTACAACACAAAATACTGGTAATTTTTATCTAGGTATTGACTTCAAAATTATATGATCTTAAGAATAAAAGAATAGATAAAACACAACTTTGAGCCAAAACACCAATGATAAATATGGACTATAAGGATCAAAGACAAAACACCACTATTATTTGTAAATTTACCTAAACAACAACATTATAGCTGACTTTTACAGTCAGATGTCTAAGCTGGAAGACATGTACTATACTAGATGTTGTTTTTTATAATGAGGCAGTTGAAAAAGTCACATACACAGATGGATGAGAAAAGGTAATAAAGAATCTCAAGTTTATTATTGACTCTTTATCTAGCCTGAAAATAGATATCTGTGTTGTGTGTATATATTCTGTCACTAAAACAGTTTAGAAATGGCAGTTATACCCACAGTGAATTAAAGAGTCTCTCTCAAAAATGCATGTCTACCCAGAACTTGAGAATTTTACCCTTTGAAGTGAGATATCTGTGGAGGTAATGAGGTAACACATATTCTATGTAGGGTTAGCTTTAATCTAACAACTGGTACTTTTGGGGAGAAAAGAAAAGTACTCACAGACAGGGGGCTAGAGGTAAACCAACTGATGAAGCAGGAATGGGAGATACATTGGCACAATGCAAGGAATGTCACCAAGTGTCTGGAGGAAGCTGGGGGAAAGAGGTAAGGAAGTCTCTAGGGCACATGCTCACCCAGCAGCTTGGTCTTAGTCTTCTGACCTCTAGAACTTGAGAGAATCAATGTATGCTATTGTAGCCAACCCTTTTTATGGTGATTTTGATGGCAGTGTTAGGAAACAAATAGTTTAGAAGTTAAAGAGCCTGGGATTTCTACCCTGTTGGTGCCATCCACAGAGGTTATTCTGGTTCTTGGCTTTTCATTGTGGTATTACACGTCTGATTCCTATCCTCCCCACTGATAGATCTCCTTATTATACTGTTGGTTGTTTCTGAGCCCATGTACCATATCTCCTCTTCTCAAGTATTCTACCATGGCTGGTATCCTCTGGGAAAACATAACTATGACAGTCATATCAGGAATTAGATTCATAGGGCAGAGATGTGAAAATATTAAAGTGGTATAATGGAGCTGGACTGCTCCAGCTGACTGACAATGAGGACACAGGTAGGTAGACTCTTGACAGCCTACAACTTCGTTATAGTGGTACAACTTTAAACTTACACTGGGCTGGAGAGATGGCTCAGCCGTTAAAGGCTAGGCTCACAACCAAAAATATAAACTTACATTAGTGGTAGACTAAGCAATCATGAAGACAATGTTAGGTAAAGTATTAAGTTTTCGGACTATGTAGTCAGATCACTATTGTCAATGTCATCTGTGCCCTGAAGAAAGACAATCTTAGGGTCATCATCAATTTAAGACAAACTATACAATTTGTCCTCCATGTCAATAAAATCATGTGTAATAGATCAGATAAGCAGGAAGTATGTGTATGGGCATCATAGCCAGGTGTGTGTTCCAGAGAGTAGGAGATTAACTGTATAAAGATTAAGGGATTTGAAACATCAAGTGGGTTTTAGGAAGCCACGTTTTATGTGAAATCCAGGACATCCATCCAGTCCAAACAGAAAAAAAAGTGACTATATTTTGCATCTTTAAAAGGATTTTATCTTGCACCCTTCACCAAGAAGTTCAATGTCTGCTGAACAAACTCCTACCTGAAGGGGAATAGTCATTATTTGGACACCGTTCTGACCAGCATGTCAATATGAAATTTTGCTACCCGACTTGTCCCAGCTCCAAGCCCAGGCTGTGATGTTAGCTGATGAATTGTTTGGGACATTAAACCTAAAAGATCCTAAGGCACTGAGACACATAATACTAGGAAAATACCATAAAATAACTATGGAAAGAGAGCCACAAAGTAGACAGTATTCAAAGCAAAGGAAATTCTAGACACCCTGAACTGTTCACTAAGCACTCATCCAGCTACTGGGCTCTCCTCAAAACAGAGCATCTAAGAGAACATCAAATGACAATGGAATGGGGTTACTTCTCAGTGACTGCATTTTTTTTTTTCAAATATGTCAATTCAGATGGACTCAACCAAAATTGACTGGGGAGAATGATAAACCTCTTGCTTTCTAGATTCTTTCATATCCCTTGAACTAGGTCTTATATACAATAAGGCATTTGTAATTGTTGACTCTTTGTACTCTCGTCACTGAAGTAGATACTACTAGAAGACGTGATATGACCAGATATCCAAAGCCTTGAGAAAATTCATTGTGTTCACAGCATTCATATGTATTATATACATATATACATTTTGACACAGGGTCTCATGTAGCCTACACCAGCCTTATAATCACTAGGCAGTTGAGGGGGGCCTTGAATATTCCATCTTACTGCCTTTGCCTTTTGAGTGCATGGATTGCAGGCCTGGGCTACCATGCCTCATTTTATGCAGCACTGGGAATCAATCCCAGGTCTTAAAACATGCTAGGCAAGCACTTTATCAACAGGGCCACATTTGTAGTCCCTTTGTCATGATTTCTGTTATGTTTTAATAAATTTGGTTCTCCATGACTTTTTCCCAAAGAAATGAAGACATTCACAAAGGGTGCAAATGAGATGGCTTTGTCAATGTCATTCTGACATCCAAAGGAATACAGTAAAAATACTGACAGATTGTGGAATGGTTAAATGCACTAGTATATGTTCAAATAATATTTTCAGATTATCTTACATAGTACATAGCTGTTAAAAAGGGCTTCTTGAAAAATATTTAAGACTAAGTGGAAACAGCAGGTCTCATGAAATAAAATTACAACCACTTTAGTTCAGCACATTTGTACAATAAGTGATAAGCATATGTAGACAGAGGACCTTGAATATATGATGTTATGTTAATGAACATGCCCCATCTGATGAACACATTTGGAGAGGGATTGTGCTTCCGGTTTCTATAAATTCAGAAAACATCAAATGGAGCCATAATTTAATTCAGAAAGGAAATGAGTTGAAAACAAAAATACCTTTGAACACATTACTGGAACATCTTGTTGGGGGCAATGTTCAATGCTGATGTTGTACCCTGTAATTTCTCCTCTTGAAAAATGTTCTGCTGGCTTCTCCCAGGAGATCCTGAGTGAGTGTGCTGAGAGTGGAGAGACCGAAGGAGGGAACAAAAACAACATCAAAACCATAAATGTCATCCATATAGGATTTCAGATTTAGTTATTCTAGTTTCTGAAAAACCCTATTCTTTATAAAATATTTTCATTTCAAAAATTTAAAAAATATACAGGTATCATGAGATAGTCACATTAAATTGTTATCCACAAGGATGTTAGCTATTTTAATATTATTAGGTAAGGTATTTTTTATTTACAAAATAAAATTTAGAAAGCTTGGATGAAGAAATGGCTGAATGGGTAAGGGCACTTGATGGGAACCTGAGTTCAGATCCTAGTATGTATACAGAAAACTGGGTGTGAACTTGCATGCATCTGTAGCCCTATTGCCATGTGGGGTAAAGATGGGAGAGTCGCTGGGGATTTCTACTCACCAGCCTAGCTCCAATGAGAGTAAGAGAATGACAGAGCAGAACACCCAATGGCTTCCTCTAAATTATGCATACACATGGGCACTCTTTCTCTCTGTCTCTCTCTTCTTCCTCTACTTCTTCTTCTCTGTATCTGTTTCTCTGTCAGTATCTTTGTCTCTGTCTCTCTCTCTCTTGCACAGGCAAACTCTGATAGAAATATGTTTTCATGAAAACAGATGGTACATAATTTTATGAGAAATTTGAATAATACAGAAACAGAGCATGTCTCACTCAGTCCCCAAAGCTTATGATGCATGATGACATATTGGGTTTCTCATGGAAAGCCATGTGTCGCTAAGCTACACCAATCAGGCTGGGGAATTTATTCCTGTAGAAAGTACATCCAAAATGGACTAAATGATCCCATAAATACTCACAGCTTTTAGTCAGTCCTTACTGAAATGTTCAGGGCACACAGACACCACACACTTTACTCCCATCATCCTTGCCAATAAAATGAGGTAAAGACATACTGTCAAAGGGACTTATTGTACTTTGCTTTCCTAGTGATCCTTAAGACTACAAATGTCATTGGATGCTTTTTCATCTGCTATATGTCTCATTTTGGACCTTTGTTTTCCCCTTTCAGAACCACATGACTCAATACTTCTGCTCTCTTGGCTCTCTGGCTTGTCCAAGATGGCAGATAGTCTTTGAGAGATGATCAAACACAATACATATTTTAGTCATTCAGTGTGGTCCCTGGAGAGCCACCCAAAGCCACCCTCAACATTCAGTTTCAACATACTAAATTTAGGGCAGGTTTTACATTTTTTTTTATATCTGTAAATTCAATACATAAAAAGTATACTTGTTTTCTTCAATTCTCATGGAATTTGAAGTAGGCTTTATGTGAGGTATAAAGATGGACAATTAAGAATAAATCCATTACCCTGATAAAGATACCATAAGAAAACTAAACTTTTAACTTGTCTACACTGTAATTCTGATTGTTTCTCAGCATAGTTAGGGTTAGACTTTTAGATGCATTAGTTTACATCATCATGTAAACTCTATTACCTTCAATATTTGTTTTGAAAAGAGAAAAATAAAAATTAATTGTAAAACTTAAAACTCACCATGGGTAAACCATGATAAATACAAAACAAGATTAGGTTGTCTATCTACCTGATACTGGAAACCAACTGCTATTTGGGGAAAGGAATCTCCCAAAGACTAGCACTACAATTCAGTCTTCTCCCACACAAATGAATAATAGCTAAATCATCTGCTTTTTCTGTCTCAAATGTCTTATTTGCTGTTAATTTCCAGGAAGCACTTTATTGAGGGGTTTTCAAATAAGAATTCAAAGCATTGGCCTTTACTTGATTCTCCTGCTCTTTCTGAGGCCCAGGCAGAGGACACACTGCCAGCCTTATTCACAGCCAAGGCCCTAAATGCATACTCTGTGTGTGGCTCCAAGCCAGAAAGGGATGTGTTGACTTGAGGAAGCTGAAGTATGTTCTCACTCTTGTGGCCTGACATTGAAGCTGGGTGAGGACTGACCTACCCACTTCTCTCAAACACTAGACTTTCTTTAGTAGATGGCCATCTCTTCATATATAATTTACATTTTACAGTTATACCTAGAAAAGAGACAGTAAATCGAAGTGACTAAATCGAAGGGTCTACTTAAGGACTGGTCATTTAAGGCTGCGTGCTTTTCAATATTCTGACTATTACCTGTTGACTCTTTAATAATCTAGAGGTGTAAATTTAAGTCATGTGTATAAGTCATGTGTATACAAAAGCAACAAAAACAAGTAAAAAGAAAAAGAACCAAAAAAAACCCAAAAACCTCTTTTTGCTGGGCATGGTGGCGCACGCCTTTAATCCCAGCACTTGGGAGACAGAGGCAGCGGATCTCTGTGAGTTCAAGGCCAGCCTGGTCTACAGAGTGAGTCCAGGAGAGCCAGGGCTGTTACACAGAGAAGCCCTGCCTTGAAAAACAAACAAAAGATAACTACAAAACATCATGAAACCCACATTTTGGGGGGAAAACAAAGCAAAAGAAGTATAAGTATAAAACAACCATAATTTATCATTATGGGAAATACAACATTTTCAGGATGGGTGCTCATAATTTTTGATAAGGATGTTTAATTATTTTAGGCTATCTTCATATTCCAATTTCAATTTTCATATTTTGAAATTTTGTAATTTAATAAAATATTTGGCATAAGCCATGTTTGCATAAATATTGTGTAGCTAAGTTATATCCAGTCTTTACCAAGCAACAAAACAGTTTGATGCAAAGTTTTGCCATGATATGTGCATAATATAAACTACTAAAAACCTAGGAATATGCATCTGGCCTATGAACCCCAAGGTTCAATTTTAAGAACACAAAATTAACTTAATGGAATCAACTAGCCTATATATAATTTTTTGTATTATTTTATATTTTTTTCTTGCTTAAAAGAGAAAATTTGTAAGTTATGGGTGCCCTAACTTGTGACTCAGTCAAATATAATGCATTTCATAAGCGGGCATCTAATTATAAACATCATCTATGTTGTGGCAGATGTCATTAAGAGCAAAGATAATATTAGCCTTTTAAAGAGCAATTTAATTGAATGGAATTTATTTTTAAATTAGATGAAATACCCTCTTCCACTATCCAGAAGAAACAGTATTTTAAGGAAACGCCTTACATTCATACAAGCAAACTGAGTTGCCAGTCTTACTACATAATTCTTCATTTCTATTGTCTTGGTCTTCTAAAAGAAAGAGAAGTCTAAGCCTTGAATTTTTACCATTTTGTTCCACTGGTGGAGACCATTCTACATGGTGTTCTCTGGAACTGATTTTCCATATTGCAGGTGGCCTCAGCCTTTGGGGAAGTACCTGGGCTGTGGTTACAATAATGGGCAAGCTATGTTATCAGCCCCTGCTAGTACATCCCTGTACAGAAGAATGGTACTGGGTGGATGGATGGGTAAGCAGATTCCAGATGGTAGCTGAGGTTTCTGGACCTTCGTAGGTGACACAGGGTTCAATGCTGTCCCTGAGTGTGCATGATAAAACATCCTTCTCTATAGGACCAGGGTGGTTGGAATGTCTATTCCAGGTAAGTGTCACAGAGTCAGAGCCAACAGGAATGAGTCAAGTTCAAGTGTCCTGAGATCTCTGGCTCCATCTTATAAATGACAGATTTGTTCCCTGTTGAACCGTGCACTCCGGAGGTCTCTATACAATATGAATATGATATGTGTGGTGACAGACCAGTGTCAAAGAAGTACTTAGTATCTGGGGGACGGTCAGAATTCACAGTCAGTTGTCAAGAAATCATTTGCAATTGCCTTGTTCTCATGCTCTTTAGCCAAGTAGCATAATGATCAACTCCTTCAAGTAAGAGTGGGTTTGATGCTTTTATGAGGGAAATCAGGCAAATACTGGTTGCTTTTATTGTCCAGAATGTTGTGAGTAAAGTGTCAGATGGAGAAAAGAACACTTAGAAGTGTGTTCCTGGCCTTGTTTATTTGTTCACAGGGTCCCTTGCTAGAAGAACCCAGAGGAAGTCATTACGTCTCTGAAACATATATTTGCTTTCAGCACCAATGGTTTGCTTGCCAAATGCTATGCGTGGGTCCAACACTTTGCCAACTACCACCAAGCACCTGGTCTTTCTCCTGTCTAATACCTAGAGTGGACCCTTTCCTGACCTGTTAAAATGACATACAAATATACTTGCATTTGCTAAATCGTGGAAGGATTTGTCAACCACAGAGAGGTGGTACAAGAGAAGTTAGAGTTGAGCAGGATCTCCATGCATGAAGGACAAGGAGGTCAGGGAGAAGAAGGTAGGAAGCAGAGGTTAAGAAATAAGAAAGAGAAAGGTAGATGCCCTGATTAGCTATGTTCCTGCAGCACAATGCAGGGCTAGGAATCAAAGAAATGTTGGAGTGGCCGCTGACTGCTTCCTGATAGGATTGTGTGGGGGTTGGGAGAGGCTCCTGCTACAGCTACAATGAAGGTTTTTGAATATCTAAATGCCTAAGGAATAATACATATTTGGAGTCTAATTTTAATCCACAGTTTCTTGGCTTTCTGGATGGAAATAATTCTGTGTTGAGAGCCAGTTGATCACCCATGGGACCTCTTTTGGTTGTGGCAAAGTGACCTTTAAACCCATTGAAGGCCTAATGTGGGACATAGGATTCAGGTGGAAAAATCTCAGAATGTGGCAGACCATTCTCAAGAACCTGACTGCTGTAGAACTAACATCTCATCTGAAGTCAGTGTCATGGGGTTGCCAAGGGTGAAACTGATTCACTGCACTTCAACACCAGTGTCCTCAGGAGGAGTTCTGTTAAAGGCCAGAGGGAAGTTATCCTCCCCTAAATGCCACTTAATATGGCAGATGAGGGATATGACGAGAGAGAGAGAGAGAGAGAGAGAGAGAGAGAGAGAGAGAGAGACATTAACAATGTAAGTGAGGATCTGAGCTGATGTGGTTTCACTATTCAGTGCGCACATCTCTGTAATTTCTTCATTGAAACAACAATCACATGGGTATTTCATATGCTCTGCTGACTGAGTATAACATCCTCCACAGAAGTACGATGTGGGACAGAAATAGAAATGTCACCACCCCATTCAGAAAAGTACACTAAGGCTGAGACTCCATTGGTAAGGGTGCTAACATGGGCCCCTGAATGGAAGGAGTTTACTGAGGCTCCATAACAACAAAACTCCCTGAGGACTTGCCCCTGACAGTGCCCAAGGAAGAGATTCACCGCAGGGCTCACAGGGGAATCATGCCGGTGTCAAGTACTTTCTATTCTATTCTCAAAAAATCATTCTATCCTCAAAAATATATGATGTTGTATCAAAGAATGAAAGCGTGCAAGAGCAGTGTTGCTTGATAAGAAATTGGAGTGAAACACAAACCAAAGAGGTAATATGTAATTGTGTGGGAATGTTCTATGGGACAATTGCAATCACCTTGCATTTCCTGTGGAACAGCTGATTTAAGGACCAATCCACTCCTCATCATCTTGCATGAGACACAGTTTACAGAAACAGCAAACTGGAAACAAGGACTTTGCATGGAGGCCACACCTGCCTACTGACTTCTCAGTTTTTACCCAGAAGAAAATGAGTGTGTTCTCCCATCTGACATGTTTTTTTTTTATTTACTTTATGTCAATGGTGCAAAATAATGGGTTTTCTTGTGGCACTTTCTTGTAGAGATATAGTCTACTTTATCATGTTCTCTTATGCCCATACTTTCTCATTCTGGCCCCACTTTTCTTCTCAAATGCACCACACCCCTAAATCTGTATCTTTTACAAAATAACTGTAGCCAATATATGGGAGAAACACTTGTGATATTTGTATGTCTAGTCAGGCTTATTACACTTAATGTGATGATTTCACTCCCATCCATCTTCCTCCAAATTGTAATTCTTCCTGGTGGATCAATAATATTCTACTATGTAAAATAAAGCTGAGCCAGGGGTTCACCAGAGTAAGTTGGGTAGTGATTGACATACTGGTAAGCTCTGGGTTTCACTGAGAGACCAAATGAGGATATATTGGGCCTTCTTTTATATATACACTCATATGTATGTACCTATACACACAAAATATTTATATAAACATGCACACAGAAACAATTAACTCTCTCTCTCTTAAAAATGAAAACAAATAAATCAATGAAAAATAAAATAAAAACCCCAAAGAGCTAACTCAACCACATACTCTTCTACTGCCAGCATGTCTAATGTCTATCAGTTATATTTTATTTAGAGAACCACTGAATAGAGTATAACTTAGTTACTAACATTATTCAGAAACTTTCAAATTATTCCACATAATAAGTGTATCTGGTGGTTGGCTTTAATGTCACTAATGCAGTATGTTATTACCAAGGAAAGTTATTCAAATGCTTTAAAGATGACAATATAAAGGTGTATGATGATGGTAAGAAAATACTGCCTGAGAGCATCCACAGGACTCCAGGCTAGCCAGGGGAAGTTTCTATACTAATGAGGAACTCTATAATGGCCTCTACTAAATGATCAAACTTGCTTAGAAGACAACACTATTAATTTTCTTTGAAAAGTTCAGTGATTCTTCACCCATAATTCCAACTTCCTTCATTTAACCCACAGATTTGTGTTCACTCAACTGAATAGAAATAGTGTTTCCTTCTCATGTTATTCATGCTGCCCAGGCACTGAAGCTGGAGCCATAAACATGAAGGTATTATTAGAATGCTGGAAAGTTCTGACTGTGCTCACCAATTGTTCCCACTGTTCAAATGCCATCATGCAGATAACTTTCACATCATTAATTACAGTGGTTGTCGACAAATGCCAGATGTGGCGTGTTTAATGAAAAATAAGGTTTAGGAAAATAATACCTTATTTAATAGGATTATAGAAATGTCTGATTAGTGAATGAGTGTATATTTATTACCTAAGAAATCATTGTTTGGATTCTATGTCAGAACAATTGTACAAAAAGCCTTGGTGAGTTATTCATATGTATCATTTAATCAAATAGATTACACTATGCTACTGTGAGAAACATGGATCAAGTCAAACACTGATGGGTTCAAATTTAATTCAAAGCTGCTTGGAAAGTGGAGCCAGTCTGGTTGCATCTTGAGCGATAATTTAACCAGTGGCCCTGTCAACTCAGAAATAATTTTCAATATTTTTGTAACTCCCTTCTTTCACTGTCACAAAAGTTTAAGTTTCAGAACACCTGGATCCCGCTGACTTTTGGAAGAAAATAGACATTTCAGTAGCAGGCTTTTTGGATGCTTTGCCAACATGGCAGATTCAGACAGATGTTTGCTTCCCATCCCAATCTGTGTGATGAAGTTCAGAATTTCCATTAACTTCATAGAAGACTAGACACGGGGAAGGGATATTTAGAGTGAAGAGAAAGTGGAGGACAGAATAAAAACTAGACACAGTCAAACACGATTAGACTTGGAATCCAATCTGTTGATATAATAGATAAAAAGTATCTGTCATCTATGCAGGAGCTCTGGGGTCAGCCAGTATGTTAAACCTGGCTCTCTCCCATCCATGTTAAAGAAGGTTATGGAAAGACAGTCTTTTGACTTAGATTTACATGCATTTTAAAGCTGCTTATTCATGTCACGTATAAATTGGAGGGCATGTGAGAAGGATCTCCAAGTAAAAGTGCTTGTTGAGCAAGGCTAACAACCCGAGGTGGACATTTGGAAACCAACATGGGAAGAGAGAGGTGACTCTCAGAAAGTTGTGCTCTGACTTCTGCTTCTGCACCAGGGCACACATGTGTGCATACACAACAGTGACAAACAAAATGCAACACATTAAAGAAAAGGAGCACTAAAGAGAATGAAATGGCAGCTTCAGTAGATCCTACTCTTCTATGGTTTCCTAAGGCGGTTTTCTAAAAGAGTTTGTAGCCAGCAGGACTAGAAGTAGACAGAGTAAGTTCATTAAACACCAAACAAACAAACAAACAAACAAACAAACAAACAAACAAACACAAAAAATCCTTCACTTCAGTGTGTCTTTAACGATGCCATATTTAAGACATCCATAACCTTCTTTAACATGGATGGGAGAGAGCCAGGTTTAACATATTGGCTGACCCCAGAGCTCCTGCATAGATGACAGATACTTTTTATCTATTATATCAACAGATTGGATTCCAAGTCTAATCGTGTTTGACTGTGTCTAGTTTTTATTGTGTCCTCCACTTTCTCTTCACTCAAACAAACAAACAATAGTTTCCCAAAAGTTTGGCATTGACAAGCTCATTTAATACCTTTTCAAAGGTTACGGAGCCAAGCCGGCCTTCTTGCCTGTGTCCCTACTCTGTCCCTTTTGATGTAAGCATACGGTGCTGCTATGAATCTGTGTGAATGAGGTGACATTTATATGATGTCATATTACATGTGCAATCTTATTAGTATCATGATTCAGATTTCAAAATCTGTGATACCTGAGAATTCAAAAACATGCATTGGGTGCAGTCACTTATGCTTGTAATTCTAACACTCTAGAGATAGAAACAGAAAAAATCAGAGTTCAAGGCCATTCTTGGCTACATAGGGATTTCAAGGCTAGCCTGGGATACATGAGACCCTGTCTTTAAGAACCTTGAAAAGACTAGAATTGAAACACTTGACAAATTTCTGTTATATTTGCATCTAGAGAAAATTGTAGCTCTGCTTGTTATCACATTTTCAGCATTTGTAAACTAAAATATAGCAATATTTCTTATACCTTTGAATTTCTTCAAACAGATGTCATGATTTTTTTTCATTAATTTATTTGCAAAGGCCTGTAACATATAAGAGTGTAACCAGCTCTACAAATTCCACACTGCAAGACTGTTGGATGTCATAATCATTTCCAAATATTACAAACCATATAGGAATGGAATTGGGATTTTTGTGTTCATTTATAGCTTTTTATTGGAGATATCATTCTATGGTAAATATAATGAGTCCAGTGATCTGTGACATAAAGGAAAGATCTTTCCTATATTTTAACAGTTTGCTGTGTGGAAGAGGCTATGCCTCTCAACCAGTACAAACACTCTGAAGTTCATGAGTGTTCCAGGCTTGATATCCCAATCATGCTGGGTTGAGTCACTGTTTTCTTCTCAGAGAACTTGATAATCATCTTACCAAACCCTACACATCTTGCTTTCATCGTGTTTTCTTTCTTTCTTTTTTTTTTTATTCCTAGTGTGATTTGTAATTCCCTCTGCATGAGATGCTCTTTGCCCACAGAAGGAACTATGGTGTTTACCCTCAATGTCAGAGAATTTAACTTATATCCATTCTTAGAAATCCACATATTTCCATCACCAAATCCTAGAACTCACAGAATGGGTGTTGATCTTCAGTTGTGTAGATTTCAGAACCATCCCTGAAAGGAGTGTAAGTAAGCCACGGGGCATTGGGAAGATAAGGTGGACCCCAGGAGAGATTGATGGTGGAAGAACTTTGTACCCATCCTCTGGGTGGAGGTTGCTGGGATGTTACTAAATTGCAATGGAGAAAGCATTTATTAACCAAAGTAATCAATAAACATACTAGGAAACTGAAGAAAGAGAGCCAACAAAGAGGTTCTTCTGATTCAGGGTCACTTTATCAAGAAGATGTGTGGCTTACCAAGACATTAATAAACAAAGGGTATGTATGCATCATCAAGTCTTGAAGACAAAGCTTTATATCTGCAAGCATAAAACACACTGGTAGGTCAGAGCCGCTGACATAAACAGGGTTAGGGGAAAACTACTGGGTATTTAAGCATTTCTGTATCTTTTAAAAAATATCTCAAGGATACATAACATTTATTTTTCTATTGAGCTTAAAAATAGACACAGATCCCCTTGAAATTTGATATTTAAACTTGATATTAAAATAAATATTTGAATTTGAATTTAAATTCAAGCAATTCTTTGAGGCTGATGATGGAGTTTTCCATTCTACTAAATACAAGGTCTTTTTTTACTTTGAAAAGGCATAAATTCTAGGACTAATGTTTGCTGATAGAAATAGATATGGGTGCCAAAGATCTGAACATTGTCAGTTAAAATGCGAATAGGTATGTGAGGAGATCAACACTTGTGAAATGTGCTCTTTGGCTTTGACTGTTTACCCTGGGTATAGGAGCACTCATCCATCTGTGGCACAATTAAAAACTGACTCTGCAAACCCTATATTTCGCCACCACCATTATTCCTGTCTTCTATAGGAAGCTTCCCAATTTTTGAGTATGAGTTTTGGTATTTTCTCAGAATACACAAGAAGAGATAGAGAAAAAAATAAATCTGAGAAAACACCAACCAAAGTTCAAACTCCACCCGCTTTGAGAGAGGAGACCTAGTAGAAGGTCCCGTTGAATGAGAAGTGATAAGTTTACACAGTTGTGCAACTGACTTTTAAAACCACTAAGAGATACTTTTAAAAAAGATGCAAAGAACTGAAAGCATTAAAATCGTTTCAGAGGTTTTATATAAAATGTCTTAAGTCATCTGGTGAAACTTTCAGGGTCTCAAGATAAAAGATTAACTGAGTTCAATATGTGTGTAATATGGGGAGAGAATAATAAAAGGCCTTTTCTTGTTATAGCTTTAGTAACTCAGAGTATGGTAAGAGCAAAACTCTTGCTATGTATGTGAGATGTTGTCAAGGCTACCTTGAACCCTAGGCTTAACACTTTCCTAGGAGAGTCATAGGCCTATCATGTAATTCTACTCCTGACTAAAATTTATTGCAACAAAGGTCACAGAATATCATTACCTAAGGGAAAAATTACTTCAGTGAAACCCAAGGGAACCAGATGAAAACTGCTAAGAGTCCTCCCTGAGTGCTATCAGATAGGTGACACTTAAATACCTTCACAATGCATTGCAAAAGTGTGCATGAATACAGTTGAGTGGCAGAGCGATTCCTAGAATGACGAAAGGTCTGGGTTCAATTGACAAATGAAGTAACAATGAAAACACAAAAGGGGAAATTGATAAGGTGTTGTCATCCTTCAAAGATTGTTAGAAACTCAGTGCCCAGGGGACACTCAGCACTATTAGGGGTAGTTCACAAAGGCACATATGTCTAGTATTATTGGGGGCAATTCACATAGGCACATATCTTTGGCATCTATGAAAACTACTAGAAGGAGCAGAGAAGCTACACACAAATTACAGTTTGTATGAAAGTCCATGTGTCCAGATCTACTCTGTCCTTCTGGGAAGGGTGAATACTCATAAAAATCTGAGTTCCTAGATGGAAACCAAGGTGCAACTTTGTAGGCAGGGCTTTTTAAAATAAACAGTCAGCCTGAAGAGGGTAAGCTAGGGGTTGCAGAAGCCTGTAGAAAGGATATCTGTTGAAGAAAGATGGGATTTGCAGAGATATAGGTCATGATTCTTAGAGAACTATTACAACTCTATTAGATCAGCATAACTCCTAACTGCATTCTGAATATTTATCCTTATACCCACAGATAAGTGTAAGTATTGCCCCTCATCAAAAAAAAAGTTTGTTTGAAGCAGATGCAGTCAATTATAGAAATCCACAACTGGTCAAAATGTAATGACTCCTTTCTAAAGAATGAAGCATGCCAGTGTAACAGAGTCTTTCTGTTGTGGGTCCTATAGCTTGGGTCCCAGCTTAGGAAGTTTGGTAAGTCTACAAGTATATTTGGATATTTAAGATTTCACACGTAATTTCCAAAGAAGTAAAAGAAAAGCTGGGAACCATGAGAGGGTGTCTAAAGCATGAATTTTGAATATATTGGCTTAATATGTGGTGTGAATATAACTTGATATAATTCTAGTGGCAGAATTTTTAGAAGCCTATGGGTAGTATAGATAATTATACTTTATTATATAATTTATAATTATTTTTTCTCAAACATAGTAGTGTTGGCTGGTGGGAGTTTCAAGCATTTAATTTTTTGTGGGAGTTTTATTCAACTAAAAAAAAAGAGCTTCAGGAATCTATTACTGTGTCTTTTTTTAGATTTACATTTCTTTTATTGCTAATGATATTGAACCTTTTTTTTCATGTATCAGCCATTTGTAGTATTTCTCTTTTTTGTTTTGTTTTTTTACATTTATTTGTTTCTTCAAGTTATATCTCATAGTCTCACCTCCCCTCCTCCACCTCCTGGTTCTACTCTCCTACCCTCTTCCCACTCACACTCCTATCTGCTTTTTCTTTTTTTTTTTAATTTAAGGTGTATCTTTCCCACTCTACCTCCCAAAACTCCCCAATGTTTCTATCTGGGCTTGAGCCAGCTATTCTGATGATTGGCTGGAAATGGAATATTTGATGAAAACCTCTCCTGCTCATTGAAGGGGCTGTCCTATGAAGAGTCCTGTTTCATCCTTTGGTTTTGCCTCCTCTATAAGGTTCAGGGAGGATTACCATGAAGTTCCTTTTCAATGGGGAACATGCTCTGTGCTCATGGGGACCTGGTTTAAGAGTTTCACATGTCACTTCTACTCAAATGATTTTTTGGGGGTGGGGAGAGGAAAGTAGATGCATGATACCGAGCTATGTATTCTGATGGCAGAGAAGATGCAGATAATAGGGATTAAGAAAAAAAGTGAAAATATCTTCTGTAGATGTGAGTATATTAAAAAACTAAAACTCTCGTGTGTGTGTGTGTGTGTGTGTGTGTGTGTGTGGTTTTCAGGTTACAGGTAGTTTTTGAATTCTATAAAACTATATTTCTGGGAGCCACAATGCAACAAAGGTAGAAAATATGAGGAAAGTTTTTACTCATAAACTGGAAGACCTCTGGGAAGAGCCAAGGGATACTCCATTACACACTTGTACTCCTGATTCCAGGGATAAACCCCTTTGCTTTACCAAAGTGGAAATGTCTGGTGAAGGAATGGAGTTAATTCAGGGATGGAAACAAAGTTCAAAAGTATGTCAATAAAAAGTATGAATGATTCCAGCACCACCGCAAACAGTACAGAGACTCACATATTTGGTTTTCCCTTGCAATGTCATGTAGTTTACAGTTTGTTGATCTCATATCTGTTGAAGGAAGGCCTAATACATTGGTTCTGAGAGGCTGGTTTCAGTGCTAGGGATCTGGTTACCACCCATTCTGAGATACTTTCTTATTGGTTAATAAAAGTCCCTGATGGCCAATTATCTGGGCAGATAGAGAATAGGAAGGTGGGACTTCCTGGGATGAGGAAAAGGAACCCTGGATATTACACAGAGAAGCTCTTTTCTTCCAGGAGTCATGGTAACAGACAGATGTGTCTGAGAGCTCTGGAAGGTACAGCAAGCCACATGCCTGTTTGGGATTAGATGGTCTGGGATTAATTTAGGTGAGCTATTTGAGAGTATGACCAACTAAGGGCTAATAAGCATTGAAACCTTAAAAGGTCTTGGTGCAATTAATTATTGGGAGAAAGGCCACTGGGGATTTCAGGTTGAAAGGCCTACAGGTTTCTGGCCACAGGCCTCACAGCAGACCCTGGCTGCTACCTTGCCAGGCTGCCGATGGCTGTTCCACTGGCTTAATATAACAGTTTAAGGTTATTAATAAATATCCTGCAGATGTCCCCACTAGGCTTACAGGCCTCTAAGGAATTCAGGCCTGCTGATCTCCTGCTAGGCCTCTGGCTGCTCTGCCAGAATAATATAACAACTTATAGTTATTAATAAATATATTAGCTAACAGAGTTTAGGTTGCAGGTGGTGAAGGCCACCCTTAGCCCAGGGTTTTATTCCCAAGATGAGTCAAGCCTCCAGTTAAGGTGAGCTAGGCCTGCTGGCCTTCCACCAGCCTGCTAACTTTTCTGTCAGCCTAATATTACAGTTTGTACTTATTAAAAAATATAATCGATAACTAAGTTTCAGTCTCACATATCTTTTCTGTTAATGGCATCCCTAAATTTCTTGTATTCATATAATTATGAATGAAATGTTCTCTTGATTTTTACCTTCATGTTAGTATTCTTAAATACAAGTGAGCTATGAATATATGAAAAACATTTGGATATATGCATTTGGATGTTGTTGTTGAAGTTCATACATAGAAGTTTAGAATAAACTATGATTCACTAGGAAGTGATAGAAAAAAACCATTTGATCAGTAATTTTCTTCTGTCTCTCTGATCTAGGGTGTGACTAGCTCCTGACAAGATAAATTAAGTGATGGGAAAGAAGTGGCTTGGCCAGGAAAGAAACAAGATGCCAGAGAGCACATTACTACTTTCATTATATGAAATCCTCTGCAATTTGGAAGTTATATCCCAGGACCCCACTGGGGACTTCCTGCACCAATCTCCACTAATCACAGATGTCCTTGGTAAGCTGTCATCAGTATATTTCCAGGAAATAGGAAATAGCATCATGGTGATAATCTCATGGTGATAGCCTGTGTGGAGCCACCTAGAATTTCCAGGAAAACCTTTTGACACCTGTTATGTACAAACACACAGCAGCCAGAAGCAGATATCACACTAATGTCCATCTGCCACCTCACATACTTATAAGGTTTATTGTTCTCACTGGCTGTTACCAGTAGAAAAAGCAAGCTGTGGAGACCACTATTCCCTACTCTCCCTTCTTCCCCTACTCCCCTCCTTCTTTTTTTTCTCCTCTCTTCTTCCCCATCTCCCTTAAATGTAGAGAATGAACTTCCAGGCAAGCAATTGTTCCAGACAAACTGACTGGCTGTGGCATAAACATGCATGGATTTCCTAGCATTTTAACTCCTGACAGACCAGCAGTCCCATGAGGAGATTAGGAATAGCACAGTATGCTGCCTAGGGCTTCTTATCACGTGTTCCCAGAAAAGTCTTTTAGGAAGTCTGGGGAAGTATGGATACATGGTCTCAGAGTAAACACAGGAACACCATCCATAGATATAAACTGAAGGACTGCAGGTGACCTTCAGAGGTCAATTTGGGGCACTGCACAGTGCTACAAGTCAAAAGGCACTAAAATGCCATATTTGGATAAAATAATAAGAATTATAAATGTGGGATGCAGACTCATGACTAATATGAAACAGAAAGTAGCAAGAACAGAATATCAGTTGCAGGACTGGGACTCAGTATGGTGGGAAAATAGTAACTATAAAGTTATAATATTAACAAAAATATTAGACTATAGTTCATAAAACTGAGCATAGAAGAACAAGAAACTTATGATAAATAACAAATATCCTATTTGTTATAGTAACTTACATGGAAATAAATTTTTGAGGTAGGGTGACTAATCATTTTTTTAAAGAATAGTAACTTCATGATTTTAACAGTAAACGTCAATGTTCTGGAAAAATCTCCTCATCTGGAGGAAATGGAAATTTGTTTCCATTGCTAGCGATTTCATTCCAATAGACCACTGTCAGTGTTTTACTACCAGCACAATCGTTCCAGAAATCTCCAGAAATGAAAATTATTTAATCAAGGAAAAGCCCACAGATTTCATTTAGTGTGATTAACACATTTGGTTTAGCCTAATTCTCCATGGTGCGTCTAAGTCTTTTTAATGAGTTCTAAATGGAAGAAAGCATTGAGCCTCTCTTCCCAGGTGGCTCACATGCCAACAATGGGCCAGAATGGACTTACTTTTGCTACAGCCTAATAGATTGTTGACATCCATGTGGCTTGCATCAGGAACACAAATGTCACACTTGGAGCCAGTGACAAATCGTTTGCAGAAACACTGGCCTGTGACCACATCACAAGTTTCATTCAAGGCTCCTGCCAGATGACAAAGACAAGGCTGGCATCTGAAAACAGACAAATAGAGCACCAAGGTAAGATTACCTTAATTAATAATTCATAGTATATGTCGCACCTATCAATAACATTGTGGTTGAATACAGCTCACTTTTGTCAACATATGGAAGAGGATGCTTGAACAGGATAAGCATAAAATAAAACAAGACAGAAAAGATCTTCATCAAAATGTTGCTCATGCTGAAATCCATCCAAATTTTTGTTCATCGACTTATGGCCCTCAAAGAGAGGCCTGGGGAGATGGTCCAATGGGTAAAGTGATTGCTGAGTAAACATGAGAACCTGAGCTTGGCTCCCTAGTGCCCATGTGACAAGGAGACCAGGTGACAAGCACATGTTACCTCAGCTTTGGGAGATGGACACAGAGCTTGTCACCCAGGCAGTCTAGAAGAATCAGGGAACTCAAGGTTCATTGTGAGAACTGACCTCAGAAAGTAGGGAAGTTGTCCAGCAACAGCCTTGGCTTCTATACACAGACACACACACACACACACACACACACACACACACACACGACCCACATGAATTAGACTTTAGCCAGGCATAGGGGTACACTCCTGCAATCCCAGAATCTGTGAGTCGCAGGGAAAATGATCAGGATCTCCAATTACAGAGTGAGTCTGAGTTTGAGAGCAGCCTGGGCTGCATAACGTTTGTCTCAAAAACCCCCACAATGTTTTTATATGCTATGCACCACTGTCACAAGTAGCCTGAACACAAACTTCAAAAAAAAAAAAAAGAAAGAAAAAAGAAAAGAAAATTGTGTTTGTTTACAACAGAAGTTTTGCTATCAGTTAAATATTTAAATTAGGTACTCACAAAATTATCTTTTACTTAAATATCCAGTTACAACACAGAAACTAGGAACAAGTCACTGCTCTCCCTAAAATTCTTCAAATTCATTATTTATTCTCTAAGGACTAAATTCTGCTGACATATTTAGACAGATTCTAGTTATTGTTGGTGCTTAATGTGGGTTCTACTTATACTTTGTACAGTTTTAATTTCTTTTTTTGTTTGTTTATTTGTTTCTGTGACAAAATATCCTGACAAAAGCAACTTAAAAAAGAAAGGGTTGAATCTGGTCCCCAGTTGAAGGGGACTCTCCATTATGACTGGGAAGTCAAGGTACAGGAGCCTGAAGCAGCAAGTCATACCATAGTCACAGCCAGAAAGCTGCTGCCCCAGCTAGGGAATGGTGCCACCCACAGCGAGAGGGTCTTCCCATCTCAATTACCGTATCGGCTCAATCCACATAGGCCCATCTCCCAAGACATTCCAGGTTCTGTTCATGGAACAATTAGCATTAACTATCATTTACTCAGATAGGACTGGAGAAAGGACAGGCACCCTGATCTATGTGAAGGGCCTTATGTTATAGGATAATGAGGCATGTTCATTGCAATGCACAAGCTCTTAGACGAAAAGTCATCTGTAATATTTTATTAGCAGTACTGACCTTCAGCAGTGATGGAGGGGAAAACCTTTTTCCTTGGGGTGAACTATTCTCATGCATGGTCTCCCCGTGCCATTTCATTAAGCTAAGCAGTCTGGGCTCCATAAAGTTTGGAGATGTAAAAACAGCCTATGAAGATTATTTAAGCAGGGACTTCCCATGTGGTACACTGAAAACAACACTAAACAGATTTCCCTGTTTATTCTATAGAGAAACTGGTGGACATGGTGACCTCCCCCACTGCAAGTTTTATGGTGTGATCTCTCGGGTGACCATTCAACACCCTTAAAAAGGCTGATAAAAGCTAAAGCTGCAAAATCAGCCGAAAATTTGTTTGATGGACGAATCTGCCACTGGGAATAAAGTACGGTTTCTCCTGAAAGCAACAGTACCATAGTTGCCCTTTTTATAGTCCTGATAAAAGGACTTTCCTCCTACAAACAACACTGATGGTCTTTATCTGAACATCAATAGGTGCTTTTTTCTGACAAGTATTAGAGATAAGTAAATTATTCGTTGGAATTAAAATGGAATCATAGAAGCAATGACATGCCTGATTTTCTCTTAATTCATTATGTGTGTATACATAGAGTACAGTGTTTGCTGGCTTTAGTATACTACTAGTGAGCCTGTCAGTAAGAGGCAGCCCCCTACCCCTTTCTATACACATGTATCACTTTCTATACATACATTCCCCTCATGAGTAAGTATCTCTTGAGTGTTTCAGTTTTTATTGCCACTCACTCATGAGACAATCACACTTACTTTACATACAGTGCATTTAGAGGAATGGTTTTCAGTGTGTAACATAATTCCATCCCTTGATGAAGCTCTATTTCCTTCCAGCGGCCTTCTATCCACACAGCTCAGAGTCAGCTATGTCAATATCTGTAGGATATTAAGTTCCGAATCCAAATGGAATAAATAAATCACTTCTTAAGAAAGCAAGCAATGTTTTGAGTAATTAAATGCATCTATTCCTGGTTTTATTGTCTCTTCTCCTTCCCGCTGTTGTATCAAACATATCCGACTTGCTATAATTGCTTAGTTTCAGTTAGAGAGAATTTTCCTTAAGTGAAGTTTATCAGAGCAGATTTTCTAGAATATTATAATTTGCTACCAGTCCAAAGGACACAGGGGATAATACTGTAATTAAGGCTTAAATGAAATGATTCCTATAAATTCCTCAGCTACTCAAATACAATTTCAAGCCTTTTGAAAACTCTTCAGCAAATAAGCCACAAGTTTGAGAGCAGTCTTTCTGATGCCCCTCCTTAGAGTACCAACCAAATGAAATATAATTCACATTTATTAAAACAAAATTAGACACAATAAAGGAGAAAACATCTTAGGCTTCGAAAAGAAGCAACAAACTGAGATGAATTGTGATATTGATTTTGCAAGGATAAATGGTTTTCGTAATATTAATATAAAGAAACCTTTATTGCACAGACTCTCCTGGCACAGCCCAAGCTCCTCCTGCAATCTGTTTAAAATCTTCATTTTTCATCCTTATGGGAAAACCTTGGTTGCTAAATGGATTTCATAAAGAGTAATCTGTCAAGATTTATATAGATAAACAATTTGTGATGTTTATTGACCAGTTCATTATGATAAACAAAACAGGAGGGAGGCTGTGCTCCTTTCCGGCAGCGTACTGCTGCTACGCTGTTACCCCCTCTGCAAATCTGTACTTACCAGGAACACTGAGGGGATAATTGGCTTCTATCTCTCAAGTGGCAAGTTTCCTATACTGCGCTTTCCTGGGAGTTTCTCTTAGTTTTAAAACCAACATAAAAGCCATCCTAATTATTATTATTGAAGAAACGTAACTCATAATGAAGACAGTGTTTTTCACTACTCCTGATATTGCTGGGAAGTTCATCTAAAGGGATACAAAGCGACAAGTCACCCCTTCTTCAGCTGGGGACCTCAGCTCACATGTATATGAAAGTGACTTAAAGAAGGACTGACATAAATACCGTGCACTGATGCCCAGTTATGTTCCTGGATGGGAATCACACTGAAAATACAAAGGCGAGTGTTTTGGGCTGTCCCTGTCCTGAATGAGTGCACAGACTACTGTGAAAGAAGAAAGGACAGTGGAGCCAGTTGTGAAGGATCCTTGCAGGCCCTCTGGAGCAGCACAGGGTAGACAAACATCGTGGGCAGGGCCTGGGGAGAGCACCAGCTGAAACTCTCTAAGCTGAAAATGCAAAGACTGAAATGTTGCAAAATCTAAAACTTTTCATGCTGGTGGGATGCCTCAGGTAAAAAATCCATATAATGGGTCACAATCAAAATACAGGGGCATTTGATATGTGACAGGAAGTACCTTTAGGCAGAATAGATTGTGTGTGTGTGTGTGTGTGTGTGTGTGTGTGTGTGTGTGTGTGTGTGAGAGAGAGAGAGAGAGAGAGAGAGAGAGAGAGGCAGAGACAGAGACAGAGAGAGAGACAGAAAGAGACAAAGACAAGGAGAGAGACACAGAGAGATATGCATGGATGTAAATGTGTATGATTCTGCAAGCCCATTCATATGTATGCAGAAGTCAGAGGAATCTGTCAATCATTTTCCTCTACTACTCTCAGGCTTAGTTCTTTAAGACAGGGCTTTCAGACAGTCTAGCCAATGGGGAAAAGGCAATGAGACACCAAGGCCAATTTCAAGACCTGGAATAAGAATGTTTCACCTAGCAGCCCCAGCAGAGTCAGGATGCAACACACACGGCTGCACTATCACATGCAGTCAGAGTAGAATACACATGGCTGCATTGTTGGTCATGCAGTCAGGGTGCACACACGCTGCTGAGTGGTTCAAGTTTTACTGAACGTAGTGACAAGAGATGTAGGACACCAGAAACAGATCAAATTATGGATGGTATAAAGATACTTCAGTTTTTCGGAGCCTCATCAGTTTGGTATAATTGTCCCCTCAGTGACTTCTGAGGGAGAAGTAGCTTCCCTTTCAGGGCTGATGTCGGTCGTATTTCCTGGCAGCAGATTTCTCAGTTGACTCCCAGCTGCAGAATGAGTTGGTTCTGGAGTGCTCTCTGGAGCAGTATGGCTTTCCCTGGGCTGAGAACTTTACCTCTGCACTGGATGTCTGGCCTTGTCTCCCAGGCTTGTCAGTTCTCCTCTGTTGCAACGTTAGAACATCTGCATTCTCTTAGAGTTGGAGTTAGATTTATAGTGTGAGTATATAGGGTGAGGTCACATAGTTACTATGAGTGCAAGCTTGTATTTGAGAGAGCTAGCATCAAACCTAGAAGTGAACAATTCAAAAACCAGATTCGGAAAACCTTCTCCAGGCTCAAAATCAGGAACTCATGAAATACCGTGTGCTAGCAACCATATCCTTGCATTCATGCAATGAAGGTATCTTCCCCCAGAGAGGAAACATTCCTGTCTTCCACAGGAAAGCTAAGCTCCCTGAACATTTTCTGTGTTTGAAGCCAGTGTCTCCTCCATTGCTGACACTCCACATCTCCATTCAAGTAATTGAGATATGGGAGTATTTTCAAATAGAAGAGAGATCACTTCTATTCTCTGTGGCCACAGAGGCAGATGGAAGACTAGGACAGAAAGTCACAGGAATGAAATATTTCCTTCAATGTGAAGACCATACCTGTGACTTGCAATTACATCTGCTGAAGGCAAGATGTGCTACTGCCTGTGACAGTGGGTCTTTTACATTCCCTATGTTGAAGCAGAAGGTGAGGGCTTCTATTAAAGTTCTTTCAGTGACAATTCTAGGATGCTTCGTGAGGATTCTAGAATGTGAGAGTCTGTCTAGTTACAGGTTCTGCAGCCTTTACCTATAGAGGATGACAGAGTAAACGTTTCATGTCTGGTGTGCACAACATGTTCTCTGTTATAACTCAATACTGCTGCTGACCTAAGAAAGTAACTCTGAAACAATGTACAAAGAATGAGCATCACTGTGTTTCAATTAGACCCAGGAATCAGGTCACATTTGAGCCCCAGGTTACAGAAGGCTGACTTTTGGCACAGAAGGCTCAAATATGCCCCCCCCCCCAAATGCACAAGTCCTAATTGGTAGAACTTGAAATCTATTTTCTTCCTTGGTAAAATGAATTCTGCAAATAGGATTAAAGATCTTTAGATGGTATGCTGACCATAGATTATCCAAAAATATTCAATGTGTTCACAGATGTCTTTTTTGTTTTTTGTTTTCTTTTTTGAGACAGGGTTTCTCTGTGTAGCCTTGGCTGACCTGGAACTAGCTCTGTAGTCTAGGCTGGCCTCAAACTCACAGAGATCTGCCTTCCTCTGCTTCTTGAGTGCTGGGATTAAAGGTGTGCGCCACCACACCTGGCACAGGTCTTTACAAAAGGAAGCAGAGTAGTGTGAGTGAGACAAAAAAGTAAACAATCAAAACCAAAAATAAAACATGTGAGGAGAGAATCCTCAGATCAGAGATAGAAAGAGCTGCTCTGCTGGCTCTGAAGGGGCTGTGAGTCACAGGATGTAAAGGATAGTGAGATTGCTTCATCAAGAGCTCACCTTGCAAGCAAGCAAGCAAGAGAACCTGTGTTCAATCCCCAGAAGACAATTTACAACCAACAACTAAAACAACAGCACAATGGAATGGTCAAGATATAGAAACACATCGCTGGAGTTCACTGTCCAGTCAGCCTAGCCTAACCAGAACATTTTAGTGAGGGACTTTGTCCAAAAAAGACAGAGGAGGTGCTACACAAGCATAAGAATCTGAGCATAATTCTAGTTGTTATGGTTATGGCAATATAAACGTGTAAGCCTAGAGCTAGAGAGGCAGAGCCAAGGATTCCTAGGGCTATCTGACCAGCTAGCTAAGCCTAATTGGTAATTTCCAGGTTCAGTGAAAAAAAAATTGTCTCAAAATATGAGGTGGAAATAGATTGAGGAGAGCACTCAGTGCCAATCTTTGCTCTCAACGCTCATGTACACACAGGAATATGATCCCCTCCCCATACATACACACAACAAACACTACTTGTCCTTACCCTTTAAGCAATGTAGATATACTATAGGTGGAATCAAGATAAAGACAATGGATTTTATTCTAGAGTTTCTAGAAGAAACAAAGGTGGCTTGTTGACACCTTGGTTTTAGTCCACTGAAACTAATTTAGGACCTCTGACCTACAGAATTATAAGATAATAAATCCTTGTTGTTATTAGACACTGAATTTGTGGTAATTTATTATATCCAGGAGCAAGCTAATCTAACTGGTCTAGTGGGAAAGAAGAGCTGGACCCTGTCCTGATGCTCAGCTCTGTACCATTCCCAGTTTGTCACATCGAGGACATGGTGCCATTAATAACATACAAAACCTGGCATTCCTTGAAGAGCCTTGTACAATCTATATTAAGGTAGACTAAATAGATAGGGGGCATAAGATATTTCAAAAATGACTACATACTTTTTTCCACCTAAGCAAATCCTTTTAAACAGTGTCTTGCTGTCCACTAATTGCAAAGTCTATTTTATCACCCCTGAATGTGGGGTGGCCTTATGATTTCCTTAAAAAAAAAAAAAAACAGAATCAGGCAGAAGTAGCAGCCTCCAGCATGAGCCTCAAGTATGTTTGTGATCCTTTCCTTCTTTCCTGAAACTGCACCTGCCTTTATGACCCAGCGGAGGCTGGGCTGGGAGACTGGGAACTGATTAGGGTCTGTTACCTCAGAGGACAGCCAACTGTCTCCCAGAGTCACAGAGAAGCCAAAGTCTATGAAAAATATGCACCGAGTTTTACATCTTCACTCCGTAAGAACAGATGCCTTTGCAAAAAGTTGTCTATTTTCTTTTTCTTTTTCTTTTTTTTGACATCTTCATAATGGTTTATTCTTTTTTTTAAAATACTTTATTTTTTTTCTTCAAGTTACATCTCAGTAACAAACCCCTCCCTATTCCCCCTTCCTATCCCGCCCTTCCACCCTCTTCCCCCCAGAAGTTTCCCCTTTCAGTCCAACAGATGGTTCCTTCTCTTATAACAGTAAGTATTATACAAAACAACAGATATAAATATGCCACATTTATGAGAGTTAAATGGCCCAGTATACCTTCCCATTGTCCAGTTTATACATATTTGGCCCCTGACTTTAACATTCTACTATCTAACCAACTCCATGAGTTTAAAGGTCTATATGTGACTCAACATTCATACTATCTTGCAACACACTTTTAAGAGTATCTTCTTAGATCTATAACACCCTCTTGATTTCTAAACAATTCAAAATTTAACTATGAGACTCTAGCTGTCTATTCTTCAACCATCTCAGAGACCTGAGAGGGATAAATATATTTGCTTATATAGAAAGTGCAGGGCCTGCAGCTTCCAAAACTAAGAAAGGACATACCAATGACTGCCTGGACAGTTCCCATTTTCTCTCCATACATTCCAGCATCAGTCTTCAGCCTTTGGGTCCTGTTTCTCTGACAGACATTTGTTGTAGAGCAGGGATTATGGAGGACTTACCTACCCTGTCTTGGCAGAGCTAGGCTGTCGACTTCCCTGCTACCAAGTTTTGTCCTTTTTGGACAGCAGTCTGTCTGCAGTTGGTGCAAGGGGTTTTTTCATGCCAAGAGATAGGCTTGCCACTAATTCAACCATCTTACAGTGGAGGTTCTTCGATGCTTTTCTTCTACTTGGAGTAGAATAGGGGGTGCTGTCAGGTGCTGATATGTCTCGATATCAAAAAAAATCTTGATTTAAGACCACATCTTTGAATGCCATATTCTGCAGATCTCTTGGGGTTTTTGAAGATGCCCTATGGAGAAGGAAAGTTGTCTATTTTCATTTGACGTCCCTGATGCGGTTCTCAGAGCAAAGATCCATTGAGATCCATTGAGATCCATTGAGATCCATTGGAGATGGGGATGCATAAAAATCACCAGGCCAAATCTATGACACTGTGTTCACACAGAGAATATCTGCATTAAAACCTTAATAATCCCAAGGCAGGAAAATTGGACTATGTGCTTTTGAAGTCTAAGCCTTCAGATGCTTGACCAGCCCACGCCCTGTCCCCACCGTGTGGACGAAACTACAGTTTAGCAATGGATCTGCCTCTGGCTCCTTGAGGACTAAAGCAACATAAACTGAACCAGTGATTCCAGATGGCTTTGAAGATTAAAGAAGAAACATTGTGGGCTCTGTGGAAGCTATATTTTAAAAACTGGGAGAGGGTATCAGAGGAACTTGAGACGTCTTAACTCTGGGAAACAATCACTCATAAACTGGTTGAGGTGATCCCAGGAAGTCCCTGTGTCCAGTAGAGAGGTGAACCACTTTTATTTTTGTTTCTCATTGTTTTGGAGTGAGATAAATGTGATACATATTTTTTGACTTTATTGATTTTTTTTAACCCTGGACAGAGTTTTCTTTCTTCCTTGTTTTGGGGCTGGTTAAACCATGCTTGCTGTCTGTGTCAGAGGTAAATGAAGTAATGTTTTCATCGGGATCAGCACTTGGAAGAAAATGACCACCTTTTTCTGAGCAGTACACCTTGAAGAATGAAATACAAGCTTGAAAACAGGCAAAGGTTTTCCCAGCGCAGTCACAGGAAGCCATTATTGACAGGTGGAGTTTCATTATCACTAAGGTAGCTTAGGGTCAGTGTCTATTATTTTATTTATTTCGTCATTCAGAAGTATTTGTTAAGTTTATTGAAAATAAACCAAGAAGAAGAACAAACCCAGCAGTCATTGCTCTTTTCAGTAAAGAGGCATGAAGAAAATAAAGTAGGGGTTTTAGAAAGGGTCCCCAAGAATGGGAAAGATGCCTTGGGTGAGGAAATCACAGTACTTTCCAACCAGACAAGAGACACAATGTGCCTCCACTCCACATTCTCCCTGCTTATCAACAGAAGAAGTCATTGTAGACACTGTAAATTAGTACATTTATATTAAAATCATCTACCACAGCACACAAGTGACACTGAATGAGTTTCTTACTTTTCATGTTTCAATATCAAGACACAATTATTTCCTATTTCCTAGATGTATGTCTACATGCATCTAGACTATAAATGAACTTTTTTGAGGAACAAAACCTTTTTCTTTTAGTTGCTCTGAGATAGGGTCTCACGTAGCTCAGGCTGGCCTTGGCCTTACTATGCAGCAGAGGTTGGCCTGGATTTTAATCATCCTTGATTCTCCTGCTTCTAGCTCCCTAAGTGGTAGTATTATAGACATATGCCACCATAGTTGCATGGTAAATTTTTCTTATGGCATATAAAAGCCCACATAGTTTAGTCCACACTTCATTGTAAATATAGATGATGTTGGTGGAGTGTAATGACAGCAAGCAGAGTTCAACAGAGACATCCAAGAAAACTATCACACAGAAAAGAAACTGGAATCATAAAAGGGCAAGAGTTCATTTGTTCCCCTCTCTGTGATGAGCAAACATACATTGGGGCAATTCTTATGTCACATTTTGAAGTACTTTCCCTCCATGACCTTCTGGGAAAGACAATCCCTTCTCTAATGAGTATCCATGTTAAAATAAAAAGAGGTAGAAAAATTCATCAGTTAGACAGGAGGCTCAACTCACATCACAAGCTTTCCACGTGACTGATTTCAGAAATCACAAATGAATCATGGGAAGCTTTATCCTTTCTTTCTTTTTAAAAACAAGATGTTTTTGTGTTCCTGTAGTGTGTAGGTGTAGCATATATGAGAACGTGTGCCCCTGTGTGCATGTGTGGGCAGATGTCAGAGCAGGATATCTGGGGTCCTGCTCTATCAACCTCTAACCCACTCACCTGAGATAGGGCCTTGAAGCTAGACAGTTGCCATTAAGCTCCAGTGGATCTCCCATCTCCCTCTTCTGTAGCACTAGTTACAAGTGTGCAAATGAACACGCCTGGCTGTCTACATGGGTTCCTGGAGTTGGAACACACATCCTCATGTTTTTCTAGCAGGTGCTGTTACATTATGAGCCAGAACTTGGAGCTTTGTTCTTTCTGTTCTTTGCAGAGAAACTTTGTTGCATTGCACACTCACTTTCCATGGTTCTTTTCAGCTTTGTTGCATTGCACTCTTACTTTCCCTGCCTTTGTTCAGCTTTTGCATATGGATTATGTCCTACCATGCTCAGATTAGAAGGCTCTAAGCCCCACTAGGACATCTTTTATTTGGAGAGAGACTTACAAAGCTATATATCCCTCTAGGCAAGATGATGAGGACATTCTATGTATTAGTGTTAATATCAAACAATTGTTATTATCAAACAAATATCTACAGGGTATAGAACTAAAGAGGAAGCCATATAGTCAACAACAGTCATTGATGACCTTCCATTTGAGGAGACATTTTCTTACTTCCTTCAATGATCTATATCCTCCCAGGGAGTCTTTCTTGCTAGTAGTTGCAAAGGACTCAGGTCCACCTCTGTTCCAACTACTTTCTTATTCTCTGTGTAGCTCATGAGGATCTTGCCTGTTTCCACTACACAGGACCTTTCAGGCTTCCATGTGAAACTTTTCACAGATGCTAAGGGAGCTCACTTCATTTTCCTTCTTTGTCATTTTAACAAGACCCCCAACTCTGATAAACTCTAAGAGGGTCAGATTGCAGAGTAATACCTAAGCTGGTCTACCGAATCTTATCCAGACTGCCTCTTCCATTCAGACTTGCTGGGTATAAATTACATATCAGTCCATTGGTCTGCACAACTGCAGGTGATTCATGTTACCATTCAACAGTTCTCCTGGGTCCTTCTAACATGACTATGTGTAAGACATCATGGACACTTCTGTCATTTCCTCCAGGGCAACACTATTCTCTAACATTCTTTCCTTAACCCTTGTTTATCTATTCTTATCTTATAATATACTTTGTCTTTGGTAGAGATGAGAATTCCAAGAGTCTTTTAGGGGACTGGGGATATGACTTGGTGATAGATCACTTGTTTAACATATGAAAAATCGTATGTTCCACCCTTATACTACCAAAAAAAGTCTGCTATTCCTTAGCTGTCTGTGTTATGTGGGTTTGGTTATTGTATGCACAAGGTATGGGGCATGAGGAAAGATGGAAAGAAATTAATAGGAAAAAAGCAAGAAAAATGTTCTTAAATGTAAGTAAGCAGAAGAGCAAGAAATCACAGTAATGCTCAGGCCTTATAAAGGAAGTGAGGTCAAGGGAAGGAGCTCATGATGAGGAGATGAGAGCATATCCCTGTGCAATTTTATTCAGTGTAGAGGCAGCTGGTAAGTTAAGTCAGGGAAGAATTTGATGAAGCAAGATTCAGAAGGGAGGATGGCAAGACAAAGGTGAGAAGGAAAAGACAAAACAGAAAACAAAACTCAGGAAGGGATCATAGTCTAAACAGGCCTTCTAAAAAATGTTGTTTCCTCTACAACTAGAAAAAAGTTAACAATGTATAAAAAGGCAGACAGAGTGGAGGCAGAATGACTACCTGGAGTCATTTGTTGCTGTTGCCATCTCATCTGCACAGTGGAGATGTGGCTGGAATTTCTACAAGGAGGTATTCAGGAAGATGAAGGAAGCCAAAGGCATCAGCTACTATCTGAATGGGCAAAAAACTAAGGCAGCAAGAAGTACGTGGAAGATGGGAGGCTGTGGGTCCCTTCAGCGCAAGCTCATTTCCAGTTCAGTCAGCCCAGGGCAACAGCAAGTGGATCACCATAGAACTGACCTGCCGTCCAGCACAAGAGAGAGAGCTTGACAGAAGAACAAAGATGGTTTTGTTCCAGTGGAGGAGCAGGAGACTATGAAGATCGAAGCATGGTTGATCAGTGTGAAATTGGGCAGGGAACCAGCACAAACATGAAACGAAGCCTAGGCACAGGTCAAGTAGTGCTTCCGGGATGACAGAGTTGGAACAGCGTTGTCGATTCACACCACAGCATTTCTGGAATCAGGAAGATCTGGGACATAGAAAGAACAGCCCAATACTAGATACAGGAGAACTTCAGTAGCCATGGGAGTTTTCATGGTTTGGAATACTGATGGGCATTAGAGATGGAAAGGAAGATGTGTACTATCCTTGTACTAACTTTTTATTGCTATAATCAATGTCCCAGACAACATACAAAGAGAAAAGGGTTTTCTGAACTCCAGGCTTCAGGTGTTATTTTTCCATTTTCAGTTGACTATGGTGGCATATCACCATGACACATCATGGCAGGGGAATGTGAGGGAGCACAAACACTCACCTCCTGTCTAGGAAATGAAAGAGACAAAGAAGAAGGGGATGTGGTCCCATTATCTCCCTCAAGGACATTTCCCCACTGGAATGACCACCTTCTACCGGGCTCTAACTGTTAAAAGTTCCACCACATTCCACAGGTAGGGTCAAGCCTTTAAAAGACAGGTCTTTAGCTCCAAACTACAGGTGAGCTCCACGAACTCAATGAAGTAAACTTGGAAGGATAAGTATGAAAGCAATGTGGGGGGAAGAAAATGCTTTCTTGTCAAAGAATAATGTGTAGTTTTAATAAGGTTGCTCTTTTTCTACGTCAATATGAGTTAGCTAATATGCACAGATATCCAACTTAATTTGTATAAAACTTGTTACGAATCATCTTCCTTTAAATCCATAACTTGTCTAGATCTTTCCCTCCCCTGAAGTCGACCTTTCATCATTCTGCTCTGTCTTCTTCACTATGTCCTTCCATGGACCACTTAGTTTCACTAGATTAAAACTTGTAAATGACCTCAGTGCCTCCCAGTACTGTAGGTTCTACTGTCGTCTTGCTTGTCTCTTTCTTTCGACTCCTCATTAGTCAATGTTTGCACTTCAATCTACCATCTAACCTAGAGACTCCAACTCCAATGTTAGCTAGACATCCTGTGGAAAGACGAATGACTGAACAGTTTCCTGGAAGCAGATTTGGGTCCTGAAATAAGCTCATGTAGGAGGTGTGGGTGTAAATGGAAAGAGAAAGAGAGCAGGATTTTATCCCACCAAAAGCAGCCTTGGATTTAAGAACACTGAAGGGTGAAATTTGTGATAAACTGAAGGGAATAGTGTCTTTCTGTAAAAAAAAAAGTTGGGGCAGGGAAAGCAGTTTATTTGATAAAGTGCTTGCTGTGAAAACATCAGGACTTGATTTAAGACTCAGAAACCACACACAAAAGCCAGGCATGTTACTACACAGCTATAATTCTAGGTAGGCCCCTAGTTTAGCCTAGCCTACTAGGTAAATTCCAAGCTAGTTGGAGATTCTTTATTATAAATTCCAGTTCCTTGGAGCAATACCCAAAGTTGACCTCTGACTTTTACCTGCAGAAACACACACACACACACACACACACACACACACACACACACACACACA
>CAJQZJ010004750.1:9943048-9960628 GCA_907164525.1 Lophiomys imhausi | reverse complement strand
ACACACACACACACACACACACACACACACACACACACACACACACACAGAGAGAGAGAGAGAGAGAGAGAGAGAGAGACAGAGAGACAGAGAGACAGAGAGACTCACAAGTAAAAATGAATGAGACAATGTAGATATCTCTTGGACATGTTGGCAATATTGGAAGAACATCAAGGGAGTTAAGAAAAACAGAATGAAGTGATAACCATTATGCTTAGTAACCAAGATACCAAGGAATCAAAAATATAGTTACCAAAAAGACATTTTTGTAGAAGTTATTATTTGAAATTTTCCAAAGTTCTTCTTGATAAGGAAACCTAGAGATAAAAATCTTTCACGTTTCATTATCCATACATATAAAGATTTACCTTCCAGTTTCAGGATCAAATCCAAAGTTATGGACTTGATACTGGTAATAGCTCTCCCCAGTAGTAGAGGGATCACGGCAAGAGCACTGCCCGGTTACACCGTTACAGATGTGGCTCATGGCTCCAGCTGTGTGGCATAAACATGGCAGGCAGCCAGTGGCATGGCCAGGATAAATGTAAAAGCCTAGAAATAAGAAAAAGTTTTGTTTTCACTTTTGGTTCAGTCTTCTCTAAAAATAATAGTGTTTTGATAGCACACAAAACCAAAGGACACTCAAGGGACCCATGGGTCTTACCTGTGGTTAGAGTTCTTTTTAAGAGGTATACTAATTACAAATAAAAATGACCATTCAGTCACCTACATGACAATTTAGTGTAGGGTCTGGGAAGATTTCTCAGTAGTCAAGAACACTTGCTGCACTTACAGAAACCCTGGGTTCACCTCCAAGCCCTCACATGCCACGCACCACTGTCTCACACTCCAGTTCAAGGTGATCTGAGACCCTTTTCTGGCCTCCCTGGGCACCAGGTCCCTATATGATATACATACATACACACAGGCAAAACATTCATTCACATTTAAAATTAATTAATTCTCCATTTAAAATACTGAGGCCTATTTGAAGTGCTTCAACTAAAACCTGGCCCGGTTCTACTCAGCTCCAAATAGTTATCAAATAGGTAGTGATGTATCGTATATACCAGAGAGATATTTGGTAAGAAAGTCAGATAGAATACAGGATTTTCAGTAAAAATTTAATTTAACAATGATTTTATAGTAAAAACTGCAGTATTTACTCATACTAAATGATTATTTGAAATTCATATGTAATTGATCATACTGAATATTGTAAAAATTCTCAACCCTTAAACTGTCTACTTCATGCATGATCTATACTTTGTTAGTCATTGAGAACTACAGACAGTATCTCCCAAGGATTGTAAATCTACTGTCCTTTCCCTCCTCCCTGTGAAGGCCCCTACTAGGTTTTTCCTGGTGTGCACTAAGAAGCGGTGTACAAAGGAGATTTGTATATATTAATTTGTTTAGATGTTATTATATCCTTTAGATATACATTAGAAAAGTGAAGCTTAGGAAGGTTCACAAACTCCCCCTCAAATGCTGAACTAATGAATAACACAAGCCAGCTTTGAACGCAGGCTGTCCAACTCCGGAAGCCATTTACCCACTGGCAAGACCTGGCCTCCTATCAACTCCTCCACAGTGGAGCTTAAACTATCTTTCTCAGAGGATACTTTTAATGTCTCTTACCTCTATTTAAAACTAGTCTGTGGCTTATTTCCTTCAAGAAGAATTAAAAAAAATTAAACCACATTGCTACCCTGGCCTCCCATCCTGTAATGAACACTCCACCTTCACCTCTCTACACCTGTCATTTCTCAACACAGACACTGAAGAACTCCTTTTTAAAAAATGTTCTTGACCCTTGACTGCCTCTCTGTGGAGGGGATGTTCTGTCCATGGCAATGATTTCAACCCTACCTCTTCTGCCTAGTTCATTCTTCTATAAACCAAGTTTCCTTGATTCCATGAACAAATTTTTCTAGGCTAATTTGGGCAAGCCTCTGAAAACTTCTCTGCATCCTGCCGATTCCCACCAGTGCCCAGAAACATATAATTAATCTAATTTTCATCAGACTGTCACCTTCTTCGGAGTTAGACCCTTATCTGTATAAATCATCATTACCTCTGCTACCCATAGTAGGCCTTCACTAAACACCAATGTGCTAATAAAAATGGACGCAAGGAGTCAGTGAGTTCCACAGGTATTACATTCACAAAACATGCATGTGTATACATACACAAGTGCATGTGTACACTGTGTGCACATGCATGTGTGTGTACACACATGCACACATACACATTGTTTGAAGATTTTATTGCACAGTCCACATCCTTTCCTTATGTCAAAAATAAAGAAAGAAAAGTGGAACTCACAATCACCCTGGAGTTCTTTAAAGTCTTCTGGACCCAGAATATGGATGTCAACAATACAACGTCAGAAAGGCTTTAGATATTTGAATGATGGACCACACATATGAAATATAAAGGGCTCTTGGTGTAGTATGAGGTAGATACATGTGTATATACACATGTACATACTTAATGAAGATATACTCACAAGCATATACAAAATGCTACCTGGAATATTTAACTGAGGCAACAGGAGCAAGGGATCACAGAAACAACCTCTTGAGAAACTTTATGGAAGATGAAAATTGTAGAAATGTCATGATCATTATATTTTGGGATATAGCAGTCTTGGTGAAGAGAATAAGCAGGAAGACAAAAATCACCCTTCCTGTGTTGTCTGTTCTGTCAAGAAAAGCAAACAATAACTGGAGAGGTCTCACACATACTGGAGGATCTAGTTAAAAAGAAGTCATAATCCTAAAGTAACAATAATTAGTTGTTTTCCTTGTCCTAGTCCTAGCTATGCTCTGAGATGACTTCAAAAGCAGCAAAAAATTGGGTTCAGCAAGAGTAAAAGGAATGAACTGAAAGATCTAGAACACCCAGGCAGATGGCACACATAGCATTATCTTCATAATAATTTATAGTCAGATTACATGATTTATTTCTCTGTATTTGTTCTTATATCCACTTGCAGGAATAGGCTGTAACCACCTCAACTAATTCTTGTTAAGGAACCTGATTCATTGTATGATCCAAGTCACAAATTCTGAAGGCTTCTCTTTGGTATCTGAGATAGAATGTGTACTTTTTTCTGAGGAAGGTACGTAGCTCCTTAAATTCATGAGGGTCTCATCATGAAGTCCTAACAGCTCTCCGATTTGGAAAATTACCCATTAGCATAGATATTTAGAATTAATTTTGTCTTACTTCAATAGCTTTGAGTCACAGAGAATTCTTGACCAATTAAGGATCATTTTTACAAGAAATGATTTATTAGCTAAGTCTGTGTATACAAATGGGAGTGCATTTTGGTACACAAGATTGGGTAGTTCAAATCTTGGAGAGCAAGAGACTACACAGAAAAGTATCAGAAATGTAGGCAAAGGGCAGCAAGCTAAGAAAGTATGAAAAGCAGAGTGCCTGAAGAGTCTGCAGAGTGGGCTCCCAGGAGGCAGCCATTATGGACTTTACTGTGATGTGAACTCTCTTCTTCTTGGAACTTGATTAGAAAGGTTAATCTCACCAGTATTTTAGATGTCCTATTTTTAAGCGGTTCAATTAGGATGACGCAGGGAACTTCCTGCTCACACATTACTTGTCCTATCACCTGAATGTACCTAATTCTAGACCATTACCTCTCCTTTGATGACTTCCAACTATAGAAAACAACATTTTCCCACACCTCCTGCTTAAACTTGCACTCCTGACTGTGGTTTAATGATAACTGACCTTAATTTCTTCTCTGACTCAATACCTCTCTGATCTCACTGCATTAGCTCAGCTTTGTGGTTCACATCTTTACATCTGTATCATTTTAACTGATATTTCTGAAATCGCTCTCCCTCACAAATGCCTTTATACTTTCTTCTTAAACACAGCCATCGAGCCAATGTGCTAACTTTGTGTACAGCTGAGAGTTCAAAGGCACAAACCAGTCCAGTAAAGCTTATCATTTCCCCTCTTATTTCAGCTAACTCTTGGTCCTGATCAATACAAACCTCAGGTAGAAGACAATGTGTCTTCCAGCTCAAAGAGAGCCGCCCTCATGGCCCTCATATCATAACACTGCTGTACTAGAAAGAGCTTCACAGAACCCACAGAGTGCTGAATTAGCAAGACCGAGAGCCTCATCTCCTGTCGTGGCCATTTGCACAGCACAGCACCTGTCCTGAGTATAAACGAAAGCCCATTTCCTAGCAATATCCCTCCTGGGGACCATGAACAACTAGGCTTTGCTAAGGTCCTGAAATGGGAGAAAGAAAACAAACTTAACCTCAGGGCCATGTTCAGAAAAGGAGGGCAGTGCTTGGTTTGGAACTCATTAGAGGCCATTAAGAGACAGTATGCTGCACCTTAAACCGTGGACTCGATATTCATGGGAGGAATCGATGGCAGGTAGGGCTGGATAATCGGGATGTCTGCATGCAGCGCTCACAGCTGTGATTTTTCAAATCGGGATACTGATGCTTCTCTTCATTTTGATGTTTTCTAATAAAAATAATGCTAACAGCATTTTCCATATTTTTCACTCAATATCCATGGGGGTATAAACATGTCGCTCATCCCAGTGTTATTTAGGGGGACTAGAGCTCTTATTAAATTAGATATGCTGCAAATGCTCTGCATTTATTCCCTCTTTTGGCAACCATTCGCTCATCTGCTACCTTCCTAGACCTTACATACTCTTAAAACCCAGCTCATGTTTTCTCTATTAAATTTTCCGTGGCCCCTTCCTTCAAGAATCCAGCTGTCTCTTCCATATTACATGCTCGTGTTATTTACACAAACAATGCTCTCCCACTTAAATCACAAGGCCTTTGCATATTTGTGATTTTATATCTTAAAGGAGCTCAGGGCCTAGCATATAGCACCATATCAAAGAGATGTACCAACTGAAAAATGGATACAGCAATGAAATGAGTGGATAGCTCAATGGATGGATGGAAGAATGGGTGGAAAATTGGATCAATCAATCTCTGTGGTCTCTTAAAGTATGAAATTATTTCTTTCCCAATAAGAGGAAAAATGATCAATAGAAATCTGTGAATCAAAAGAGTGACCAGTCAGGATGGCCAAGCCATTCAGGGATTGTGTAAAAGAATGTGTAAGAATAGCCATAAAATATTAAAATTGTAACTGTTGACAAATCATCTGATGGAGCAAACTAGAGATAGAAAATGTCAGCCCCTGATAAAATCTCTTGCTTTTAGAGCAAAGGGCATGGGGAAAGTTGAGGGCCCTAAGCTTTCTACAGGACTTCTGTGTTTTACCCAAAGCTCAACTTTATCTGTGTGAACATCTGAATAGGCTCTTAGAAGTATGTTTTATCTTTATTTCCTTCTTTTTTTTTTTTTTTTAAAGACAGCATATCACTATGTAGCCCTAGCTAGCTCAGCACTACTGTGGATCCAGCTAACATGGAACTCACAAAGAACTGCCTTTCTCTGACTTCTCAGTGCTGGATTTAAAGGCATGCACCATCATGCCCAACCATAGAAAATCTTTAAAGCACCAAACACAAAAATAATTTTAAAATACAAATATTGAAATCTCTGATAAAATCTGGGAGTTTATAATGATTATACACACACATACATATCATTATAATACAACGCAAACTTTCATATTCTGTTTTTATTCTACTGCACTTCAGTATTTATCAAATCCACATTTCAAAGTGTCTTCTCTATGCCATAGAGACAATCTATAAATTCTTCCAACTTTATTTATGCAGATAACCCCATCTCCAGAACCCACTGTTCAGCTCTTCATTGACTCACTCAGGCAGCTCATGGCAGTGCTTTTTTTTTTAAAGTCTATTACTTGGATTTTCCAAAACAAATGAGATACACCAGGACATAAAGGAACAAGCCAGAATTACATGTTGAGGGAAAGTTGAAGATGAGAGAAGGTTACAGATTTTTGCAACTACACATATATTATAGCAGTCTCAAGTGATTATTTAATGAATATTTAAGACGTTTATTCAAAAAATGCCCCATAGTTTGAGGGCACATTTTCTGGAGTCAGATTCTCGAGACTTGTAAATGCTGCTTCTATTGTTAAATTCTACTCTGTTTGCCTTATTAGGCGAGAAGAGAATGAACCCTCCATCATAGAAATATTATGCATATTACACGGGACTTTACCATAAAGCTTCAAGGCAGAGCCAGGCACTTAGTAAATACCCAGCAATTATTCTTCACTACCATTATTGAGGCTGTTAGTATGAAATTTCCACGGAGATGAGATTTTTCTAAATTGAAGTTGAAATAATGAGTCCACTCTTCCCTCCTCCCACATGTTCTGAAGAGTACAGTCCAGATTCTCCAAGGTAAAATTATTTTCTAGCAATTTGTCATGGAAGAGGTGCCTATCTTGAGACTGAGTTCTCACTGGGAAAAACACATTAACCTCAAAGGGTCCCCCCTGCCAGGCACCAGGACCTGTGGTGTGAACAGATCTCAACACCTACTGATGCTCTAATTTTGAATAGAACATCAGCCACCTGACTCCAGTTCCATTGGCAGAGTCTTCATGAATTTCTGGTTTATGAGCCCATCACTTAGCCAGGAGGATAAGCTTTCTAATGAAACAAGATACTTTGTTTTACTCCCTAATAGTCTATATGACTTATAAAATAAAAGGCAAAAGCAAATACTGGAGAAAGCATGAAGCATTGTTCTATTAGGACTCAACATGTCATGAGAAGCTGTTTCCATTATAAATTAGGCTTTATTATATTTCAAAGCTGCAGCGCCCTCAATAAAACCCTGTCTGCCTCTGGTTCTCAAGGACAGGGGAGGGTCACTAGCCCAGGATGGCTTGACATCCTTCCCTGCCTTTCTTGGTCTGGCCTCTGATTAAGCACAGATGCTGAATGGTACGAGGTCATCCAGAGCTGCAGAAAAAAACAGGGGAAACATATTTAGTGCTGTATTTATTAGTGTGGGTATGTGTACATTCATCTTTATACATACACTACAAATAATTTTAAATTAAAGCATTTTAAAAATACTTAATGGAGGTTAAGCAGCATTTTAACCTCTGCTCAAGTTATTGAATGGTGTATTAAAACCAATGTGGTTCTAACGTGCCTTCCACTGCACATTGTTGTGTTAACAAATTGCCTATAAATTTCAGCTGAATTAAGCCCATTCCTTGTACATTCATACTAAGGTTAGGTTAATAATACATGAGATTTCATTGCACAAACCTTCCTCAATGATGCTTTTTAAGAAAGTGGGTCAGGAATCTATGTGGAGCCATCTAGCATGGGCCAGTTTATATTTATAGTCATAGAAGAGAAGCAAGCAAGCTCTTTCAGCTTGCTAGTGTGTACCTTCCTGGCTAGGTTTCTTTCTGGGTCCTATCACTTATACATACCCATGCACACCTGTGTTCTGTGGTACCAGATATTAGACTCAGCTGTCCAGAAGGAAGTAGGAGAGTCCAGAGCCAGCTGCTGGCAAATATGTCTACTTCATAGAAAGGCTTGTGTTTTCCATGCAAGTTTCATTGTAAGAGATAAAAACCAAAACACAATGTTCAAAGTGGAAATTCTTAAATCATTAGATGACAATACTAACAATCATCCCAATTACTCTTGGCCCCATTCTTATGGTGTGCAGGTGTGAACACTACATCTTGTTTTGTTTTAAAAATGTACATTCCTTGAACTATCATTCCTCCTTGCAGAGTAGGCAAATGATCATCTCGAAGTATAAGGACATTTCCACAGCCCTTTGCTGTCCCTATGCTTAAAAATAGGCAAAGGCAGCTAAGGTATTTTTATACATAATTGCTCATTCAATAAATATTTATGGATTGCCATTTATGGTGGTTCTGCACCACAGGCCTGAGTAAAAGTGCTGGGCAATTGTGCAGAGTGCAGGGGAGGTTAGTTGGCTGGAGAGACACTAACATAGTTTGAGAGCCTCTGGAAGTTGCAGACCATGTAGTCATGAGAGCCTACCCACTACTTTGTGCTTCACTGTACTGGAAAGCAGGTAGAGGGTAGATTGGCAAGACATGGCTGACGGGTGGGGATCACCTGTCTCTGGAATGGCATAGCCAGGCATCCTTGAAGAAGGATAAAACAGAGAATTGGAGAGATGGAAAAGGTAGCTTAGACTGGAGAGGAGTAAGTGGGAGGGCTCAGAAGTGGCCAGATTCTAGATACACTGCAAGGTAAAGCCCCTGGGACTGATTGTGATGGATGAGTTGGGAGCTCTGGGAGAAAAAAGAGTCATGCCTGGTTATGATGATTTGATATGACAAGATTACAATTCAGAGAACACAGGGAAGCACTGTTAGCTAAACATGGTAGACTGAGCAATCTTTCCTTTCTAAAAATTTCCCCAAATGAAATTATTTTTCTAAAAGGGAATAGCAGTCAATAACAGACATCTAAAAGGAAAAATAAGGATTTTCAGTAGAGAGTCCCACAACAAGCATATGGATCAAGCTCACATAAACCCAGAAAGAAAAGTGGGGGCTTCAAAAATCCCTCCAGTCAGATATGGGGTATGGTCCATCCCCAAAGAGGAGGTCATTGGTCTCCCACTTTAGGAGAAGAAAGGATGCGTTAGCTGCAGAAGTTAAACCCAGAAGGACAGAACTATGCAGAGCAGGTGTGGGCACTGTATCCAACAGGGAGATCATGGAAAGTCTGCCTGTGATGGATAATTTTAGTCTCAACTTGGCCAGGCTTGGAATGTAGTTATCTGGTCATCTACCAGCCTAGATACTGCAGTGAATCTATCAAGTCCTTTTCCATAGAACAAAAGAATACTCATTCATGGACAAAAATGGTTCACTGAGCAACCAGAATTGTTAAACAAAAAGTTTTCTAAAACCAGATACATAGAAATGATGGAAGTGTCTAAAAATATGGGAAAGACAAAATTATGACAGGACTGTTAAACCAATGGTATGTTATTTTTATGAAAATCATTTGAAGCACTAGTAATATTTCACATAACTCTTTGTAGTTGGATAATCTCAAACAATAAAGACCACTCCAGAAATACAAAATACAATTACTTCCCTTCTCATATTCTTTTAGAAGTTTCTGATGTATATGTTCTACCATTTATACAAATAAACCAAGACAAGCAAAGATGGAGACTTATGAAAATGTAGGACCCAACAGGAGGCAGCTGCAAAGGTGAGGTGTGGAATCCAGCTGTGGGGCAGGACTGAAGATTCTGCCCAAATCAGAACAGGAAGTTCAAGTGCTCAAACTCCTGAAAACTTCAACATCCAGTGGAAACAAAGAGTTTGGTCAATCCTTGGAATAGAAAAAGTGGCCAATGTTTTGAATAACAGAGTTTGGGTCTTAAAAATACCAAAACAATTTCTATAGGATAATGCAAAGACAAATTTCTTTTTTAAGAAAAGAAGTATACTGTGTATATGGCTAGGCTAAAAGTAGATCTAAAAGGGTCACAGCATTCAGCCCTAGTACAGTAGAGCCAAGGAAAAGAAATGTTAGGATCATATGGGGAATTAAGTACTCATGGGCTGATAAAAGATAGTTTCTAAATTCAAAATGTCAATGGGATGATGAGATGACTCTGATGGTAAAGACATTTACTACCAAGCCTGATGACCTAAATTTATCTCCAGCACCCTCATAGTGGGACGAGAAGACAGACTCCCACTAGTTGTCTTCCAATCTACAAACACACAATCACATACACATACACATACCAAAAATATAATTAGAAAACAGACTATTGAGGTTGAACAATATATGGACAATATTAAAAACATTAAAATTTAATAATTACAAAAGGTCTGAAAGCCACAGAACAGTTAAATGTGGTGGAGCTAAGTAGAGGGCTTTGTTGTTTTAAAACACAAGCCTTTACATTTTATTTGGTTTTCAAAATTATGCCCTTGAAAATCTTGGTAAACATAAAATTAAATTCCAAAAGGGAGAAGGTAAAATCACTCTCCATCTTTTTCTTTTTTTAATCTGATCCTGCCCCAGTCTTCCCCACCATGCCCTTCCCTGGCCTGTCTTTTTGGACTTTAAATGATGTTGATTGTTTATCCTTTAGGAGACTAACTTCTTTTTGCTCCTTATGTAAATAGAGATGTCACAAAACTCCTTTCAAAAGGGCGGGGCCAATTGACATCTCCTTTAAAGGAGAGCAGTGTGGGCATTATAGCTCGATGGAAACATAACCATCACACTTACGACATTTTTATTTTGTTTTGTTTTGTTTTTTCTGGCTTATTTCATTTCTTAGAGTGTCAGTGTCTTTGAGACAAGATTTAACTAATCAGCTCCTGTAGGTACAAAGACAGTCTAATGCTTTAAGCATTGAGGATGTTTGGTCAGGAGCTTCCTTAGTTGGAGAGCCTGAGAAATAATCAAGAGTTGTATCTACAACCAAAACAGCTGATTGGGCTGTTCTCTGAATAGGGCACTTGTAATCTTAAATAAGTAAAACCAGAAACAGAAAAGAACAACTAAGAAAATGACAAACTCACTCTGCTGTTCCTCCCCACAAGGCAGTTTCTGCTTCCACCAAGATCACCACTCAGTGAATTTTACATGTACTGTGGTTATCTGCTTTGCCATTCTGATACTTTAAAATATCCAGAGCAGTTGGTGACACCAAGAAAGGATGTGAAATATGTGTGCTCTACTTGGTAACCACCATGGCCTCTTGAACACCCAGCTAGAGAATGGAGCAGCCCTGAAGTTCTGTAGATTGGTGCCGTACAGTGGACATTATGTGTGCATTTGTAATTTAGCTTCTTACCACTTTCCCCATCAACTTACACTCAATGAAAACTCTACTCAGTGGTGCTAATATGTTCTTTGATGAGTCTAAGATAGCTACTGTATCCACATAGAAATGCCTTTTCAGTAGAGCAAGGATTTATCAATATAAGTTACTGCACTGCCTAGTGGAGCATTATAATTGCATTCCATTGTTTGTAATATCAACTCAGCATCTTTGGAGAACTGCTGAGGAGATCTTGTTCTAGGAGTGAGTGAGTGAGACACACATAGGCTTATAGATCAGAGCATGATTAAACATCTGAGAAAATTAGGAAAAGATTTTGTTCATGTAACCCCTCAGTGCCCCACTGGCCTTTGCCATTCTTGGGTAGTTATCTCAAATTTTCCTAATAATTAGAGCGAAAAGTAGAAAGTGACAAACTCATTGTTGCTGGAGGGATTTCCTTAAGAGTTAGCAGATGGACTAACAACCAAATTTGTTATTTGCTAATTATCTATGTCAATGTCTTTCCCATTTTTGTAACAGGTGCTCATGTGTTTAATATAAGCACAGGCGTGCACACAGACCCTTTCTGAAAGTCTCTAGTATAGCTCGCTCTGTGTGGACACTCAAAGTAGTCCTCAACAAAGGACTGTGCGTAAGTGGGCACCATTGGCATGCTCACTTTGAAATAGTACTGCCTTTCCCTTCCTGGAAATGGATGAGTAGAAGAAAATCAAAGTTTCCTATTGCAGAAGGCAGACAGTGGCCACTAACAAGTCAGTGGATGAAAAAAAAATGAGTCTCTAAACCATGCCCTCTCACTGCCTGTCTACTGTGTTCCCCACTAAATTATCATCATATGAGGTTGCTAGTCTGTATGGATGTTCTGTCTTCTTGCGTGTCTGGGTACCATGTACACATATTTGTGCCAGTAGAGGCCAGAAGAAGGCACTATCTCACTTAGAACTGGAGTTACAAATGATTGTGAGCCACCATGTGAGTGCTAGGAATTGAACCTAGGTCCTCTGCAAGAACTACCAGGGCTCTTCACCACAGAGCCATCTTTCTGGCCAGGTTGACAGTCCTAACAACACAAGCATTCTCATTAGCATTCTCATTTTAATGCTATCTACATCTACTCCATTTTTGCCTCAAGCTCTGTTTTGAATTTAATTCAAACTTTCTAAAACTGATACACAAAGAACATGTATTATGAGACCAATTAACATGATATATATGCAATGTGTATGCACATTTCATAATTTTAACATTTTTCAATAAAATTATAAGAGTGAGAGATCAGGGATGACCAGAGCAAAATAGTGTTTTCTGGACATGACAGGATTGTTATACTCATGAGTTCACAACAGTTGTGGTTGTCTGTACAAGGCCTACACAAGATAAAGCCAGATATCATTCTAGCATGGCATGAGGAGATGTTCAAAAACCCTCACCCTTAACTGAGGATCTATGGACAGTTGATGGCTTCTGGAAAAATAGGCATCGTTTTAAGGGTTTGGTTCCTGTAGGACCCAAACTAGATTGGATGATCTCACACCAAGATGTATATAAACAATACAAATTGGAGCTGGTGAATTATGAAATTTAAAAAAAGACATGAAGTTGGGCAGTATGGACATGGGGGTGAGTATAGGGGGAGTTAAGGGGGGACAGTTGAGGAGAATATGACCAAAACATGTTGCATGAAATTCTCAAAGAATTAATAAACATATTTATTAAAATGTCAAAATAAACATGATTCAGTATTTCTGCCTACTCCTTTAGAAATATTCAGTACAATATGTATTTACTCCACTCTCAGCAGCACACCAAAACTTTGTAGAATCCAGTTACCAACCTTTCCCACCTCCCCACACTTCCCAATTTATAGTCTACCCTATGCTTGTTATCCCAATATGCCAACACACCACATAGGGTGAGATCACACAGTACTTGTCGTTCTGAGTCTGGCTTAGTTCATTTAGCACCTGACCTCCAGTTCTGTGCATGTCATCTCAACTGACAAAATCCCATTCTCTTTAAAGTGTGGTATATATGGACAAAGTAAGTTTCCTTGTCTTACTGATTCCAAATCAATAAGTCCATACAACTTTCATAAAAGGAAGTAATATAACAAAATACTTGGAATGAGATGGGTATCATCATTTTTTGAACATGAATTTCTCTCCAGACTCAAATGATAAACAGCACATAAATAAGTGTTAGCGCATTTTCAAAATTGCATTATAATTACATATTTATAGACACTTGAAATAATTCACCTTTTAAAATACTAATGTTTAATGTTTAGAAAATAATTCTGGTTGACTAACTGCATGATGAGGAGTTAGGCATTCTTTTAAATGGGAAGTTTTATTGGAAGAAACCAAACAACCCTAAACATACTGAATACACAGTACTGTTTCAATCTAATTCTAAAAGAATCAAATCGACACTTGGTATTAGCAGTCTGAGTAATGGCAAAAGTATCCTCTACTGGCTGGACATGGAAATCAAAAGGAGAATGAACCAAAGCATTAAGACAGACCGAAACTGGGAGCAGGGGAGATGCCACGCAAGTGTGAAGACCTGAGTTCTGTTTAGTCAAAAAGTCCTGTGAAGCTGAGTGTGGTGGCACATGCCTTTAATCCCAGCATTCAGAGGCAGAGGCAGGCAGATCTCTGTTAGATCAAGGCCAGATTGGCCCACAAAAGTCCAGGACAGCCAGAGCTGTTACACAGAGAAACCCTGTCTCAATAACAAAACAAAACAAAAAAAACATGTGTGCTGGCGTGCACCTTTTAGTCCAACATTAGGGACATGGAGACAGGAATATCTATACCTTTCAAGATAGCTGGCAGCCTCCACCTCATATACACCCACACCAAAAATAGACCCAGAGAGGGCTGAGTTGCCTGACAAAGTGGCATCAGCAGAGACCAGGTGACTGTTGTTATGTGTGACCACAGAGGTGCTTTGGGAGCACTGCATTGCAAAGACAACAGGAAGGCACAGAAAAGAATGGTAGACAAGGATGGAAACAGGTCACCATGGTGAGGACCATGGTGAGAAGTGCAAGACCAGAACTGTTCTTTTCCAGAAGAACCCGAATGGGGCAGGTGCTCACAGTGCACAGAGTAAGAAAAGCTTGTTCTTTCACCTGCTCAGCTTTTGCTTATATTTCACTATGTCTGTTCTGACATAACACACAGAACACTCAGAAAACCACAGTCAGGGTTACTAAGAACGTCAAAATATCTGGATGATGCATCAGACCTTCATCAAAAGAAGAAGGTTTTGTTTCAGAGCGTTATCCAAAATGAGAAAAGTTGTTTGAAGTAGGTGACACTTAGCGTATCCACAATTCAGTCAGAATGAAACATTCAATTTTACAAGAAGATAATTAGTCAAAATATACAATCCTGGACCTGCTAGATCCCCTTTGTCACTGAGATAGAAGGATGCAGAGTTGTGCTTATTCACCAAGCAGGTGACTCTACCCAGAAAATTAGATGAGTTTTTTTCACCCAGAGTTTTAAAAAAATATTTATTACTTCAGGTTACATCTCCATCACAGTGTCCTCCTTTCAAACATTTTTAAAAGAAAGAACACAATATCACTTTAGGATAGCAAAACCTCAATAGACAGCAAATATTGGAGGTTGCTCAAGGGGAAAAGACACAGCAGTAGGAACTATGTTCAGTCTGTCAGCCTGATTCTCCACAATATTCTTTCTTCCCAGGTCCCTCACTCCTTGCACCAAGTTAAAGAAGACTCCTGGGTCATTTTAGGTATCCTGACATCTCTGGTCATGCTGAATTAGTGCAGGGGCACACATCCTGTCAAAATGAAGCAAATTAGAATGTCCCCTCCCCATTTCAAACTATAAGAGAGAGGTGGCTAGTAAGTCCGTCTGCATAACTGATATAGAGCCATAGGCAACATGGTGGCCAAACACCCATGGGGCGAAGGGGAGAGCAGGGAGCTCTCCTTGGGCAGGAAGAGGAAAGGAAAATATGGATGTTCAAATTTTGGGGGCCAGAGGAGAATTTCTTTTTGTTCGGTTTTACTGCAGCATAGTTTCTTAGAGTAACATTTTCCACATTTACTTATATATTTCAATGTGTTTTGACAAATGGGTGGTAATGTAGCTACTCACAGAACCAAAATTTACAGTGTACTATCTTACCTGAACCTCTCTTGGTGTCTCTTTCTATTCAGTTCCCTTCCATAAGGTTCAGTTCCCAGGAATCCCCAATCTTAGCTTTGTTCTTATAATTTTGTGTTTTCCTGACTTTCATATATGTGGGGACACACATTAAGCAGCTTTATCCATCTTGTTTCTCTCCCATAGCCACCCCTCCTTCTATTTTATGGAATGTCCCACTGGAGCATATCCATCTTGTTTCTCTCCCATAGTCACCCCTCCTTCTATTTTATGGAATGTCACACTGGAACAAGAACATGATATTTGCATCGTGTGCACCCTCTCTTCTTACATCTCATGTTGTCTCCAAACCCCTCTTGAATTCATGATCTCTCTCTGTTGGCTAGGCAAGATATCCCCAGTGGTGAAATTGTAAGACTTAAATATTGGGAGTAGCCAACAATTATCTCCTTGGACTTAGGGCCAGTTTAATAGGAAGGAACTTGGGCCTGTTACTAAAACCTAGTCTAGGACAAAAGCTACAGCATCATAGACCCCAGAGAAGATCCAACTGCTGTCATTTTCCTAAATCAATATGGCTCCAGCTGCACTCTAACTACTGACGCTTAGAATGTGCTCAATTTAATATAGAGTATTTCTTCAATTAAAATTATAATAAATGTAAAATTCCGTGCTCTCATCAGGAAACAATTGAAAAGATGGCTTTCTATACAGTGAGTTCAGACAACCATCTATTTTATTACCTGATGACATTTAAAAATAATTCTAGATGTCCTTATGAGGCCAGAGTATACATCCCTTTCCTTTACAATATTTTCCAGCCAATTTCATCTAGAAATTTGCTCCATCATCTAGATAATTGATATTATACAAATAATTAAGTCAAATTCCTTTTTTTAGAAAACAAAATAATTACCCCTTTTCTCAATTACATGTCTTTTAATTTATTAAAAATGTACCCACTTCAAGGTAAGAAATTATAATACGCCTCTGTCAGGAAGTAGGTCTGGTTCACCTGAATTGTGCCTTTCCTCACAAATAGCAAACTCACAGGTAAGACTGTTTCCAGCAGGACAAATGGCTCTGTTTGGATGACATAACGCAGCAATGATGCTGGAGGTACATCCTTTAGAAGCTGCAACCAGAAACAAAGGGATTGCCTGTAGTCACTGCTCTGAAAAGGAACCATGGTCTCTCTTACCTGGCTTACACTGCTCTCACCTTCTTCCTTGCTGGTGAGGTAGACATAGGCATTGGCCACTGACTGGGTCACAAATGCTCCCAGGTAATGGCCCCAAGGAGTCACACTCACATACCTGGCACCCTTGGAGGTTGCCCATCGTCAAATTGAACCTGTGAGACTCACATTGATTGCAGCATAGACTTGTTAGGCCTAATTTGCAAGGACACTGTCCAGTTGATTTGTCACACAACAGAGAGTCATTTACTTCTCACACTTACAAGGCAAACAGAGGAAGGAATTACTCTGATGTAGGATGAAGTACCCTTCCAAACACCGATTGCATTGTCTCCCTCCACCATTGGGCTTACAGATGCACTGCCCTGTCTCAATGTCACAGATGGTCCCAACCTGGGAGCCAGCCGCCCTGCAGGCACAGGCCTTACACACGCTCCAGGGAAGCCCATAAAAGTTTTCTGTGCAAGTGTCATATTTAAGTCCTCTGGCTTCCTTCTTGCAGACCCACTGCCCAGAAAGTGAATTGCAGAGTTAGTTCACTAAGCCATAGAGGTTACACTGGCCGGGCTCACATCCATCATCATTAAAACTCTGGAGAAATTTAAATCCAAAATTGCAGAGAATGCATCTAAGCCCTGGAAACAAAACACATTTGAAGAGGTGAGGGAGAGATAGCACCACTGAAGACGGCTGAGATTAAATATTTAACACCGATCCAGAACACAAAGAGTACTACTCTGGGATGGCCATTTATGCAAAACATTATGGCAATACTAATTTAGCTCTAACATGCGAGTTGAAAGCAGTGTTGTTCATGGAATTTGACTGCTAATCAATGCAACCTAAAATGCAGAGTACACACATGACTTCTGTGGCATACATGGAGACTCTTTCCTACTCTCACAAATTTCAAATCTATTTTAGTGAAGTTGGTTTTGAACTATGAAAATGCACATGGCTACTCAAGTTACTTTTCTAAAAATCAAAATTGTCTGAAGAGAACTAGGAAGATTTTTCTAAGAGGATAAGCAGAGTGCAAAATACCAACTAGACAGAATAAAGAGGGTCTAGAGTTCAGTCCTCTATCATGGTAGGTGGTTGGAATTTCAATGGTAAATGTGTACATACTTAAAATCTGGTAAGGAAATGAACCTTAATATTGACCACTGAAAATATGTTAAGCATATAAACAATATACCATTTAACCTCCAGCAATCTTTTTGAAAACTGTCCACATACCAAAATGCCATATTGTACCCCATAAATATACCAAATTTGTATTTGTTTACTATACCTTTAAAAACTGGGGGAGAAGAAAAAAAATAAAACATTGGTCTGAACCATGTTTCTGACAGGAACATGCATGGTCTGAACTGTGTTTCTGACAGGAACATGCATGGTCTGAACCGTGTTTCTGACAGGAACATGCATGGTCTGAACC
>CAJQZJ010004750.1:9882937-9943038 GCA_907164525.1 Lophiomys imhausi | reverse complement strand
ACAGGAACATGCATGGTCTGAACCGTCTTTCTGACAGGAACATGCATATACTTTCAGTTGTTAAAAACTAAATAATTGACATAAATACAACTTATCCAGAGCAATTTTCATTTTAATCCTTTGTATGCACCTATATTTTATCATTTTCAATTAACATAAATTATACTTGCCTTGGATCATAAGGCAGTTTTGCACTGCTTGTCAAATCATTTGATTCAAAACACACCTATTCAAGCATGAAGTAAACTCAGATCCTTGTGTTATTTCTTTTTAGAGGAGCACGGTCATACATTTTACAAATGAACAAGAATGTTTTTTCACCTAAACTTAATCCTCTGGCAGCCTAGGTTAGTCTTAAAAAGGACATTGCCAAGGAAAGGAATTAGAAAAAAAATGCAACAGTGACGTTTAGATGCAAATCTCTTCCTTTAGACAGATTTAATATATCCGTGAATATAATTACCTGACTACATGGCATCGGATCAATTGAGACATCTATTTCACACTATAATTGTATAACTGTAATAAAAAAAATTAGTCCTAAAACAACATTCAAATACATACTTAGGCACCGATATAGAGAAAAACAGCCCTAAGCTGGAAGAAAATACATAATATGTATGTATATGGACAAAAATTCATTCAAACTCCAATGGAAGGCAAGTTCTTTAACAATGATGAATGGCTCACCTAAGGCATATCATTTAATTTCAATAAGGAAAATAAAAAAGGACCACGATTGCTGCAAATTTTAAAAATAACTGTATTGTTAACAAGAATTATGACTCATTTTGAACTATTAAAATCGGTCTACATGGATTCATATCAGATCAGTTTTAAAAATATGCACAGTGCTTATTTGAATATGCCATACATATTCCTGACAGGTAATCTATTCCTAACGATACTTGCGGAGGCCTACAGGGCATCACACTCAGAGCTAACAAGTGCAGGCGAGTTAGCACACTTGGCATTTAATTCACATTCTTCTCCCTTTTTATTCTAGATGAATGACCTACTTTAATAAAATTATTGGTGGTAATGTATTTTACTGGTGATAGAATCATTAGTAAGATTTAACAGTTTCGTTAACTCAAACAGTTTGGCTTCTGAAACATATACAACACATCCTTGTGTTTTCAGAGGTTTTGTTTGCTCCTATTAATGAGGTAATCTTGAACAAGGATGGTTGCTAATCTTATTAGAAAAAATATATATTCACATCAAGTTTGTATTTTTACTGAAAGTATTTTACTTTCAGAGATTACTCTAGAAATCACTATTTATAATATTGTTAAGGTGAGGATTTAATCCTCACAAAATTTATATTTACATTTTCCTGAAGACTATCCATAGCAACTAATAAAATGAGGAAATGACAATAGTAAATGGCAAAGATCATGATGAATTTTAGGTAGTTAAAATTTCTTTCTTTTTCAAGCTGTGGGATCTTTCTACCACGGGAAACATGTCACTGAAGTAGAGAAGCCCCCACTTGATTGTGTACGAAGGCCTGGGTTTAACTTGTGTTTCCATATTCTGAATTTAAAACATGTGTCATACCTAAGAACAAAGAAAGGCATGTGGAAGGAATGCTACATGTCACACCTTACACATAGAGTCAAGCTGACCTCCACAAGTCAGTCAGTCAGAGTTTCCTTTTTTAAAGTTAGTGTTCTTGTATTTGCTATAAATAAAGGTGGGGATAATGTTATCTACTTTTATGCAATCTTTCCTTAAACCAAAGGGAGTGTGTGTGATATCATCAGATCTGTCCATCACTTTTTAATTAATTAAAATGTTTTTATGTGAGAGCTGTGGACTTTTGCATATGTATGACTGGACAAAATAGATTAGGTTATACCATATGTGATGAAATTACATGAAAACATATGTGCATTGTATGCATATGTATGCGTGTGTCTGTGTGTGTGTGTGTGTCTGTGTGTGCGTGTGTGTATGTCTGTGTGTGTGTGTGTGTGTGTGTGTGTGTGTGTGTGTGTGGTGTAGATATCACTGCCAGGCATTTTTTATTATTTTGAAGTTCAGGATAGTGTCAGTAAAACCGCATAGAACTTGGTGTCTTGTGTGACAATGGAAATGCCAAGGTCTTTTTAAAACTTCATGCAGGAACCAGGACATGCTCAGTTAGAACGCAGGGTGCACTTGATCAGAAAACTTTCCTCTCATAATATTCTCATACATCAAAATTTCAAAGTGCATTATGTACGTGGTGCATTTTGGGCACTTGATAAATTTTGTCCTTATGTGGCGGTGGTTCCCCTGAAAAGTGCTGGACATAATAAATTGCTATAATCAAATCTAATTTCTGAAAAACACCTGTGGGAGTAACAAACAAAAAAGCATGTCTTATATAAAAAATGATAAATAACACTAAAGCTTGCTGTTTATTATAATCAGCTTGGTACAGAATTACAAAATTAAAATTATGTGACCCTTTATAAGTAACTCTAGCAATAAACGTGATGTGTGGAATTATGTTGACTTGCTTTGCATTTCATAGGGACAGTTCAAAGAAGTATAATAGAAAAAATGGAAAGATTTATCACAAAGTACCCTTTAGCACAGAATGTTTTCAAAAAAAATCCATTTATTTTGGTCTATTAAAACTAGTAGGGAAATGATTTGCTTAGAAGTCATTAAGTGTAAAACATTTTGAAAAAGTGCTAATTTTTTAAAAAGAAACATCTATGCAGCAGGCAAATTATATTTTTCTATGACTTATTAGTTGAGTCTGTGTAACTAATGCATCTACTGAATAAAAAACTTCTAAAGGGTTGATTAAACTCAACTTCAAACTATAGCTTGATAGAATTATTAATTTAGCCACTTTTGGACAGCTAATTTCACCCGAACTGTTTTTTCCCAGCCTTGAGCAAGAAAATCTGCTTTACCCTCAGTTAAGAAATCAAATAGAGGCTTTTTTTCTCAGTTGGGAATAGAGATGTGACTGAAAACTCAGGCATCACACATACAAATAACATTCGCTTTGCACAAGCACTGGCCTGAATTTTGGTGACAGGTAATGTCTCCATCCACGGTCCCAGAGGGATTGCAGTTACAGGGGCGGCAGCCATCAGGATCCAGCGCCTGCAGGTCATAGAATTCATCCTGGCACCGAATGCATTGTCTGCCAGACACATGTCTCTTACAATCCCAGTGGCCTCCAATCTACAGGAGATACAAAGTTTGTAGAATGATGAACACATCTATTTTTAGATAATTTGCTCATTAGATACAAGACAGGGAAGGAAGGAGAAAAAAAAATCTTGAAATGTTAAACAGGCAAGAAGGTGGTCAGGTTGTGCCACTCATGGCAGAAAACATGGGAAGTATCAGCAGGGAGAAAATTTAGAAGAGAATGAAAATAGACCCATGGAAGTCAGTTATATATGACTAAAAGGGAAATGGAGAATTAGGCATTTAGGCACTATATAAAGAAACCAGAATATAGACATGTTAAGTCCTGAAAATAGAAAAGGGCCAGCAGCTAATTTAATCTTCACAACTCCAGCTCTTAGTTTTACCCATTCATTCACTATCTATTTTGATAGATTGTCCAAATCTGTTTAGAGCATGCAGGTGTTTAAATTAAGAAAAAATTTCCCCATGGGACAGTGTCACTAAGTGGGACTGTTAATAAAGTCCTTTGCATCAAAGGCTGATCTTGATTTGTGTCTGGCCATTCCTCTTTGAAGAATACTTATGGTGTTTCACTTATTTGTGGCATCATTTCATAGTAAGTATGTCATAGGTAGCTGATATTATTGTCAGTTATGCATGTGGTTTCCAATATCTGAGGAAATTTCAGATTAAGATTTTAGAGAATCATTGTTGCCTCATCTTTCCTTGTCTGGGAAATGAGGTCTTATTGGAATCATTACTTCAAGAAAAAACAAGACAACTGATGTGCAAATAACTAAATCCTAATAAATAAATAAAGGGTTACCAGCTTGTCTGTCATTGTATGAATGACAGACAGATGTATGAATCCCGCCTAGGTCACCGAACTGCAGACAACTGAGGAAGCTCAAAGAAGTTCGGCCATGCCAATTAGATCCAGTTCTAAGGTAAACCATAGATTGAAAAGTTTGAATGTCTTTTCTTAAGATTTATTTTATTTTTAATTATGTGTACATTTGCACATATGTATATTGATAGGTGCATCTGAGTGCAGATGCTCATAGAGGCAGGAGCCATTGGATCTCCCTGGTTCTGGACTTACAGAAAGTTGTGTCATCTAATGTAGGTGCTGGGAACTGAACTTGGGTCCTCTGAAAGAGCAGTGATCATTCTTAACTATGGAGCCCTCTTTCCAGTCCAGTTTTAGTATCTTAAGCAGCAAAGTTATCATATACAAAACTGACAACTGCAGCTTAATTCACATTTCTATTTCCGTCTCAAACCGGCTGAGAGAAATGTAGCCTAATCTCTACAATCATGTGTCTACTGATATTGAGATTCCTAGTATTAGGAAGAAAGAAAAGCAGATAAAATGGTGTAACAGACAACAACATGTACCCTCATATTTCAGGCCATACTCTTCAAGAGACACTATCTAGTCAGTTTTGGTCATGCCTGAATCATAGTTTGGTCTTGAACACCTTTAGACATATTTACAAAAGAAAACTAATACCTGATCACAGACTCTATGTCAAATTTGGAACAACTTTCAGGAGCATGACTTGGGTCACATTCTTTCCAGTTTTACAAGATGTGGTCTCTTCCCTTGAAATTCCTCCTAAAAGTCATTCTGGGCTATGAATAGCCCAGTAAGTTCTGCAAAGTCAGCATTACAACATTCTGATATGCTTGGTTGATAGTTTCAATTATTAGAAGTATTTTCTTTTTTATTTTCTATTTTATTTTTTTTAAATGTTTATTTATTACTTCATTACATCTTCATTGCCACCCCATTCCTCTGGCTTCTGATTTCCATTTTGACTTTTTTATGTCATCCAGGTTGTTTAGATGGGTCAGTTTCTAAATATTTAGTGATGCTTCTGGATATCTTGCTGATTTCAAATTTAACTGATTAGTTAATACATTGTGTATGATTCAAATAATATACAGTTTACTGAGGTATGTTTTATGGCTCAGAATTTAGTCTGTTTTGGTAGATGGTTTCCATAGATTTCAAAATCACATCACAACACTCAGCTGTTGCTAGACTGAGTATTCAATGTCAATCAGGTCAAATTTGTTGATAGTGTTGCTGGAATCTATATACTTACTGATTTTCTGTCCATTTGTTTTCCCTGGTTATTGAAGACAGGGGTATTGATGTTTCTGCATGAAATTGGGGATTTTTCTATTTTTCTGTTCAGTTCTATTGATGTTTGCTTTCTATATACGGTTATTTTGTTTGGCACACAAATGTTAAGAATTGGTAGAGCTTATCATTAATTGCTCTCTTTGCAATTTATAATTGTTTTGGTATCATAAAACTTTTACAGTAATAACTGTTTTTCCTGATATTAATAAAGTCACTGCAGCTTTCCTACAATTCTTGTTGGCAAGCCCTACTTTTCCACGGCTTACATTTAGCCTGTGTGTGTCTTCGGTTTGAACTATATTTCCTATATGCTGCATATGCTGCTGGTCATTCTGATCTTTCACTTGTAAGTGGAGCATCAGACTGTAGAATTTTGGCACGCTTATTGCCATGGTCTGAATCTGACTCTCACTTACTTCCTATTCACTAATCCTTCTGGCTTCTTTTCTGCTCTTTCTTAATTTGCATCATGGTAATTTATTGACTCCATTTTATATCCACAATGGCTTACTAAACATAAGTTACATTTTATGATTTTTAGCATTTTCTTGTACATCTTTACACAGTCTACCTATGTGGAAAAAATTACTTCATATGTGGCATAAGAGCCTTATAACCCTTTCCTTTCTCTCTTTGTAGCATTGCCATATATTTGTTCACATTACAAACTCTTTAAGGTGGTGTTTTCTTTAAACTTCCCCTTTCCCCTTAGAGAGAGTTAAATTATCAGGAAATGCACATGTGGAAGTGCCATTTTTGGAGCACCTTCTTTCTCTGCATAGATCCATGGAACATGCAGTATTTCACTTCCTCAGAAGCACCATAAAAAGTGTTTTGTGTGGTGCAGTTCTTCCTGCAATGGACTGTAACTTTGTAAATTGTACAACTGAACTTCATCTTCCCCTCAGAAAGTCACCTCCTGGACCCGGGAGTAAGAGGTGCTGTTCTGTTTTCTTCTCACTTGAGTTATTTTGGAAAGCATCTGCTGTCATCCTATGGTTATTCTTCTGTATGTAATATGTATTTTTCCTGTGATACTTTTATGTTTTGCTTTTTCCCTAGAGGAAAAAGTCAGTAGTTCTGAGGAATTTGATGATTATCTTCCTTTTCGTATTCCTCATTTGCATGTTTTATTACCCTTCTTGGCTCCATGACTTTATGGCTTTATATTTAATTTTGGAAATTTCTAGCTGTTATCTCTTTGCGTACGTTTGTCTGTTCTACCCCCTCCTCCCCTCCAGGGAATTCAGTTTCACCGGAAGTTGTGTAAAGTTGCATGAGAGCTCACTGTTGCTGCTTTCACTTTTCTCCTCATCTTCCATGCTTCACTGATATTGCTATGGTGTCAGTTTCTTAATATTTCATTCAATGGACAACCAATATCCATTCTAACCAGTTTCTTTTCATTTCATACACTGTAGTGTTTTCTTATGTAAAGTCTTTTAAAAAAGAAAAAACCTTCTATATATATACCCCATGTACCTTTTGAAACATTCAGAAGAGGCACAATGTTCGTGGTAATACATTGTAATTTATTTGCCTGATGACAGTACATGTGCTTAGCTTCTGAAATAGTTTGAATTAGTGTTTTTTTTTTTTTTTGTTCGTCTTTTTACTACTTCCCATGGAATGTGTTGTTCAACTTTGTTGCATGCCTGGTAATTTTCCAGCTTGTTATGGCTGCTTAGTGCCTTTACCCTTAACCTTTCCCAATGCTGTTTTCCCAAGCTTTTCACCTCATATGATGACCAACATTCATGTGAAGACCTACGGAACATCCATTGAGAGCCTCTGACATGACTTCTCTGAGTTCTTCTCTTCTTTCTGAAACACTAACCCTCAGTTCTTTCCCATAACTTGGTACAGACAGTCTTTCAAAGAAGTCTTCTGGGAAAATTGTAGAAGTGTAAATTTAGTCTCTGTGACTAGGGGGCATTTTATTCATTATCAAATGCTTAGGGTCTTGCATGTAATTAATATAATTTGTCTACACTTTGATTTCTTCAGGTGGGAAAATGAATTCACTTTCTGTTTGGTATAAAGTAGAAGTTGTATAAAGAATTATAAACTAACCCCTCTTCATCATAAATAGTGCTGGAAAAGGAAAACACTGTAACCTAGTTTAAAAGAAGAGTAAATGAAAAAGTTCAGAAGGACTTTATTAATGGCACTTAGCATACCATGCAAGGAGTTGTATGGGTAAACATTTATTCAGATATTTTACATAAGCTTCAGGCTTTGAATCAAAAAAAGAGAGAGATCTCCCAGAAAGCTCAGCAGTGGTACCTCTACTTGTAACTCCAAGGGATAGGAACGACATGAATCAAAGACTCATATACTCTCTCAACTGCTCAAGATTTTGAAGGCATCCAAGCTAGAATCCTAGATCTCTAACTATCCTGTCAGTACAATATTTTCTTGAAGAAAAATTCTAGACAGTAACCTAATTTTATAGTAACTAAAATAAGATACTCACAGAGCACCCTGGGGTGTCCAAAAGAAGAAATGAGAGTACATTGAGGGTGCATACTGGCTCCTTTAGAGACAAACAAGTTAATATGAAATTTTCCCAGGAGGAGTTTAGAAGGACTGAAAAAATAATTATGAAGTTGGTTTTTCTCAAGGAAATATAGATAGTAAGTATTGAGCATTGCTTGAAAAGTACACATTTAAATATTTGTGCTAGAAACTTAAATGTTTTTGGTTGAGGTGACTAATGCCTGTAATTTCAACATCTGGGAGGCTAAGGCAGCAGCTGGACTTCTTGCCTCAGGTCTCCACATACCTATCTCCTTCAGGTCTGATGCTTAGTATGAGACATGCAATAAAATCATATGCTGGCTTCACATATAAAATAAAAATATTCCTCCTTAAAACAGTGTTCCTGTGGATCCAAGATGGTGCCGACCATAGAGCAGTGCATCTGAGTAGTAGGTGAATGAGATTAGTCACTGTGGAGTGAATGTGAGGTCCCCTAGCTGACTGTTGAAACACAGACAGCATCTGAATTTCTGTGGTGAACACTGAGACTGGTCACCATGTACAACAGTTCATGCAGTTCGCCGGAATAGCCCCCTGAGATCAGCCAGCTCTGTCCCTGGTCTGGAGAGGAACTCCGGCTAGAGCAGATCTAGCCCAGGAGCGGATCCAGCCCACAGCTCCAGCCACAGATCAGCTGCCCTACCTGTCTGCCTGATATCCAGGCTGCATGCGGACCTATACACCCAAGAGGGAAAAACAGCTAGAGGACCACAAGAGCAAAGGTAAGTGAGATTTTTTTTTCCCAAAGTTTCCAACATGGCGGCACAGTGTGCACTGTAGTTGAGAGGCAGAGACTTAACCCAGTCACAGCAAAGCAATTAGGAGCCAAGACTGACTGCAAACAGAGCCCGCGACTGTGTGTTCTCCACAAATACTGGGGCAAGTTCACCCACCCTAGCACCCAAGCATCTGAGGCAGTCAGCAACAGGCACACTGAGGCCAGCACCTAACTTGGGTGGAGCTCCCTGTCTGCACAGTCAGCCTAGCCGTGGAACCAGAACGACTGTGCCAGTGAGGGGAGAACACAGGCCTAATCACAGCTCTACCTGCATTACTGAGGAGACCTGCCAGCTCCCAGGTCCTCAGAGGATAGCCCCCTCCTGACTCCAATCCCCTGTATTTTGGTCCAATTAGGTCACAACCAGTTGAGGAGAGCAGCAGCCACTCTCCTCTCTGAGAGCCAGTCTATTACAGGAACCTGCCCACCATCTGGAGGTGGACACCAGGATCTCAGAATCAGCCAACCCCCGGGGCAGGGAGTTTTTCTGAGCATCAAGGTCAGCTGACAAAAGAAACAAACATACAACACCAGGGTCAATCAGATGATAAAAAGTCAGCACAAGTACATGGTAAAAAAACAAAACAAAACAATAGGATGTCTCCAGATCCTAGCAATCATGCTACAGACAACTCTGGACAGCCGAGCACGATTGAAACAAAGGAAAATGACCTTAATCCTATGCTTATATTAATAATAGAAGGCCTAAGGGAGGAAATCAAATACCTCAGAGAGCAACAACAAAGTACTGCAAAGGAGATAATGGAAGTGAATGAAGCTGAAAAGGGAAGTTGAAGCAATGAAGAAAATCCAATCCGAGGCATCCATAGAACTGGAAAATCTTAAGAAAATAGGAACTACAGACATCATCAAACTTAGGGCTGAAATAAGCAACTTAGAAACAAAAAGAACTATACAAAGAATCAATGAAACCAAGAATTGGTTCTTCGAGAAAATCAACAAAATAGACAGACCCTTAGCCAAATTAACTAAAAGGCAGAGGGGAAAAAACCCAAATCAACAAAATCAGAAATGAAAAGGGAGAAATAACAACAGATATTGAGGAAATCCAGGGAATATTTGGGTCGTACTTTAAAAATATATACTCCACCAAATTTGAAAACTTAAGCAAAATGGACAATTTTCTTGATAGATTCCACCTACAGAAGCAAAATCAAGATCAGAACACCAACAGCTCAGGCTCTAAAACCAACAATCAATTAATGGGACCTCATGAAACTGACAAGCTTCTGTAAGGCAAAGAACCCTGTCATTCGAACAAAAAGCGACAGCCTACCGACTGGGAGAAAATCTTCACCAACCGCACATGTGAGAGAGGGCTAATATCCAAAATCTACAAGAACTCCAGAAATTAAATGCCAAGAAACAAAATAATCCATTCAAAAAATGGGAGATGGATCTAAATAGAGAATTCACAAAGGAGGAATCCCTAATGGCTGAGAGACACTTGAAGAAATGCTTAACATCAGACAAATGCAAGTCAAGTTGACTCTGAGATTCCATCTCACATTAGTCAGAATGGCTAAGATCAAAAGCTCAAATGATAGCAAATGCTGGTGAGGGTGTGGAGAAAGGGGAACACTCCTCCATTGCTGGTGGGAGTGCAGGCTTGTGCAACCACTATGGAGGTCAGTCTGGCGATAGCTTAGAAAACTTGGAATAGCTTTGCCTCAGGACCCAGCCATACCACTTCTGGGTATACACCCAAATGACTCCTCATGGAATCATAAGGAAGTATCCTCATCTATGTTCATAGCAGCCTTATTTATAATAGCTAGAAACTGGAAACAACCCAGATGTCCCTCAACCAAAGAATGGATTAAAAACTGTGGTACATCTACACAATGGAATATTACTCAGTTATCAGAAACAATGAAATTATGCAATTTGCAGCCAAATGGATGGAACTAGAGAAGCTCATCCTGAGTGAGCTAACCCAGACTCAGAAGGATGCACATGGCATCTATTCACTTATAGTAGGATTTTAGCTATATAGTACAGGATATCAATACTACAACCGACACACCAAAGGGAACATGACATAGACTTTTTATTTTCTTATTTGTTTGTTTGATTTTAGTTCTCTCTCCTAGGCAATGAGACACTTTTGACTGGTGGTACTGCCTTGTAGGCCCCCAGTGTATGAGGGGGCTCTTGGACCTCATATGACCTCTGAACTGGGTCGAGGGACTGTTATGTAGGGACACTCCACTCCAGAGGATAGGGATGGAAGGGTAAGGGGGTAAAAAAAATTAAATGTGAAGTTTCAGCCTTTTGCTACCAATTGTCATAAACTGTTTAGGATAATTATGAAATGCAAGCTAATAGTCATGCAAGCTTGTCATTTTGTTAGGTACTATGACAAATCAGAAATCAAGTTGCTAACAGACAAGCAGCATTTGCTTATCTAAATATAAGAGATAGATAGGGCGTCTTCAAAAACCTCAAGAGATCTGCAGAATATGGCATTCAAAGATGTTTTCTTAACCTTAGATTTTTTGATATCGAGACATGTCAGCTCCTGACAGCAACCACTATTCTACTCCAAGTAGAATATGAGCATTAAAGAATCTCCAGTGGGAGATAGTTGAATTAGTGGCAAGCCTATCTCTTAGCAAGAAAAACCCCTTGCTTCAACTTTATACAGAATGCTGTCCAAAAAGGACAAAACTTGGAATCAGGTAAGTCGACAGCCTAGCTCTTCCAAGACAGGGTAGTTAAGTCCTTCATAATTCCTGCTCTACAATCAATGTCTGTCAGAGAAATGGAACCAAAGGGCTGAAGATTGATGCTATAATGTATGGAGAGAAAATGGGAACTGTCCAGGCAGCCACTGGTATGTCATTTCTTAGTTTTGGAAGCTGTGGGCCCTGCACTTCCTATATAATCAGATGTATTTATCCCTCTCAGGTCTCTGACATGGTTGAAGAATAGATAGCTAGAGTCTCATAGTTAAATTTTGAGTTGTTTAGGAATCAAGAGGGTGTTCTGGATCTAAGAAGATGTTTTTAAATTGTGATGCAAGTTAGTATGAAAGCTGAGTTAGATATAGAACTTTAAACTCATGGAGATGGTTAGATAGTGAATGTTAAAGTCAGGTGCCAAATACATATGGACTGGACATTGGGAATGTATGCTAAGCCATATAACTCTCATAATTGTGGCCTATTTATTTCTGGTTTTTTGTATTGTATTTACTGTTATAAGAGAAAAACTATTTGTTGAACTGAAAGGGGGAACTATTGGGAGGAAAAAGATATACCTTAAACTTAAAAAAAGTGAAGAGAATGGGGGGTTGAGGGAGAAGAGGGTGGGAGGTTGGGACTGGAGGGGGAGTAGGGAAGAGATTGTGATTGAGATATAACTTGAAGAAATAAAAATAAATAAATAAATAAATAGATTTTCAAACTATAATTTACCAAAGGTATACTTGCCTTACTGGCATGAAAGGAAAATGGCCTTAATTTTAGATTGGAATGTTAGACAGCAGGTGGCCACATAGATTACACAAACTTGATAGGAGCTTAAAAATTTTTTGTTTTTGTTTTTTTTTGTAATTGTATAGGATATTTTCATGGTTTAGCATTAGAAAACAGGTAACAGGTTTAAAGCACTGTAAATAAATTAAAGGTTACTGCTGTTCAACCTGGTTTTATAAACCTCCAAGAGTTGAAAAAACTTGGAGCTAAGGTAAAATACATGAAATGCATGGTGTTAGCCAATGCCTTTAACTCCAGCAGAGACAGGAGGATCACTATAGAGTTAGTTGTCTTATAAATTCTAGAGTTACAAGGAACAGGGTGGTGATGGTGCACACCATTAATCCCATAATTTTAGCAGAATATACCTTTAATCCCAACACACTAGAGACAGTAACTGGCAGATCTCAGAGCTCAAGTTCAGACTGACACAAAACAAGCTCTAAACAGAGAAAAACCTTAGATCCAGGGGAGGTGGAGCACATCTTTAATCCCATCAGTTAGGAACCACATGTCTTTGATCCCAATACTTAGAATGCAAAGACAGGCACATAGGATTTGAAAGAAATTAAGTTTGAAAGCTACTTACAAAAGGCATGCTGAAGTTAAAACAAATTATCCTTTGAGATCTCAAAATTTATACATTAAAGGTTTGTTTAGCTTCAAAATATCAAAATAATTTCTTCTTTAATCCAAATTGAATGATAATACTTTATATATTGTTAAAAAAACAAATTTGCTCCAGGAAAATTATTGCCTGACTCCCCCCGCACAAAAAAGGTAGTGTCCCTGAGTTAGGATTAGGTCAGGGCTCTGTTCTTATCTTTCCAGGAGATTTAAAGCATCTATCCAAGGAATCCAGGGACAACTGGACAATGGAAAACTCAGAAGAAAACAGATCAGACAGCAAAGGAGATAAGTAGCCCAGACGATCCAGCTTTACAGACTTCCTCAATAGCTGTTTCCTTAAAAGTCTACAACCACAACAACTCAAAATTGCTAAGATTGTTCAGCTCCACAGACTGATCCAGCCAGAATGTCATTAAAGCCCTGAAGTTCAGTTTCTTTCTACGAACTTCTTAGGATATTTAAATAGCTGAGCACAAAAGGAATGAACATCAAACGAATCTGTTAACATTTTTAACCATTTTTCCATTCTTATTTGAGCCCCAAACAGGTTTACTACATTCCAAATCAGCAGGAAGTCATTTATGAGAGTGACGTCCCAGGACCAGAAGGTGGGGAGGGTGTTCCCCCCACTTTGGTTATTCAATGGATAACAGAAAATTTTGCCATTTAGGGGAAGAGACAACAAGCTGTTAAATGATCTTGTTAAATGGGTTTTGGAGGTTAGACCTAGGGACTTCTCTCTTTTTCTTTTCTGTATCCTTCTTTCTCTCCTATGTAGGAGTGAATAGATTTGAGAAAAAATGGGACATAGATATAGTATAGGAAAGATCAAGAAAAAAGGACAGATTATTGAATAAGCCCTTATACCTTTGTATATTGATACAAAATTAATGTTATATTTGGCTAAATTGGTATTGATCTTTGTATATTAATGAAAAATTAAGATTGTATTGGGCTACATCGGTATTGATCTTTGTATAATGATACAATATTAAGATTATATTTGGCCACAATGGTATTGACCCTTGTATATTGATGCAAAATTAAGATTGTATTGGGCTACATAGGTATTGATCTTTGTATATTGATACAAAATTAAGATTATATTTGGCCACGTTGACATTGATTTTTGTATAGTGAAATAAAACTAAGGGTAACGCTTTTTAAAGGCATTATACCTAGTAATGCTTAAAAATGAAATGTGAAGTTTCAGCCTTTTGCCACCAACTATCATAAACTGTTCAGGATAATAAGAAATGCAAACTAATAGTCATTCAAGCTTGTCATTTTGTTAGGTACTAGGACAGTTTATCACAGTTATTTTTTAAGCTAATCAGAAATCAAGTTGCTAAGAGACAAGCAACATTTGCTTATCTAAATATAAGAGATAGATAGGGCGTCTTCAAAAACTTCAAGAGATCTGCAGAATATGGCATTCAAAGATGTTTTCTTAACTTTAGATTTTTTGATCCACCTATCCCTTGAGACAGGGTCTCTCACTGTACCTGGAGCTAAGTTGATGGCAGTCAAGCTCCAGGAATTGTCCTGTCCTCCACCACCACCCAACACACACACACACACACACACACACACACACACACACTCACAGTGCTAATATTAAAGGCTTGATCATGACCACATCTAGGTTTTAGGTTTCTCTGAGGATTTGAACTCAGTTCCTCATTCTTGTGCATCACTGAGCCTTCTGCTCAACCTCCAGTCTTCCTTTCGTTAAAGAAATTAAATTCTGGATGATCATGTGGTTTCTTGAAAGTGAGTTAGGAAGAAACTTTCTCATCCACTGTCATGTTCATACCCACTGCTCTCAATTACCCTGAATGCTAAGCAGCAAATACATCTGAAACCCTGTAGATTCTATTTAATTTAAGCAGCAAAACCATCAGAAAGGGTGTTAGGCCCTCAGAAAGGTAACAGCATGGTTTACACCTGTCTGGAGTAGACAGCACATTGGAAGAATCACCCAAGAGCTGAAGTTGTGAGCATGTGAATTCCTCTGACAGCATGGACACTGGCTAATGGTTTCATCATACCACTTTGTGATCACACCTAAGGCCTCTCCAACTCTGGGTAAGTGAGCCCTATCTGCTTTACAGGCCATGTGGTGAAAGTGGCTGCACTTCTGGGTGACAACTGTCATAAATTTGACACAGATGTTAATGACAGCATCAAAAAATAGTGGAACCTAAAGTTAAAAAAAAAAAACAACCCACCACCACCAACAAAAATTATACTTACTACTGTCTCACTTCTCCAAATTCACAGATGGAATCTCTCTCTCTCTCTCTCTCTCTCTCTCTCTCTCTCTCTCTTTCTTTCTTCTTTTAGACAGGGTTTCTCTTTTTAATAGCCCTGGCTGTCCTGGACTCACTTTTTAGACCAGGCTGGCCTCAAACTCATAGAGATCCACCTTCCTCTACCCCCAAAGTACTGGGATTAAAAGCATGCACCACCATACCCAGCTGGAATTTGTAACATAGTAAATTCAAGACATTGAGTAAATCCATACCTAGATTCTAATGGAAATGTATTTTAAAAAATGGTATACTTTTGGTTAAAGAAATAAGGACATATGATTTTTAAAAGTATAAGTGAGCACAGCATTTCCCATGATATATATCACTATAAGTAAAATGAAACAAAAATTATGTCTTCATAAGCATACATTTGGCTGGTGGTAGAAGAAAGTAAAGTCATCTTCAGATGACTTCTTTCCACAGAACTCACTAAAAGCCAATGAGGTAATGGGGATGTTGCCAAACAAAGAAAGAGTCAGTAAATTAAACTCAAAATTTTAAGATCAAGAAATTAAACAGAATCTAGAAGGTTTTATCTGAACAGGCAAAGTACAAATGCTGGCAAAAAAGAAAAGAAACTGTTTAATCAATGAATATATTCTTTAAAATACTCTCTTCTTGTGTAAAGAATATGGACATATTTACTTGTAGAAATCTTTAAGTCTTTTGTTAAAAGCATTGTGTTCAAGTTGTCAATTAGAATATAGAAGTGTGGTCTATACCTGTGAACTTACACGGTCATACCACAGTAAGGCATTCTCCCAGTTTTAAACATACTTTCCCTCCAGGATTGTTATCATTACCCAGAAATTGTAGAAAGAATGATCTCAATAAGCTTCCTCCTCATGTGTGCACCCATGTGTGTGTGTGTTTGTGTGTGTGGCATATGTATTCCTATGGGGGTTCATGTGTAGGAAGCTTAGAGGAGGATGCTAGGTGCTCTATCATGTATGACCCTGACCCTTGTATTATGGTTTGAATGAAAATGTCCCCCATAGGTTAATATATTTGAATGTTGTGTTACTAGTTGGTGGACAGTTTAGGAAGCATTATTAGGTGTGGCCTTGTGAAAGAGGTATACCACTAAGGGTGGGTTTTGATCTTTCAATAGCCCATGCCAGACTTTCTCTCTCTCTCTGTCTTTCTGCCTCCATATTTCGTATTAGATGTAAGCTCTCAGTTATTGTTCTAGGCCTAAAATTTTCTTCATGTTACTATGCTCCCCACCATGATGATAATGGATTAACAATCTGAAACTGAAAACACACTTCTAATTAAAAGTTTTATTTTTCCTATAAGTTGCCTAGGCCATAGTGTGTCTACACAGTGAAAGGAAAGTGACTAAGATACCTTGAGACTAAGACACCTCTCACTGAACTTGGAGCTAGTCTGGTAATAAGGGAGATCCAGGGATACTTCTGTCCCCACTTTTCACAGCATTGGGGCTTACAGTTATGTGAGATCATGCCTGGCTTTTTAGGTGGATGCTGCATTTCAGAACTTAGGTCATGCTTGCCCAGCAAGTGCTCTTATTAACTGAGCCATCTCCCCAGCCTTGTCACTACAATTCTGGCAATGATATTTATGTGGTATAAGGAGTAAAGATTCTGGGCAATGTGTTTTTTTTATGAGAGTCTGCAACTAACTGCCTACTCAAAAAGTCTAAATGGCATGATGTGGATTCAACAGTGATTTCCAGCCTCATAAAATGTTCCTAATGCCACCTCCTAATGTGAGGGTCACAAAGTTTCTGGAGCTAGCGTGCAGTGCCTCTGCACACTGAGCACACCAAGGTTCAGCCTTTTTGAGTGGCATTGTGGGAGACATGTCACAAGGAGAGAAAGAAAATATGAGAAGGGGGCATGATAACTGCAAAGCAATGCATAAACACAGCCATCTTGCTTTTTGCAAATAAGAACTTTATTTCCTTTGGAGAGTTGTGATTTTTTTTTTCATTTTTTTCTTCATTAGACTTTTATTACAATGTTAGAGCAGTTGTGAGAGCAGGTATCCTTCCTTTGTACTGTTTTACAGATACCACATATGTATCCCAAACCTAGAAGCCTTCTGCTCTACTGGAGGCCACACTGGTATCCCAAAGCTCATATAAGATTCCAAACGCAGACATCCAAGCTTCCTCAAAGCCTGCTCAGGTTTCCCAATAGCACTTCCTACCCTTGTCTCCATATCTCTTGATAGAAGTCCACTGCTCTACCAGAAGCCATCCAAGTATTGAGACTCTTAGAGGCTACTCCTGTACTTGGAACCCAAGAAGTCACATCAACTTAAAACCTCAGAGTCCCAGAGGTCATGTAGGACACCAAAATACCAGTGGAGATACCCTACTGAACCTGAGGGTTTGCTGGTCACCAGAACCACAGGCCACTCAGGCCAAAAGACCAGAAATGGAACAGAAATCAAGGGGAAATAAACATTTCCACATCCTTGTCACATGTCTTCCACAATGCCACTCAAAAAGGCTGAACCTAGGTATGCTCAGTATGCAGAGGCACTGCAAGCTAGCTCCAGAAATTTTGTTACCCTAACTAAGGTGGCATTAGGAACATTTTATGAGGCTGGAAATCACTGTTGAGTGCACAAAGATAAACTCAGAAATTGGTACCTAAAGCTATAATAACCATCAAGCCAAGATGAGTAGAGGCCAGTATAAGAACACAATCAACAACTGCCCGGGCAATATGGCACCACCAGAGCCCAACTATCTTACTACAGCAAGCCCTGAGTATTCCATTAGAGCTGAAGCATTAAGGAAATGATCTTAAAACTAATCTTATGTAGATGATAGAGGCCTTTACAGAGGAAATGAATAAATCCCTTAAAGATATCCAGAAAAACACAAACAAATGGGTTAAGCAAATGGATCAAACTATTCAAGACCTGAAAATGGAAATAGAAGTAATAAAGACAACAGAAACTGAGGGAATCTTGGAGAAGAAAAAATCTAGGTAAGCAAACAGGAACTACAGATGTAGGTATCACCAACAAAATACAAGAGTTGGGAGAAAGAATATTAGCATAGAAGATACAATAGAAGAAACTGATACAGTCAAAGAAAATGTAAATTCTAAAATGTTCCTGACAAAAAATCATCCAGGAAATCTGGGACAGCATGAAAAGACCAAACCTAAGAATAATAGGAATAGAAGGAGAAGATTCCAAGTTCAAAGGCTCAGAAAATATTTTCAACAAAATCATAGAAGAAAAATTTCCTAACCTAAAAAAGGAGATGCCAATAAAGGTACAAGAAGCTTATGTAATACCAAAAACAAAAGGACCAGAAAAGAAAGTCCCTCACCATATAATAATCAAAACACTAAATGTGCATAACAAAGAAAGAATATTAAAAACTGCTAGGGGAAACAGCCAAGTACCATATAAAGGCAGACCTATAGGAATTGTACCTAACTTCTCAGTGGAGACTTTAAAAGCCAAAAGGGCTTGGACCAATGTCTCACAGACCATAAAAGACTACCGATGCCAGCCCAGACTACTATACCCAACAAAACTATCAATCAACATAGATGGAGAAAGCAAGATATTCCATGACGAAGTGAAATTTAAACAGTATCTATTAAAAAACTCATCTCTACAAAAGGCACTAGAAGGAAAATCCCACCCCAAAACAATTAACTACACCCATGAAAACACAGGCAATAAAAAATTCACACCAACAAAGCCAAAAGAAGGAAACACATGTAATGTACTTGTGCTTACACACACACACACACACACACACACACACACACACATTATCACCAAGACTACTACCACTAACAAAACAGCAGGTATTAACAATCATTAGCCATTAATATAACTCAATATTAATGGACTCAATTCCCCAATAAAAAGTTATATGCTAGCAGAATGGATATAAAAAATCATTCTGCTGCATACAAGAAGCACATATCAAAATTAAAAATATACATTTCCTCAGAATAGAGGTTTTGAAAATATTTCCCAAGCAAATGTACCCAAGAAGCATGCTAGGGCAGTCATCCTAATACCTAGCAAAACAGACTTTTAACTGAAATTAATCAAAAGAGATAGGGAAGGAGACTTCATATTGATCACAGGAAATATCCACAAAGATGGCATCTCAATTCTGAATATATATGCTTTGTGGTAAGAGTTTTGTTTATTTAAAAATCCAGTTATGAGAATGTTTTTGCTTAATCTCAGATGTGAGGGTGCTTCAGTTAAGACCACAGGTGTAGGCTATTAACTGTGCCTCAAGAGCTAGCAGCTGTGCAGCTTAGCCAGCTGAGTAAGTTTAACTCAGAGGACCTAGGGGGGAAAAGCCAGAACCCTGGAGAGAAGAGGGGCAAGGGGGGTGCTACAAAGGAGAAAGGGGGGCTAAAAAGGCTGTACTTTCTGCTGCTGCCCCCCCCAAACTTCTACTTGTTCTTCCTATTGCTGTTTCTTGGTTTGCTGGACTTCTGGAAATTGTGGCTACTGAGATTGGTATTGCCCCCAAAGAACCCAAGGACCCTAATCAGCAGGAAGTAGTTCAAAGAAAAGTCCATCCTTTTTTCTACCTAGTGTTGGGGGGGGGGGGAGTAGGTAGGCACAAAAGGTTGAAAGGGAAATAGAGGAATTAAGTACAGTAAAAATAAATTAGAGTATAATGAAACAAAAATAATAAAAGCCACAGTATTACAAAGCTTCAAATACAAGGGCACCCACATTTATAAATGATACATTACTAAAGCTTAAATCATACATCAAACCATAAACATTAAGAGCAGAAGATTCAACGCCCTACTCTAACCAATGGGTAGGTCATCGAGAAAGAAACTTAACAGAGAAATAATGAAACCAGTAGAGATTATTAATCTAATGGACCTAACGAATATCTACAGAAGATTTCATCAAAACACAAAAGAATATACCTTCTATTTAGCACCTCATGGAACCTTCACCAAAGTTAATCACATATCCAGTCATAAAGCAAGTATCAGCATACAGAAGAAAATTAAAATATCCCCCTGTATCCTATTCGACCAACAGGTTAAACCTGTATTTCAACAACAACAGAAATAAAAGAAAGCCTACAAGCACATGGAAAAAGAACAATTCTCTATGAATTACCACTGGATCAAGGGAGAAATTAAAGAATTCTTAAAATTCAATGAAAATGAATGTATATCATATCCAAACTTACAGGACACAATGAAACCAGTGCTGAGGAAAGTTAATAGCAGTAAGTTTTTTTTTTTTTCATTAAAAAAAGTTAGAGAAATGTTAAGATAGCAACATGACAACACAAATTGAAATCTCTAGAACAATAAGAAGCAAACATACCCACGGAGGGTAGACAGCAAGAAATAATCAAACTGAGGGCTGAAGTAAATAAAATAGAAACAAAAAAAAATACAAAGAATCAATGAAACAAAGAGTTAGTTCTTTGAGAAAATCAACAATATAGACAAACACTTATCCAAACTAAAAGGCAGAGAGAGAGAGAGGGGAGGGGGGGGAGAGGGGAGAGAGAGAATATCCAAATTAACAAAATCAGAAAGAAAAAAGGTGCATAACAATAGACACTGAGGAAATCCAAAGAATCCCTAGGTCATACTTCAAAAACATGTAATTTTCCACATAATTGGAAAATCAATGAGATAGACAGTTTTCTTTGATAAGATACCCCTTATCAAAGTTAAATCAAGATATGATAAACAAGTTATATAGACCTATAACCCTTAAGGAAGTAGAAACAGTCACCAAAAGTCTCCCAATCAAAATAAGCCAAGGGCCAGACAGTTTTAGCACAGAATTGTAAAAGACTTTCAAAGAAGAGCTAATACCAGTGCTCCTTAAATTATTCAACAAAATAGAAACAAAAGCAACATTGCCAAATTCACTTTATGAGGCCACAGTCACCCTGATATCCAAACCACACAAAGATTCTACAAAGAGAATTAAAAGCCAATTTATCTCATGAATATTGATGCAACAATACTAAATAAAATGCTCACAAATAAAATCATAGAACAGATCAAAAAGATCATCTACCATGATCAAGTAGGGTTCATCCTGGGGAGGCAGAGATGATTCAACATAAGAAAATCCATTGATGTAATCTGCTACATAAACCAACTGAAAAGAAAAAAACAACAACACATGATCATCTCACTACATGCTGAAACAGCATTTGAAAAAAATCCAACACCCCTTCATGACAAAACTCTTGTACAGATCAGGGATGTAAGGGACATATATACATAAACATAATAAAAGCAAGTTACAGCAAACCTGTAACCAATACCAAATTAAATGGAGAGAAACTCAAAGCAATTGCATTAAAATCAGGAACAAGTGAAGGGTGCCCTCTGTCTTCACATGTATTCAATATAAATCTTGAAGTTCTTGATAGAGCAATAAGACAAGTAAAGGAGATAAAAGGCATACAAATCAGAAAGGAAGAATTCAAAGTATTGCTATTTGCAAATGATATGGGAGTGTACACAAGCAAGCCCAAAAAGTTCTACCATGAAACTCCTAGAGCTGATAGACACCTTCAGTGAAGTGGCTGGATACAAGATAACTAAAAAAAAAAAAAAAAAAAAAAATTAGTATCCCTCCTATACAAATGACAAACAGGCTGAAAAAAAAATCAGGGAAATAATACCCTTCACAATAGTCACAAAAAATATGAAATATCTGGGCATAATTATAACAAAGCAAGTAAAGGCCTGTATGACAAGAACTTCAAGTCTTTGAAGAAAGAAATTGAAGAAGATATCAGAAGATGGAAAGATCTCCCATGCTCACAGATCAGTGAAAATAGCCATCTTACAAAAAGCAATCTACAGATTCAAGACAATCCTCATCAAAATTATAAAAGAATTATTTACAGAATTTGAGAGAACAATACTCAACTTTATATGGAAAAGCAAAAAAAAACCTAGGATAGCTAAAACAATTCTGTGCAATAAAAGAACTTCTGGAGGTATCACCATCCCTGATTTCAAATTCTACTACAGATCTATAGCAATAAAACCCACATAGTATTGGCACAAAAAGAGGCAGATTGATGAATGGAATCAAATTAAAGTTTCATAGCTAAATCTGTACAGCTATGGACAATTGACTTTTGACAACGAAGCAAAATTATACAATGGAAAAAAGAAAGCATCTTCAACAAATGTTGCTGGTCAAGAATGAAATTAGACCCATACTTATCACCTTGTACAAAACTTAAATCTAAGTGGATCAAAGACCTTAACATAAGGCTTGACACACTAAGTCTATTTGAAGAGAAATTGGGGAAAACCCTCGAACTCATTGAAACAGGTGACAGCTTCCTGAACAGAACACCAACAGCTCAGGATCTAAGACCAACAATCAATAAATGGAACCTCATGAAACTGAAAAGCTTTTGTAAGAAAAAAAAGACACTGTCATTCGAACAAAATGGCAACCTGCAGATTGGGAAAATATCTTCACCAACCCCACATCTGACAGAGGGCTAATATCCAAAATTTACAAATAACTCAAGAAAGTAAATGCCAAGAAACCAAATAATGCAATCAAAAAATGGGGAAGAGAGCTAAACAGAGAATTCACAAAGGAGGAATCCCTAATAGCTGAGAGACACTTGAAGAAATGCTCAGAATCCTTAATCATCAGAGAAATGTAACTCAAGATGACTCTGAGATTCCATCTCACACCTTCAGAATGGCTAATATCAAAAACTCAAATGACAGCACATGCTCATAAGGTTGTGGAGAAAGGGGAACACTCCTCCATTGCTTGTGGGAGTGCAAGCTTGTACAGCCACTATGGAAATCAGTCTGGCAATATCTCAGAAAACTTGGAATAGCTCTACCTCAAGACCCAGCCATACCACTTCTGGGTATACATCCAAATGATTCCTCACCAAATCACAAGGAAGTTTCCTCATCTATGTTCATAGCAGCCTTATTTGTAATAGCTTGAAACTGGAAACAACCCAGCTGTCCCTCAACTGAGGAATGGATAAAAACAAAAAAACAAAAAAACTGGTACATCTACACAATAGAATACTACTCAGCCATCAGGAACAATAAAATCATGCAATTTGCAACCAAATGGATGGAACTAGAGAAGCTCATCCTGAGTGGGCTACCCTAGACTCAGAAGGATGCACATGGTATCTATTCACTTATAATCGGTTTTTAGCCATATAGTACAGGATAACTCTACTACAACCAATGCACCAGAGGGAACAGGAACATAGACTTTGTTTCCTGCCAAGGAGACACTTTGCCCTAGTGGTGCTGCCTTGTAGGCTCCCAGTGTATGAGTGGGTTCTTGGCCCTCATATGACTGCTGAACTGGGGTGGGGGACTGTTATGTAGGGACACTCCACTCCAGAGGAGTGGGATAGAAGGGATAGGGGGTAAAGGGTAGGAGGGCAGGACAGGGAGGGGTGGAAAGAAGGCACTGTGATGGAGATGTAACATGAAGTAATAAATATTTAAAAAAAAACAAACAAACAAGTGACAGCTCATGTTGGCAAGGATGTGGAGCAAAGGGAACACTCCTTCATTGTTGGTGGAAGTGCAGACTTGTACAGCCACTTTAGAAATCAATATGATGGTTTCTCAGAAAATTGGGAATCAGTTTACCTCATGACCCACTATACCACTCCTGGGCATATACCCAAAGACACTCCATCCTTCCCCAAAGAAGCTTGCTCAATTATACTCATAGAAGCTTTATTTATAATAGCCAGAAACTGGAAACAACCTAGATGTCCCTCAATCAAAGAATGTGGTATATTTACTCATCTGCTAAAAAAAAAAAAAATAGCATCATGAAATTTTCAGGCAAATGGATTAAAATGGAAAAAAGTCATCCTGAGTGAGGTAACCCAGACCCAGAAAGACATGGTATGTACTCACTTATATTAGATATTAGCTATAAAGTAAAGGACAACCATGCTATACTCCACAGATCCAGAGAAGTTAAGTAATGAAGAGAACTCAAGGGGGTACACATGAATCTCCCTGGGAAAGCAAATAAAATAAATATCCCAGGTGGATTGGGGGTGGATGTGAATGGGAACAGAAGGGATCAGGTGGAGAGAGGATGGAGGGAGAGAGTATTGGGAGAAACCACTGGAATTGAGGGACATCTCATGGATGAGCTAGAAATTTAGTGCAATGGATATTCCCAGAAATCTATGTGAGTGACCCTAGCTAAGATTCCTAGTAATAGGGAACATGGAGCCTGACCTGGCTATCATCTGTAACAAGGAAAGTCTTACACTGGAGGGAGTGTGACAGCCACAAATCTTTTTGCCTGCAATTTGCTCTGCCTATAAGATTTGCTGAGGTAAAGGTGGCATAGAAATTGTGGGAGTGGCCAACTAGTGCCTGGCCCCACTTGAGACCCATACCATGAGAGGGAGCTCATTCCTGACACTACCTGTAGGGCCAGGACCCAGAAGCTGCATAGCCCAAAGACCTAGGACAGAATCAAACACAAGCGGGCAAAAAAATCAATGAAATGATTTCTAATGGTATTCTGTTATACTCATTGATTGGTGCCTAGTTCAATTGTCATCAGTTCATCCATCAACTGATGGAAACAGATGCAGAAACTCACAGTCAGATATTAGGTGGGGCTTGGAGAATCCTGTTGAAGAAGGCAGGAAGGATTGTAAGAACCAGGGGGGTCCAGGACACCACAAGAAAACCCATGGAATCAATTAACCTGGGCTCATAGTGGCTAATACTGAACCAACAACCAGGCAGCCTGCATGGATCTGACCTAGGCACTCTGCATATGTGCTACAGTTGTATAGCTTGGTCTTCTTGTAGGACTCTTAACAGTGGAACAGGGGCTGTTTCTAACTGTTTTGCCTGCTCTTGAGATCCTTTTCCTCCTACCTGGTTTGCCTCATCCAGCCTTAATATGAGGGGAAGTGCCTTCTTACTGCATGTTGATATTCCATGTTTGGTTGATGTCCATGGTAGGTCTGCACTTTTCTTAACAGAAATGAATGAGGAGGAGTGAATTGGGGGAGGGCTATAGGAGGTAAGGAAAACTATAGTCAGGATGTAATATATGAGAGGTTACATTCATACACACACAGACACACACTCACACACACATACACACAGAAACACACATACACACAGACACACACACATTCTTCATTTTTGATCTTAGGTTGAAAATATTTACTGTTTATTATTAAGTAGGCTCTTTACTATGGCTCATATGTGGACAACCTTCTCAGCTTGAGAAGAGTCTATGTCTATCTTAGAAGTTTTATCTTGGAAGATTTTTAATATTTTTAAATAGGTTTCTTTTACAATTTATTGAGATTATTACAAAAAATGTTCTTTGTGTTTATGTGTTTATTGTATTAATTATGATAAAATAATTATATTAATAAAATGCATAATTGAATTTAAATATTATTTTCAACTGATTTTGAAATAGTCAAATAACTTTCCATTCCTTAGGTAAATGCAACTAGCCATGGTGCATGAGCATAGTTTATATTTCTGGAGTCATGTCAATAATTGTTGTATAGGTATTTTACAATGATGTTCGCATGGACTATTCATATGGAATTTTCTGTTAGTGCTTTGTGAGGTTATGGAATTGGAGTTAGGGAGCCCTTACAAAGTGAGCTGAGAACTATGAGTTTCTCCTCAGTGTTCTAAATGCATTTACGAGACCAATATGATAGTTCATTGTGGTCTATTCAGCATACCAAACAAAATACACCAGTAAAGCCACAAAGCCTGGAATTTTCCTCACTTAACACTTTTCATTTGTTGAGGAACATTACAGCAACATTGGCGCTAGAGATGACCCTCTCGGCAGATAACATCAGAATAGAGGCAGTTTATGGATGTGGTAGAACTTCAACAGGAGACACTGATTTTTTAATTATGGCTACTGGAGAGCTGACTCAGGTGGCCAAGAGCTTGTTATGCAAGCATGAGGTTCCATCTGGAGAAATACATAAAAAGTTGGGAGGAGCAATGCACACTTAAAATCTCAACACTGGGGGAACTGAGACAGGAGGGTACCTGAGCTGAGTGGCTAGCTAGCCCAGCTTCACTGGGAAGTTCCAGACTAGAGAGAGAGACCCTGTTTCTAAATTATAAAACAGTGATGGAGCCTGACAAGTGTCATCTATGTCCTCTGTCCTCTGTCCTACATACATACATATACACATGCACATGAGTGAGCAGTGAACACATGCATACATAATAGTCCTATACACAAACACATGTGGAGTATTTATGAAATGATTTATCATTCTTCTGATGTTTATAAGGAAAAACTTCTCTCTACCTATCTGCAGGGATTTCCACCTGCTAAGAGTTGGTGTGGTTCTGCATATGTGTGACCATCTTTTCCCAGAGTATATACAGCAACTTTTTCCCTTAAGTTCCTGGGATTACTGCAACAGGCCACCTGCTTAAGGTGCTCACTTGACTTCAGAAAAGTATATCTATACATATATACATATATCTGCAGCAGCTTTTGCTACATACAAGTATCATGGATTGGAAGACATCTGTGAAGAATGTATATCATAACAATTATTTACACTCAGGTGTTTTGTGGCTTCACTGTCACCTTGTTCAGCTGCTTAAAATACTCTTTTTAGAAGAGAAATTTCTCCACTGGTTGTGAAGCTGACAAACCTCTTCTTTTCCATTCTACAGTGCCTGGCATTTGTCAGCCTTGTGTGTTTATGGCATCCTTCTTCCTCCAAAAGGCATTTCTGAGAAAGTGCTTTTCTCTGTAATTCCAGACTTCTTAGCAGTCTCTAAGGGGTGTGTGAGAGGTAAAATTCTGGCTGTTTACAGGAAGTCATGGCAGATGACAACACTGTTCAGCTTTTTGAATGTTCAAGACAGGAAGAGCCTGAGAGGGCCTCACTCACTGCTGTTTCTAGCAGTGTTCATGTACTGAGTGGCTTTAAGAGCAAACAGCACAGTTGTGGTCTTTCTGTCTCCAAGGGCTCCCAACTCATATTGCATTATTTTGGGATTTTTTTCTCCAACAGGTTTAAATCTATTTCACTTAGATTTCAAACTGTTACTTGGACCTTTTAGAGCATACAAAATATGTCAGTGTTCACTTAGAGCACTCAGAGAGCAAATGCTATCTAGATGACACCGCTGTGGAAACACGAACCAATGGATGCTTTGTGATTATAGTGCTTCATTAACAATGTACTTTTAAGGGTTGGGGAGGTGGCTCAGTTAGTGCTTAAGGGTACTTCCTGTTCTTGTAGAGGAAGCCAGTTCAGTTTCCAGCACTCCTATCAACTATCCACAAACATATGCAATGCCAGCTCCAGAAATCTACTGCCCTCTTCTGGCTTCTGTGGACACCTGCACACACATGACATCATCTCACTCTCTTTCTCTCTCTCTCTCTCTCTCTCTCTCTCTCTCTCTCTTTCTCTCTCTCCTTCACACACACACACACACACACACACACACACACACACACGGGTGTTTTTAAAATATACTCTTAGGAAATTTTGCTTATTTAAACTCAGTAATCCTTTGTGTTGTGTTTTAGTGAAAGAGGAGAAAAAAAGCTGTTCCCAACTTATAGAGTTGAGGGTCTCCCCTAAGATAAAAATTTTTGATGAAAAAATTTAAACTTAGAGGAGGCCCTTAGCTCTTGAGGCCACACAGCTTAGCTCTTGAGGCCACACAGCTTAAAGTACAATCTTTCCCAGTTTAACAGAGCCTCATAGAATGGAAAACATAGAAAATAACTTGTTTTTAAAATGGGGTTCAGCGGATCAGCAATACACCTTAGTCAAAAAAAGAAAAGTCACAAGAGACTTAAGGCCTGAGATCAGTCTCTGGAGCCCACAGTAGAAAAGGGAAACCAATTCTTGAAAGTTGACCTCTGTTACACATCTGTTGTGTGTGCACTCACATTTACATATTCAGACTCTCTCACACACAAAGTAATGATAACCTTTTTAAATTAAAAGATAGGCCGGGGGGATCCAAGATGGTGGCAGCTGGCACGGACGTATTTTGATTTCGGGGTCAACAGTCACAAGGCGGCAAGTGTTGCAGGACGCTGTACAAAGGGCACGACCCCTTCTAAATCTCACCCAGCTACACAGGGACCATGGAAGATGCCTGAGCAGGACACCCCTTCCAACTCTCGGACACACTAGGAAGCCTCTGGACCCGGGAATCGGGATAACCCATCCCCCCAAAAGGAGAAATACCCGGTAAGTTCCAACCTAATACCCAGCTGGCAGATTCAGAAACCACACAGAGATAATCCCCACCCTGCTGGGCACTCCCAGGTCTCACACAGACACTCCAATTATCTGGGAAAGTTTGCGACCCTTGGAAGTGAAGTAGCTTCACTGCAAAGTGCCTTCAGATCCCAGTCTGTGACATCACAGGCCAGCTTCCAAGCCTCAGGAGCAGCAAGGCTATTGGAGCTGAACTGCAGATTTACCCCCTACAGGAACCAACCCAGGGCAAACTTTGAGATATTTGAAACTGCCCTATATCGAACTTTTGTAATAGTAAGGGCCCTTCCGGCGGGGAATCAGAGCTTACTTGTGCACAGCTCCGCCACCTGAATTGATTAGGTCCCCACCTGGGAGGCGGGACTGAATGACTCTCCTTATAGGGGTAGAGTAAGGCAACTCCTACACTACAATACCCCTTTTGGACCCAAATCCAGAAGACAGAAAAAAAAATTCCTCATGGCCAGAGGCCAGAGACAAAAAAAAAAGAGCGAAATGTCTCCAACAAAAGAAAGCAACGCTATTCCGTCCAGCCCGAACCACCTCACCACAACTGAAACACATGAAAACGATGACAATTCTACATTATGGAAAGTGATAAAGTCCCTTCAAGAAGAACTTAAAACTATGAAGGAATTCAAAGAAGCCACAATTCTACAAGTCAAAACAACGAATAACATCATTAAAGAGCTCCAAGCCAAGGTGACCCAGCTTGAACAGGAAAAGGATAAAGCAATGAAAGATCTCCAGACAAAAACAAGCAAACTGGAGAAGGAAATGTACAAAACAAACACTACCATTCAAGACATGAAAATAGAAATGGAAACAATAAAGAAAACACAGTCAGAGTTAAAAGAGGAAATGGAGAATCAAGAGAAGAGAACAGGAACTACGGATGTGAGTATGAAAAATAGGATGCAAGAGATGGAAGACAGGATCTCAGGCATGGAAGATTCGATGGAAGAAATCAGTACAACATCCAAAGAAAATGAGAAGGCTAAAAAATCTCTCACCCACAACATCCAAGAAATCAAGGACTCAATGAAAAGACGGAACCTAAGAATTATAGGCATAGAGGAAAGAGAAGACTCCCAACTCCATGGTCCAGGAAATATCTTCAACAAAATCATAGAAGAAAACTTCCCAAACCTAAAGAAAGAGATGCCAATAAAAATCCAAGAGGCTTACAGAACACCAAACAGATTAGATCAGAAAAGAAACTCCTTTCGCCACATAATAATAGAAACTCCAAATGTAGAGAACAAAGAAAGGATATTAAAAGCTGTAAGAGAAAAAGGCCAAGTCACATACAATGGCAGACCCATCAGAATCACACCTGACTTCTCCTCAGAAACTTTAAAAGCAAGAAGGGCCTGGACGGATGTCCTACAAGCCCTGAGAGAACAGAGGTGCCCAGCCAGACTACTATACCCAGCAAAACTCTCTATCAACATAGAAGGAGAAAACAAGATATTCCATGACAAAATCAAATTCAAACAATATTTCCTCACAGACCCAGCCCTACAGAAGATCCTAGAAGGAAAATTCCAACAAAGAGAAGATAACTACACCCAAGAAAACAGAGGAAATAGAAACCTCTACAGCAACTAAACAAAAGAGAAACACAAGACAGCCAGCTAAACCAAAATAATGGGAAATAACAACCCCTGGTCACTAATATCCATCAACATCAATGGACTCAACTCGCCAATAAAAAGACACAGACTTACAGACTGGATCCGTAAACAAGACCCATCTTTTTGCTGTATACAAGAAACACATCTCACTATTGAAGATAAACACTACCTCAGAGTAAAGGGCTTGGAAAAGGTCTTCCAAGCAAATGGACCCAGGAAACAAGCTGGAGTAGCCACCCTAATATCAAACAAAATAGACTTCCAATTGAAGTTAATAAAAAAAGACAGAGAAGGCCTTACATATTCATTAAAGGAAATATAAACCAAGAGGTCATCTCAATATTGAACATCTATGCCCCAAATACAAAGGCACCTACATTTATAAAAGAAACGCTTCTAAAACTTAAATCGCACATCGATCCAAACACTTTAATAGTGGGAGACTTCAACACCCCACTCACAACTATGGACAGATCATCAAGACAGAAGTCAAACAGAGAAATAATGAGTCTAAACAGAGATCATGAACCAAATGGACCTAACAGATATCTACAGAACGTTGCACCCAAACACAAAAGAATACAACTTCTTCTCAGCACCTCACGGAACCTTCTCCAAAATCGACCATATAGTTGGACACAAAGATAGCCTCAACAGATACAAGAAAATTGAAATAACCCCTTGTATCTTATTAGACCACCATGGAATAAAGCTGGACTTCAATAGCAAAGGAATGAACAGAAAGTCTACTCTCACATGGAAATTGAACAACTCTTTACTAGAGGACCACTGGGTCAGGGAAGAAATAAAGAAGGAAATCAAAGACTTCTTAAAATCCAATGAAAATGAAGACTCAACATACCCAAACCTATGGGACACAATGAAAGCTGTGCTACGAGGAAAGTTCATAGCACTAAGTACCTTCAAAAAGAAAATTGTGACAGCTCATATTAGCGAATTAACAGCTAAACTGGGTGAATTGGAAAAAAAAGAAGCAAACACTCCCAAGGGGAGCAGAAGGCAGGAGATCATCAAACTTAGGGCTGAAATCAGCAACTTAGAAACAAAAAGAACTATACAAAGAATCAATGAAACCAAAAGTTGGTTCTTTGAGAAAATCAACAAAATAGACAGACCCTTAGCCAAATTAACTAAAAGACAGAGGGAGAAAACACAAATCAACAAAATCAGAAATGAAAAGGGTGAAATAACAACAGACATTGAAGAAATCCAGAGAATATTTGGATCCTACTTTAAAAATCTATACTCCACCAAATTTGAAAACTTAAGTGAAATGGACAATTTTCTTGATAGATTCCACCTACCAAAGCTAAATCAAGATCAGATAAACAGATTAAACAGCCCTATAACCCCTAAGGAAATAGAAACAGTCATTAAAAATCTCCCAACTAAAAAAAGCCCAGGGCCAGATGGCTTTAGCACGGAATTCTACCAGACCTTCAAAGAGGAGCTAACACCAATACTTTTCAAACTCTTTCACCAAATATAATCTGAAAGAACATTGCCAAACTCATTCTACGAAGCCACAATCACCCTGATTCCTAAACCACACAAAGACCCAACAAAGAAAGAGAACTTCAGACCAATCTCCCTCATGAACATAGATGCAAAAATACTTAATAAAATACTAGCAAACCGAATTCAAGAACACATCAAAAGTATCATACACCATGATCAAGTAGGCTTCATCCCAGGGATGCAGGGATGGTTCAACATACGAAAATCTATCAACGTCATTCACCATATAAACAAGAAGAAAGAAAAAAACGACATAATAATCTCGTTAGATGCAGAAAAAGCATTTGACAAAATTCAACACTGCTTCATTCTAAAAGTTCTGGAGAAAACGGGCATACAAGGGCCATACCTAGAAATAATAAAGGCAATATACATCAGGCCAGTGGCCAATATCAAAATAAATGGTGAGAAACTTGAAGCATTTCCTCTAAACTCAGGGACAAGACAAGGATGTCCACTTTCACCATTTCTCTTCAATATAGTACTTGAAGTTCTTGCTAGAGCAATAAGAAAACTAAAGTACATCAAGGGGATAAACATCAGAAAAGAAGAAGTCAAATTATCCCTATTTGCAGATGATATGATAGTATATATAAGCAACCCCAAAAATTCCACCAGAGAACTCTTCAGCTGATAAACACCTTCAGCAAAGTGGCTGGATACAAAATTAATTCAAAAAAATCAGAAGCCCTTCTTTATACAACAAACAAATGGGCTGAGAAAGAAATAAGAGAAACAACCCCCTTCACAATAGCCACAAACAACATAAAATACCTGGGGGTAACTCTAACCAAGCAAGTAAAGGACCTGTACAAGAAGAACTTCAAGCCCTCGAAGAAAGAAATGGAAGAGGCCTTTAGAAGATGGAAAGATCTCCCATGCTCATGGATAGGTAGGATCAACATAATAAAAATGGCTATCCTACCAAAAGCAATATATAGATTCAGTGCAATTCCTATCAAAATACCAACACAATTTTTTATAGACTTGGAAAGAGCTAGCCTCAATTTCATATGGAACAACCAAAAGCCCAGAATAGCTAAATCAATCCTGTACAATAAAAAAAAAATCTGGAGGTATCACCATCCCAGATTTCAAGCTGTACTACAGAGCAATAGTTGTAAAAACAGCATGGTATTTGTATAGAAACAGACCAGTATATCAATGGAATCGAATTGAAGATCCAGAAATAGACCCACACACTTATGGCCACCTAATTTTTGACAAAGAAGCCAAAATGGCACAATGGAAGAAGGACAGCATCTTCAACAAATGGTGCTGGTCCAACTGGATGTCCATTTGTAAAAGAATGAAGCTAGACCCATACTTATCACCTTATACAAAACTTAAGTCCAAGTGGATCAAAGACCTTAACATAAGACCTGTCACACTAAATCTACTAGAAGATAAAGTGGGAGAAACCCTCGAACTAATTGGCACAGGTGACAACTTCCTGAACAGAACACCAACAGCTCAGGACTTGAGATCAACAATCAATAAATGGGACCTCATGAAACTGAAAAGCTTCTGTAAGGAAAAGGACACTGTCATTGGAACAAAACGGCAGCCTACAGACTGGGAGAAAATCTTCACCAACCCCACATCTGACAGAGGGCTAATATCCAAAATCTACAAAGAACTCAAGAAATTAAATGCCAAGAAACCAAATAATCCAATCAAAAAATGGGGGACAGAGCTAAATAGAGAATTCACAAAGGAGGAATCCCTAATGGCTGAGAGACACTTGAAGAAATGCTCATCATCCTTAATCATCAGATCATCAGAGAAATGCAACTCAAGACGACTCTGAGATTCCATCTCACACCTGTCAGAATGGCTAGGATCAAAAACTCAAATGACAGAACATGCTGGCGAGGGTGTGGAGAAAGGGGTACCCTACTCCATTGTTGGTTGGAGTTCAGGCTTGTGCAACCACTATGGAGGTCAGTCTGGCGATATCTTAGAAAACATGGAATAGCTCTGCCTCAGGACCCAGCCATACCACTACTGGGTATACACCTAAATGCCTCTTCATGGAATCATAAGGATGTTTTCCCATCTATGTTTATAGCAGCCTTATTTGTATTAGCTAGAAACTGGAAACAACCCAGATGTCCCTCAACCGAAGAATGGGTTAAAAAACTGTGGTACATCTACACAATGGAATATAATTCAGCTATCAGGAACAATGAAATTATGCAATTTGCAGCCAAATGGATGGAACTAGAAAAGCTCATCCTGAGTGAACTAACCCAGACTCAGAAGGACACATATGGCATCTATTCACTTATAGTGGGATTTTAGCTATATAGTAGAAGGTATCGATACTACAACTAACACACCAAAGGGAACTTGGACATAGACTTCTTATTTTTAATTTTAATTTTTTATTTATTTTTTATATATTAGTTATATTTTTCTATTCTTTAGTCTTTTTATCTATTGTATGCTTATTGATTTGTTTGTTTAGTAGTTCTCTCTCCCAGGCAACGAGACACTTTTCAATGATGGTACTGCTTCATAGATCCCCAATGAATGAAGAGGCTCTTGGCCCTCATACGACCTCTCAACTGAGAAGAGGGACTGTTATATAAGGACACCCCACCCCAGAGAAATGGGATGGAAGGGTTAGGAGGTAAAGAAAAAAAAAAGAAATGTGATGTTTCGGCCTTTTACTACTAACTGTCATGAACTGTTTAGGATAATTAAGAAATGCAAACTAATGGTTATGCAAGCCAGTCATTCTGTTAGGTACTATGACAGCCTATTATAGTTACTTCCTAAGCTAATCAGAAATAAACCTGCTAAGAGACAAGCAACATCTGCTTACCCCAATATAAGAGATAGATAGGGCCTCTTCAAAAGCTCAAGAGATCTGCAGAATATGGTATTCAAAGATGTTTTCGTAACTTTAGATTTTTTTATATCAAGACATATCAACTCCTGACAGCACCCCCTATTCTCCTCCAAGTAGAAGATGAGCATCGAAGAATCTCCAGTGGGAAATGATTGAATTAGTCGCAAGCCTATCTCTTGGTAGGAAAAGCCCCTTGCTCCAACTGTAGACAGAATGCTGTCCAAAAAGGACAAAACTTGGAAGCAGGTAAGTCGACAGCCTAGCTCTGCCAAGACAGGGTAGGTAAGTCCTTCATAACCCCTGCTCTACAATCAATGTCTGTCAGAGAAGCGGGGCCAAATGACTGAAAAGCGATGCTGTAATGTATGGAGAGAAAATGGGAACTGTCCAGGCAGCCACAGGTATGTCATTTCTTAGTTTGGGAAGCTGCAGACCCTGTACTTCCTATAAAATCAGATATATTTATCCCTCTCAGGTCTCTGAGGTGGTTGAAGAACAGATAGATAAAGTCTCATAATTAAATTTTGAGTTGTTTAGGAGTCAAGAGAGTGTTATACATCTAAGAAGATACTTTTAAAATTGTGTTGCAATTAGTATGAATGTTGAGTCAGATATAGACCTTTAAACTCATGGAGATGTTTAGATAGTAGAATGTTAAAGTCAGGTACCAAATACATATGGACTGGTCATTGGGAATGTACGTTAAGCCATATAACCCTCATAACTGTGGCCTAATTACCTCTGTTGTACTGTATTGTATTTATTATTATAAGAGAAAGAGCCACTTGTTGGACTGAAAGGAGAAACTGTAGGGAGAAATAAGATATACCTTAAACTTAAAAGAAAAAAAAAAGGGAAGAGGATGGGGGGTTGAGGGTGGGAGGGTGGGACTGGAGGGGGAATAGGGAGGGGACTGCGATTGCGTTGTAACTTGAAGAAATAAAAAATAAAGGAAAAAAAAAGAAATTGTAAAAAAATTAAAAAAAAAAAAAAGATAGGCCAGATGGTGATATCACATGATTTTAGGAGAAAGAGGCAAAGGAATCTCTGAGTTTGAGGCCAGGCTGGTCTTTAGCTAGTGAGTTTCAGGACAGGACCTACTGGAACACACATGGAAACCCTTCCTCAAAAAACAAAATAATGATGATGATAGTTATTATTAATTAATAATTAATATTAATTAATTAAAAGATATAATTCAGAGGATGGGACAGAGTAAATACACAGAGCAAGGGCATATGTGCACATATTACCTATGTACATCTGTTCTCTGTGTATTTGTGCAGATGTGTACATAACTCCTTGTATATATGTATATAAGTATTTATGTATGTATGCACAAGAGCACATGACTACCTATATGTATGTGCATATATGAAAATTCACACCCTTCCATACATACATGCGACTTCTACATTTTTTTTCGCTTTGAGCACCTTGCATAGGCAAGTGTCCTAGCTTCTTAATTATGAAAAACTGATCTGTGAGCTGGCTGTGGTTGCTGACTCTTATAATTCCAGCCCTTGAGAGGCGGAGGTATGAGTATGTCAATGTCAAGGCCACTCTAGGCTGCAAAGGAAGACCTTATAGATATTTTAAAAAGTGTCTCTTGGCCACCAGCACTGGTATTGTATTGGGAACTTTTTGCACATGATCTCACCCCAGGCTTGTGAATTAGAGTGTAACTAGTGGTTCTCAGTATAGCTACCTGATCATACAGGGCTAGAGAGACTACTCAGGATAACTTTCTGCATCATGAATGTGCTGAAGGATCTTCCTTGGCTTCATCAGCTAAACTTATGAAGAAAATAAGACAGAGTGGAGAGGGGAGCAGAGCTGAGGAAAACTCTATGTGAGAAAGCAGTTGCGTGATATTTCATAGGCTATGGTCTTACATGAGTCAGGATGTGTGCTGGGGCCTTTCATTCCAATCTTTTTGCCTTTTCAGGAACATCTGTGAAGCCAGTTACTGTAGCCAGCTGGGGAACATCAGGAAAGAGAGGAGCCAGGGAAGCAGAGAGCAGATAGACCATGTGCTTCCACCTTAGGGCAGGGGCAGGAAGGGGTCTCTAGATCTGTGTCCTTAAGGTATGGGTCTAAAGATATCATGGAGATACTTCAGGTTACATAATAAAGCATCATCCAAGCTTGGGTTTCTAGTTCACTGCAACTAATTCACACTGAGAGGAAAGACAGACAGCCTCTGCCTAAAGGATACATGACAAGAAATCCATGCAAAAGGGAAGCAGATTGGCATCCTGGGAACTTCCCTCACAGGCACCTCTGCTAGTGTCCAAGCCTGTTACATAAAAAGAGGACCTCTTTCCCTGAGTCCTGTGAAGTACTGTCATGCATCTCTTCTGGGCATGGTGAAATCACTAACACCATCTTTCTTCAGAAACACCAGAAAGAAAAATGGGAAAAAAAGAAAGTACGGTGATGTGCTATTTCTCTGATTGATATGTTCCTTTGGTTTTGACTCTGGCATTAGAATTTTTTGGACTCAATGAGCCAGCTTTGCTCCATGCTACTATCATGATCTTGGCACTCATGCAGGGTAAAATTGCAGTACTTCCTATGCTAGCAGGGAGCTAACTTCCTTAGCTCATGGGGCTGGATTGAGATTCTAGTAACTAGGGCCAAAGGGGAAGTTCCCTTTTAGAACACAGATCACACAGTAGGGCAATGCAGACCATTCGGTGATGGTGTTATTCCTCAGTTACTGTAACAGAATGATATTTGAACGACAGCCTAATGTCTATGCGTCCTTCCTAATATCACTAAGAATAACAATGCTTGGATTTTGAAAACTGATCTTGAATTGAATGTAATAGTTTATAATTCTCACATCATTGATGACTTTGTGTGTATTTTTTCACAGGAAATAGTTTTAGACAATTTTGTACTTCTATTTGGACAATGAATATGGAAAAATATTCATAAAGGCACCAATGATTTATATACTTAAATCATGGAAAAGTAATCTGAAAATGATTGTGGTTTAGAGATAGACACATGATAGTTTTAAGTCCAGATAGTCTTGCTACTAACTATATTTGCATGTGTGTCCCTGTATGTACTCTCTTTTGCTATATATTATTTTAAAGAAACATTATCTTGCTTTCTCATCAATAAAAACTATAAATGAAACAGAATTGGAAAGGAAATGCAAAGGACCAAAATTAGAATTTTACAGGCTATTTATATTTTTATACATTTTAACTAGATTATTTTTGTCTATTTAAAAATCATGCATAAAATATTTGAAAGCTCCCTGTCTTCTTTGTCCCAATTCCATCCTCTACTTTCATCTTAAGCTCTAGTTAATTTATCTGTTTGTCAGCTGCTGTGTATTTCGTTCACTTATATATTTTGATAATTGGGAATAATGTTGCTGCAGGTCACATAGTAAAACTCTGGGCAGTATTCTGTCTACTAGGCTGTTTTCTCAAGTGGCTGCTTGAGAAATTTAACCTTCCAAAGAGCAGTCTATGGGAGATGTTGTTTCTTTACTGTTCAGCATTGCTTGCTGTGGGCTGTTTCCCAGGGATATGTAGGATCAGCTCACTCTAGTCTTAATTTGAAGGTTCCTGATGGACATGTCCAACATCTTCTCATGTGTCTCTCAGCCATTTCTCATGTTGTGGGCAATATCTATTTAGATCTTCATTGTGTCATGTGTGATTGAATTATGGTTATTCATATATACCAGATACAAGTTTCTTATCAGAAAACTGCCTTTGACGTATTTTCTCCAATTTGGAGGCCAGTTTATTTCCCTTCCTGTTGGAATCTTTTAAAACACAAATGATTGGATTTTTTTACAAAATCATTTATGTATTTTTTATTGATCTTGGTACAATAACCTAAATTTTATTTTTTCCTAATAATTTTGTTATTTTTAGTTCTTGGAATCAGTGCTCTGTTCTATTTTGAAATATAATGTATACATGCATAGCAAAAAAATCTAACTTTCTTCTTTTGCCTACGGTTACACACTTATCCCAGAAATATTTATTGTACAAAATATGCATTATATAATAAACTGCCTTGATTCCTTCAGCTAAACATCAGTTTTCTGTAAAAGGATTTATTTTTTGACTTCCATTCTACCCCAGGGATATATGTCTGTATGGATAGGTATGGGTATATGTATCATACATACATCACACACACACACACCCTTATATACGTCCTATTGATTACTGTAAGACTAATACATTTTAAAATTAGAAAGTAGGGATAATCTAACCCTGTACTTCTTTTTATGATTGTTTTGGACACTTGTCCCTTGAAATTTTTGAATTTTATATTACCTGGCCCAGGTCTCAAAAGGAGCCCTTATATATGTACATTGTACTTTATATGAGAGGTAGTCTTTTGGATTTTAAAACAGATGTGTCAGATGATAAGTCATCTGACATATGAACAGGAGCTACAATTCTATTTAGTTGGGTCTTCCTTGATTTAGTTCAACCATGCTTCAGAGTTTTCAGAATGCAAACTTGGGAAATATTTTACTAATTTTCTTACTGAATATTTTCCCCCTCAAAATGTTTTATACAATGTAGTCTTTCTAATAATAATTTTAGATTGTTGCTGGCATATAGAATAATACCTGATTTTTCTGCATTTGTCTTAAATCTTGAAAACTTGATTATTCATTAATTATAATAGTTGGGGAAATATGTTTACTTTAGTGTTTTGTTCATTTTAGGCTTTGTTATTTTGTTTGCTTGTGTGTTTGCTGGAGACAGGATTACTGATGTAACCCTGGTTATATGTAATTCACATCTCTACTTTCCCAGCTTTAAGATGTTGGATGTGTGCTTCCACAGTCCACATAATATTTTTATTGTTTTTTTCTGTAAGTAAGATCATTTTATGTACAAATGGAGACATTACTTACTCAAATCCATTAATTTTGTTTTTTTGCATAATTTACAATATCTATACTCAACAGGAAAATGTTTAGCTAAAGTGGAAAGAAGGATATTATTGCCTTATTTCTATGAATTTCCTCTCTGATTTTAAAAAATATATGAGTATGGTTTTTGTGAACTCGTAACTCTCACCTAGATATAGTATAGCTTTAATTTATACACCCGATTGTACCCACTGACATGGATCTAAAATTACTAGAAGAAAACAAGATATTCAGTTCAAGACATTAGAACAGATTAAAGATTGTTGATTTGTTTTTATTTGGTATTGTTTATTTGTGTTCTCCAGGGTGAAGATAGAAACCAGTTTGTGTGTGTGTGTGTGTGTGTGTGTGTGTGTGTGTGTGTGTGTGTCCTAGTTTGATTTCCATTGTTGTGTAAGCCACCATGATCACATGCAACCAGAAGAGGGTTTGTTTGGCTTAAAGCTTAAAGCCATGAAACAAAGTTAGGGTGAAAGCTCCAGGCAAGAACCTGGAGGCAGGGTCTGAAGCAGAGACCATGCTCACTGACTCACTTCTATGCTCACATTAAGCTACTGTCGTTATAAAGCCTCGCCCCACCTATCTAGGGATGGTATGCTTACAGCATTCTGAGCCCTCCTTATCAATCAATTAGAAATCAACAAAATGCCCCAGACATGCCCACATGCCAATCTGAAGCTTTATTTCATTAGAGTTCCTTCTCCTTAGGTATGCCAAGTAGGCAACCTGGATAAGCCATCACAGACTTCAAACACAGATATGAGATATGTGTAGAATTTGCAGTATGAAGATGGAATCTGAGCTCAGTAAGAAATGTGTGAAGACTGCATGGTGGAGGGTGAGAGGCTGCTCAGGGATAAGGAATTTTTTGTCTGTCAAGACAGTGAATTCAGCCCCTAGCAACAGAGAGCAAAGCCCTTGATGGCATCAAATCAACTAGGGAAACAATCTTTGTTAGCCTTTCAGTTTTGAGTGTTTCAATGAGGAACATGATGTCACTAACACAATTTGACCACCCCCCTTTCTTTAATCTGAATTTTTATTTACTCTATTATTTTTGTTTTAGAGACTGACTTGAGGCAAGCCTTGCTATATAGCACAGGCTGGCTTCAAATTTGCTATCTGGCCCTAGCTGACAGGGCAAAACTGGTGATCTCCCTGTGTTTGTTTTCCAAATTCCTAGATTATAAGAAATTGCCATCTTAGCTTGTTTTGAAAAGCTCTGTTCAAGGTTTGCTGAAAGTTCTATGACAAATATAATAGTTTACAACATAAAATAGTCTACAACTGGGTTTATTGAACTAACCAAATTATGTTCTCAACTATTCAAAACAATATGTATTCATTAAAATTAATACAATTATTGAGTTGGCTTTATAAGGCAAATTTTTCTTTATCTGAAGTCATTTACTGATATGAAGGTGACAAATCAAAACTAGAGATAATTACAACTGATTTTAACACAGGAATATTGGCTAGCACTTAGGGAACCAGCTTAATGAAGATTTGCATTCATATAAGTCAGACATCAAAATTTGTGACATAGATGATAAATGTATTTTAAGAATATAAATGTCTGGCTGATGTTTATTTTAATTTATTTTTTAATGTTTAGTTATTACTTCAAGTTACATCTCCAACACAGTGCCCTCCCTTCACCCCTCCTTGTTGCACCCTCCCAGCCTCTCTCCCTTCTCCCAGAACTCATAATTCTTTTTTGAATAATTAGGCCACAGTTATGAAAATTAAAAGGCACAACATACATTCCCAATGTCCAGTCGACACATACCTGGAAACCGACATCAATAATCTATTATCCATCTATCTCAATGAGTTTAAAGTTCTATACCTATCTCCATTTCCATCCTAACTTGCATTACCAGCTTAAAAACATCTTCTTAGACCTAGGACTTCTTTTTAATTACTAAACAATGTGAAACTTAACTGTGAGACTATAACTATCTAGTCTTCAACCACATCAGAGACCTGAGAAGGATAAATATTTCTGATTAAATAGGAAGTGCAGAGCCAGTAGCTTCCAAAACTAGGAAATGACAGACAACTGGCTGTCTGGACAGTCCCCAATTTCTCTCCATACATTGGAGCATCTATCCTTCATATGCTCTGGATCACTAAATTGGCAGGTAGAGATGAAAGGTGCATTAAAATGGATGTTCCCAAACTTATAGAACAGTCTTTAATCTTGAATTATGCAGCCAATTGTAATGAATTATCTATCAGTCTCTTGGCTGGGTTTCTCTGACAGACATTAATTGTAAAGCAGGAACTATGAAGGACTTGACTACCCTGTCTTGGCAGAGATAGGCTGTCAACTTATCTGTTTCCAAGTTTTGTCCTACAGTTGAAACAAGGGATTTTTCTTGCCCAATGACAAGTTTGCCACCAATCAGGCAGATGTGGTGGCTTATGACTTTAACTCCAGCACTCGGGAGGCAGAGGGAGGCAAACTCTGTGAGTTTGAGGTCAGCCTGGTCTACAAAGTGAGTCCAGGTCAGCCAAGGCTGTTGCATAGAGACACCCTCAAATAAATAAATAAATAAACAAACAAACAAAACAAAAAAATATAAACGTATGTTGCATTTTAAAACCTTTAGGAAGGTAGGAATTTAGAAGTAGAGAAACACCATGACTTGCATTTGAGTCTATGCAACTGGCTTTTGCAGTGTTATTTTCTCCTGGCTTTGAGGTTAAAGTGTCTTATTTATAATTTTTAAAGAATACTTCACTGCTTTCCAGTTTGATTAGAATCATGCTCTCCAATTCTTCTTGATATTTAAAATTAAAACTAAAATGAGTCTTTCTTTTCTACACAGTACTCAGGGAGCCCTACATAGCCCTCAGTTAACATTCATGATGTACATTACTCAAGGTCCCATCCACTTGGTCGTCTCTTACATGCCAACTTAGAACTTCCTTGAAAGTACAGTCTGGAAACCCTGGGAGAGTGTCCGAAACTGATGTCTAGCAGGAGAGTCATTCACCTGCCATGACAAAAGTAACTCACCGGGTCACAGAGGAGGCTGCCGTTTCTAGTCCCCATGTTGTTACAGTCACAGGGTTTGCAGACCTCGAGGGGAGAGGGATCTGCACCAATGGGTCGGTAAAAGTAATCCTGGCAGGACTCACAATTTCTCCCTGTGTGGGGATAGGTTATTCATTATGACTCATAATTCATTACAATTGGCTGCATAATTCAAGATTAAAGACTGTATTCCTTTGAGGAAATTCTATAATTTTGGGGACGTCCATTTTAATGCACTTTTCATCTCTACCTGCTAATTTAGTGATCCGGAGCATATGAAATGGTGAACCTGTTCCAAATGGTGCTTTACTTCATTAAACACCCATCTGTTATTCAATACCACGCTTCTGAGAAGTTTTGCTTTGTAAGGAAGCATACATTTTAAAATAATCCAATTCTAAAGTAAAATATGAGGGATTGCTATATATGTGGCAAGTGACATCTGCAGAAATGGAAGGAAGTAGGAACACTGTATGACAGATGTTTTCTGAGAGTCAAGAAACTAACATAGTTGGTAAAGCACTTGCTGTACATGCAGGAGGACTTGAATCTGGTACCCAGCACACATCAAAACAGCCAGACCCATGGGCAGCACACACCAATAACCCTGTGGCAGATGACTCCCAGGGGTTCACTGACCAGCAAGTCCCGCCAAATGAGTTTCAGGTGGAGAGAGATGACATGGAGGGAAGATATCAGATGTTAACCTCTGGCCTCCGAACATATACACATGATCAACATACATATGCATGTGAATACATATACACATGATCAACACATATACACATGTTATTACACAGATACGCATGATCAACACACATATACATGTGATTATAGATACATACAAAAATTACAAAAATGTACTTTTCAGAAATAAATTATGAAAAATGGAGAATGTTCTTAGCATAATGGATTGTTGTGCAGTTAACATGATTTTTAATGCTTCAGTTAGTTATTTTTTTCTTCATGTATCAGAATAAATAATTTTACAAGATTTATACATACCAGATAAGTCTTGCATTAAGCATTAGAGGAGCCTGATATATTCATTGTGTAACATAGCTCCTATGGCTTTCAGTTTATTGAAGATCCCTTTCCTCTTGCCATTTTATGAATAAAAACCTCTGCTGTGAGTAATTTGCAGAGCCAATGTGGGGTGTGCCAAAACCAGAGAAAGAATCTGAAATAAACCTTCATGTTTTCAATTTTCCTATTAAAAACCATGTGCCCTATTCTGATGTTGCTGGAAATGGATCAAATTTCAGAAAACTATCTAATCTACTCAATTTTTATTCTAAGATATATTAGCTTCTGATTAATGGAAAATTAAATAAATTCTGAATGTTTTCAGAATATTGACATTCACATACGTCAATGGCTCCTCCATACATATCTCTACTATAGAACCTGCTCTTGCATTATAAGCCCAAGAATATTGGCCTTCATGACTTCGGTCCTAGGCCAGGTTCTCATACTATTTCCTGTCATCAATAATTATCTAACCCATTCACTCAAGCCCTAGAATAACACTTTTGGGTTCATTATATTCATATTATATTTCACAAACGATGATGCTCCCTGCCTCTGCTTTCATATGAATACTGTTCTTTAGAAAACAGTGGTTTTGGGGGATGCTAAACTTTACTTGTTATCATAGAACCTACAGAGACTATTTATCACCTTCTGTATTTATAACCTTTTTTTTACAGTGTGTGTGTGTGTGTGTGTGTGTGTGTGTGTGTGTGTGTGGTGTGTGATGAACATGTGTGCACCATCATGTGTCTGAGGAGGTAGGAGGACAGCTTGCAGGAGTCAATCCTTTCTATGGTGTAGATTCTGAGGATCCAACTTGGTTGTCAGGGTCTCCACTGAGCTCTTTTTCTTATGAACCATCTTGTCGGTCCATGTATTTATAATATCTTCAAAAGATTATTGGCTTCTGTGTAAACTCTGAGTGTATGTAACATATCCATGTGTGAAACCAGACACAAGGAAGACAGAAATATAAGTGATACAAGTATCTTACTGTTAAGGATGTATTCAAACTGAGCTAGGCTAGGCTACAGGAATTATCAGTTTGCTTGATGATATGATCCCTTTCAAAGGAACACTTTCCTGCAAACATACGATGAAGGACTATTTCTGAATATGGGAGGTTTTATGAAGCAGCTTTTGTTTCTGAACTTAACAGCATGAAAACTCATTCCCAAATAAGGTAACTGTATCCTAATTTAAACCATCCTGCATCTAGTGATAGATACTTGTGGCCCCACAGGCTGAGCCAACCATCCATGATTTGGGTTACCTGTGGTGTGATGCTGGCAGTTGTCACAGACTCCTCCTCTACCTCTGCCATGCTCCAGAGGAAATGGGTCTACAGAAGCATTGTAGTGGCAGCTGCTGGTGGGGCTGTTACCCTGACGAGGTTTACAGTTGAATGCATGAACATGGTCACCACTGTGGAAAGGCTTGTCATTATAGAGAGGTGAGCAGCAATCACACTGGAACAATAAAATGTCAGAAGAAATACAAAGCTGTGATGTTTTTATTCATATACCCACCACTGTCAGTGAATGCAAAATTAAAACTTGTCAGTTAAGAATCTCTGAATACTTTGTCTTTAAAGTTATTTTATAAACCAGAAAGAAGAGCATGAACTAGGATTATTTTACAACCTTTAAAATTATGTTGAAATATTAAAATCTCTCCACTCTTAGCTCTAACAGTAAAGGAAATCACAAACAGTAAAATGAATATTAAGTTATCACCCTACCTGTAGTTTCAAGCTTTTCAATGAACTGAGAAAATAATTGATCTAACTCTTTGTAAAGAATCTCTTCTGCAGTACTGTGAAGAGTGTTTGCCTTTATCCTATCTCACGCTTTGGTATGCTGAAATAACCCTTTCCTGTAATCGCCATAACCATTCTCATTCTTGAACACATGTGATTATAAAGCATAGGACAAGCTGGTCACTAGCAAGGAAGTGAAGCAACACCCTCTTCTCTAGCTGAGAAAGGAAGTGTGCTTGGTCAGTAATCCTGTGTACATAATTTAGATGGCAATTCACGGACTGAAGGCACATCAGCTGTTTACGTCAACCAAGGAAGTAAAAAACAGATATCATTGGTGATTTAAGGCCAATAAATATTAACAAAAGACAATTTCTCCTTCATTTTGTACATAGCTCAGCGATTTCTCCCTTTATATTTTTTTAAAAGAGAAAAAATAAATAAGACTTCTCTTTCCTGTTGTGCTCTTATTTCATAATACACTGGACATTTTAACACAAAGCAAAAACTGTTTTTCATTTTGTTTTGTTTTGTTTTACTTAACTGAGGGGAAAAGCAAATGGAGAGGAAAACATGAACACTACATACACATCAGGTCATAATGTTCTAATACAGGCGTGTGGTGGGATTAGTAATAGCATTTTGCAGCATAGGGATCTTGGAACAGCAAAAGCCTGGACTTTCAGGTGGAAGACATGGCGTGTCCTTGGGAGCCCACCAGGGGCGGATGGCGTTGTTTGATCATGGGACTTTGGAGTGGGGGGGGAGGAAGGGGGGATTTTCCCTGGGTAGCCCGCCAGAAACTATGGCAACAACACTGTTGAAAAGAACTCCAGATATTCACGACAGATCACTTGATCTCCTGGCCTCCTGCTACTCCTCGACCCCTCTGCAAGGAAAGCTATGGAGGGACATGATTCAGAAGTGCTTGAAAACTTCTGCCAAAAATCACTCTGCCAATTCATTACGACAGGTGAAGAGATTTAAGTCAAGATTCACGTGGTGACTCTTACTCTTCCTACTTCATCTGCTGAGAGACCTTGTCTTCATTTTGTGCTCTCTGTCAGTGATCCACATAGGTGGAGAGTGTGACAAAATACACCTTTTGGCCGAGTTGGGCCATTTGGTCCAACATGGAAAACTGTCACAGACTTTGGAATTCTAAAGCATCTGTGCCACGGAAAGCCACTGCAGATTTTAGAGTTCCAGAGACACGAGCCGAGGGAAAGCTGCCACAGTCCAGAGCATCCGACCCAGAACATCTTTGGAGGCCCAAAGCATCTTAATGGTGAGCCTAGAAAACTTTATAATTGGGCTCTAAGACTGCAGAAGCAATTCTTATTTGATATAAGGGCCACCCCATCTTAACGGCTGAAACAGATTAAATTTGTAAACTGCCTTAAGATCTAGGGAATGGAATTAAGAGACTTTAAGACTGAAAGATTGATGAAGGCCATCCATCCATAAGGAACCACGCCCAGAGGAAAATATCCTTTAAAGAAACTTTAGGTTAGTTTTAAATGTTTGTGTTGTAAGTGTTAGGGTGTTATAGATTAGGTTTTAGAGTTAGGGTTCAGGATTTAGGATTTAGGAACTTTATAGGAAATTGTTAGGTAATTGTTAAGTATTAATAAATATATGTTTGATAAATAAAAATTTACTGTTACATAGGGGAATGGAGCTGTAGTTATTCATAAGAAACACACCTTGTATTTCAGTCCATTTTCAAGGCTCTATTGTATTCTTGCAGTGCTGGTGGTGTTTTTAGCCATAACTGCTTCTGTGACCTGGGCTGGAGTCACTGCCGGCTTCCTTTTTCCCATTGTCCTCTAGAAACCTGTGCCATGCTTCTGCATTCTGCCCTCTAGAAACACCTTTGTCATGCCCCTGTCCTCTGGTAACATGTGTGTCATATTCTTGCCTTCTGTACTACAGTCTTAGTTCCCTTACAACTCTCTCGCTGAGGATACTAGAGACCTATTTTTATACTTCCCACATTGTCTACAAAGTAAGAGCAGAGAGGTAGTTGCTAAGATGACAACTGAAATTCACATCTAACTCTGATGCCAATGTCCAAAGAGATTTCTTCTTGGAAATATTTAGGGCCCACTTGATAGAAGGTTAATGTTTTCACATAGTGTTCATGATCAGCTGATGAGATCAGTCTCAAAAAGGCACTTACAGCTAGAAAATAAACTCATTTAACTAAAGAAAAACACAACTAACTACTGTTAGTTATGGTTCTTTGGCCAGCTGATTTTTTTTTCTTTTGGAGACAGGGTCTTTCATGTATTCCAGATTAGTAATGAAATCATAATGAAATTCAAGGTAGCCCAGAACACAGTTATCCTTCTGTCTCAGTTTCTCAAGTGCTGAAATTATAGGAAGACACCATGACACACTGACAAGAAAGAAAGGAAAAAAGAAAGAAGGAAGAAAATAGGAGGAGGAGGGAGGGAGAGAGAAGGAGAGAGGAAGAGAGGAGGAGGAGGGAGGGAGAGAGGATGGTGAGAGAGAAGGAGAGAGAGTAGTAGAGAAAGTCCTTAAATCTTTCCTTACTGGGAATAATCACACACCAAACAAATTTCTTTCAAAAATTGAGTTACATTTGGTCTAGATATCAGAAAGCATAATTCATGTGCTCACTGACTTGAAAAAAATGCTAGTATAATGTAAAGTATGCGCTCTCAATATACTACATCCTGAGGTAAGTATTTAAAAATTTTCTCCTGTCAATAGAAAATAGATAAATATATTGTGGTTTGTATATAGAGTGGAATAGTGTTCAACCATGAGAAAAGTGGAATTGTGCCATTTTCAGCAACATGGGTTGAACTCCTGTTAAGAAAAAGAAGCCAACCCAGAGAAACAAACATGGTGTTTTCTCATTTTCATGTGGAAGCTACACAGGTAATTGCAGAAGCAGAAAAGAGGTCACTGAGGCTGAGTAGACCCAGGAGGAGAATTGAGGGTGGTAGTTAACGAATGCGGGGTTAGGCAGTGTGACAGGGGCAATGACTTCTGATGTTCTGAGCCCCAGTGTGTAAGTGTGCATAGCTGGCACCAATTAGCTGTAAACTTCAGGCAGCCACTTGAAAGGATCTCAGTGTTCTCCATGCAAAGAAATCATAGGCACTTGAGAACAAGCCCTAACAAGAAGCCTGTGTGATCGTTACCCACTGTGCCCATGTGCTGAATTGTCATGCTGCCTCCTATGATATGTCGGTTACTGTGCATTAATAAAAACAGTTTACAAACAAAATGGTCTACTTTGTTGTCTTGTAGGACCTGGGTCACAAAGCATTCACATTGGATTCCTGAATTGCTTACTTCATAAAATTTATAATAGCCTATATATACCTGTTTAAGCCTATTCTTGCTATGGCATTTATTACATGAAAATTGGAATATCCATTTTTTAATTTTGTTGTAAGAAGTGAGGATTTGTGCTAGGTACTGTAACATGATTGACCCTCAGAGAACATGACCTACTATTGTTCTACATTATTATGGCATCAGGAACTGAGGATTACACTGGTTAGGAGACACACCATCAATGCTGTTGAACGAAGTTAGTTCTAAAATCCACTTTGCCCCTGGAAATCCCAGTTTCTTCATCTCTAAAGAGGAGTCAGTATCTTACCAATGACTAAAGGCAATGATACCAAGGGGATAATAGTTAAATAATGTCCAAAACCAATCCTAGAAGATATTATGAATTCAGAATCAGAGGTTACAGGAGGATGTGGTGAACAGATGTGGGAGAAATCACAGAAGAGGGAAAAGATGGGGAGATCGAGGAGAAGGAAGAGAAGAAAGGGCTTAAGAGGAGGAAGAATAAGAGAAACAGGGAAGAAGAGAAGGAAGGGAGGGACAGGAGGAGAAAGATGAAAACAAAAGAGAAAGAAGGAGAAAATGAGGTGAGGGAGAGGGGAAACACCCAACAGAGGCTGTGACCTCGAGTCTAAATGGCTGCAGCAGAATATATAAGGCAATGCTAAATGGAATACTGTCATTACCCTGGGGGATTCGGTGACCTTCAAGGTCACATGAATTTACTCAGACTGTGGTCCACAGAATTAACCAAAAAGTAAAATATGGGGAAAATTATTTCTGGGTCATTTTATCATGTGTATCTATAACCAGTAGAAACATTATACTTGTCTACTACCAGGAGCCACCAGATGTCACCGGGATCTAGCAGCTGTAGATCCTGTAGGCCCAGGGGAGATACACTCTGCTTGCCTACATGAAAGAATGGGGGAAAACTCAACTTCTGGTTCCTGGTATTTGAAGGAAAGGAATGAACTTCCAGAGTTGCCTTGCCCAGAATCACCATTCAAGTCACCATCCTCACGTCTACACTTCTAAAACTCGGCTGCACTGTAAAATGACACGGAACAGCAAATTTTTACGGCATGAAACAGTCTCAGCTTGTTTTCTATTAAAATTTGTTTTTCTTAGTTGCTGTTTTGTTTTGCTTTACTTCAAAAAGAATCTTATTGAAAGAATTTTCTCACCCCAGGGTGATATTTCAAATCGTGCTTTCTTCATAAAAGTTGGTGGGGAACAGTAAGGATGCGGGTGTGTGTTTCTTTCACACTGATCACACACGCAGTTTCTGTCCCGGAAAGTAACCGCAGGCTGGATTTGGGGAGACGCCTGCTGGAGTGACAGGGGCAGATCCAGCAAAAGAAGTCCTCTGGTGTCCATGGAAACAGCATTGCTTTTCTCCTTTCCCTTTTGATCTTAATGTTTTTTTCTCATTTGATATTTTGTCCTTATTTTCAACCTACAAGCCACTACACAAGTCCTTGTGATAAGACTGAATTAACTACAATATCAATGCTCTAAAAACATAATCCTGGCTTCGTGATGTTTTCAATTAAAGATGAATTTTGCTATAGACTTGTTGGATAGTTTTGACCCTGGTCACTGCTTGTTATTGAAAGAGCTAGGCTTCTTTTGGCATACAGTTTTAAAACATAGATGAAATGGAAACATGGTCCTTGATGCAGACGAACACATTTATCAATTTGAGCATTTTCACACTGTAAATAGCAGAGTCATAGGGATTTATTGAGATAATTAATTAATGTGAATCTACCCATACAATGGCTATTTGCTTTCACATCAGGGCAACACAGGAGCCTGTTTCTGCACATAAAAACTTCTCTGTTGCATTGCTTCAAACTTCATAGGAAAGACCTGATGTCTTAGGATGTGTTTATTACACTGAAGAAAATAAAATGTTTTCAATGTGCAAAAGTAAGCATACGTCTCAGCTTAAACAAATACACACATATATTCATAACACACTTTAGATTTTAAAATAAAGTTCAAGTAAATTGAAGATGAAACTTTTTAATTATCCAACATGTATTTGTTAATAACTGCATGCACTTATAAGAAATATAAACATTTACCTAACTACTAGCCCTAATAATGACAATCCCTGTTACCTAATCACTAAACCTATATATATTATATTTAATATCTATAAAACTATTATTTAACAACTAATCCCAACCTTTTAGAAGGATACAGTCTCTGAGGCAGGTCCTCAGTCATCAGGAACACCTCAGGAGTAGATCCTTTAAGGCACTTAGTCAACAGTCTTTCCTTCAGGAATATCTCAGACATAGGTCCTTTAGGGTAAATTACCTATGGCAGCTTCACCTTAAATGAGGCTTGAGGCTTTCTTCTCTCTGGAAAGCCTCAGTTGTCCATATGCCAACTTATTCAGTTTGTATTAGCCAATCAGCCGCTCTGCTTCAGTCTTTAAGGGTGCTACAGTAATGTTCAGGCCACTGTTTGAACTGGTTGAACACCTCTAGGCAAAAGCTGTGCCACAGGGTTTAGTCCTTGGCTTTTTGCTGTCTTACTGAGGCCTTCTCTGCTCACCAGCTTCTTTCTGCCTCAGGGAGAGCTGGCTGTAATTGTTCAGCTCTGTTGGAAATTAGTCTTTCAGTCCACTAGCATTTTCTCCAACAGATGATACAAACTGTCTGTCCTCTCTCTAGCATCTGAAGTCTCTGGCACAGGCTCTACCCACTTCATCCTTAAATAGTGTCTCTCCTTGTTTCACCTGCTTCAGCCTAATCTGGTCTCTGCCCACTTAGCAGCTGAAAACAATGCCAGGCCATAAACCTTGTTTTTAATCCATATGCTGATAGGCTAATAGCCCACAGCCAAGTTGATCTTCATGCCCCAGATTAAGAGACTGTATCAGAAGCCCCTAGATATTTACTAAATCTAATTTATATTAACCTAACTCCCCTTACATAGCATGTAGAATATGCTTTTGTTTTCTAGGTAAAAGGGGTTCATTTATGTATACAGCCAGCTTTAAGAAGACAGAAGAATGTGACAGATTTACACACAGTACCGACGATATCAGATATGAAAGTAGCTATCCATAATGCTTTCCAGGATTATCTATGGTGTCAGGGAACAAGTGCCTTTTCTACTTTATGACTATTTTTTCACAGTGTATATTGATTGCAATATATTAAAGTGTTTTTGATAGGTGGGGGAGAAATAGTCAATTTTCTTTCAAGTGAGGAACGAGCTAGGTGGACCATGCTCTGGTGGAAGTCTCCATATCCAGGAGGATATGCACAACACAAATTGGACTTGGTCGATGTTTAGGGCAGGGGATGGAATAGAGATGGTGAGGAGGTATGGGTAGATCTGGGAGGAGTCAGGGAGGAACAGGAGGGAAGGATTCTCAAACACCATTACAAGAAATTCTCAAAGAATTATTTTAAAAGTGTATTAAAATTAAGAATTTTTTTTTTTTTTATCCAGACATCACTGGATACTCAAATTGCAAGGTTAGAGGATGACTCTTTTATAGTCAAGGATTTCGATGGTTCATCAGTTCAGGATTTTTGCCCAGTTTTTAAAGAATTTAATTATTGCTTGCACCTAATACCTGACTAAAATATTCCTTTTTAAGTGACATGACATGAATGGCAGAGAGTGATACAGTTTATTTTGCTTTTTGTTTTTTTAAGGATGTGTACGATGAGAGCCCTAATCAAGTACTAATAAACATAACATGATGCTTTTTTCATTGAAAAGTTTCATACATACAAACACTGTAGCTTGGTCATATCCTCCTCCTACTGCCTCATCCCTACTCCCACCCTCCAACACACCTTCCTTGCAGCTTCCTGGCTTTATTCTCTTTAATAACCCACATATACAATGTAATAGCTGGGAGGATGGAGAAAAGGGCTGTGAAAGGCTGGCTTTGGACAAGACATGGCTGCTGCACCATAAACCCACACTAGTTATACTTCCCTGCCCAAGACCTGCTCAAAATCAGGACAGTCAATAATTCCAAAATGAGGTAGAAGAGGCTCCTGATGCTCTGCTCACAGGTGAAGAGCTGAAAGCATTTGATGACTTTTGGAGGAGACAGAATCACTTTTGTTGGTTGGTGGAGGAACATTGGTTGGTTTTACACCCGTGTGTATTAACTGGACTAAGTAGACTATAAAGAATTATTGTTAAGGAAGTAAACTTTTTCAAAGAAATTTTACAGAAATAGAGATTTTTGAGAAAAAAAAAACTACTTAAATTTTAATTTTAAAATCTGTTTTAAAATATACCCAACTGAAGCACATGCTGACATCTATTTTGGTCTCCTATCTTACAGACAATACTATTAACCTTTTACGTAGTGTACTAAGATAAAGAAGGGTGGGTGACTTTGTTGTCTATACTTTGATTTCAGTGTTTAAAAAAAAACTATCAAATTGTTGGCTCCATATGTACACTTCCTCATTTTACTCAGCAAAGCAAGGAAAACTATGATGAAGTGTTGAGAAGATTAACTAATGAAGGCTTTGTGAGTGGGTCTTTCGAATTTCCTTCTATTTTTTTTTTTAGCAATGACTTTACTATTTTGTTTCAAATATGAAAATTAACATATTTACAAATCATACCATTGTCTCTTGAAGCAGATGGTTTCCTCTTCTTTCTTTCTGCAACCTCCAGTGGCTCATTTGTGACTTTTAGTTATGTTTCAGTCTTCTCTATGCCAGCCTGATTCTCCTCAAGACATCACTGGATACTCAAATTGCAAGGTTAGAGGATGATTCTCTTTCAGTCAAGGACTTTGATGGTTCATCAGTTCAGGATTTTTGCCCAGTTTTTAAAGAATTTAATTATAAGTGTTCTGTACAGATTCTGGGCAATTCATTTACTAGACTTCTCTTCTCCAAGTATAGTCTCCCTGTCTCTTCTGCAGATGAGAAGGGCTGACTTTAGAAAGATTCAGTTTAATGCATCTTCTTTCTTCAATCATGTGTCCTTGTGTCCTGCAATTCATGCTATGACTCAGTAATTCTCAGAGCCATTTTGTTCACTTTTATAGTGAACTGACTTGCATACAGTCATGCCAACTGTATAAAGTACAGCTTCATTTCTGCTTTCCAAATCTATACATCTGTTCTTAAATTGATTTATCTTGATTTTATGTTCATACATGTTTTACCTGCATGTGTATATGTGTACTGTGTGCACGTAGCACCTGTGAAGACCAGAAGATGCTGCTGGAGCTGGTTGTAAGCTTCCATGTAGGAGCTAGGAACTGAGTACAGGTGTTCTGAACTGCCTACTCAGCTCTCTAATCCCTTGTTGTTGTTGTTTGTTAGATTTGTATTTAATAGAAATGTTGTTATTGTTGTTGTTGTTTAGATGTGGAATGCTATCCAAACTTGTGTCATTCCTTTAAAAGGAAGTCATGTTAATCTCTATACCATCCCACTTTTAGAATGTCTCAATAAGACTAGTGAGTGGATATTTTCATATCCTATGCTTTTGATTTCAGCAGGAGAGATTCCAGCCTCTCATCACTGTGCGTTCCACTTGTTATTGAGTTTCAGTAGGTGTTGGGTTTTGTCATATGTTTTTGCTCCACTGTTCATATATGCTATGGCTTAGGTGAAGCTCAGCTGCCAAGATTTAAGCAGAAATTTGGTTAGAATTACAGCAGAGCTTCAAAATGGACCATCAAGAGAAAGTCATGTCTTTATCATAACAATGGATTAGTATTTAGAGAAATCAGAGAATAGAATGTTGCAAAGTACCTAGTCCCATATGTTGTCTCTCTTTTCTTTAACAGGCAACTACTTCATGCTAAGAGTTGAAATTTCATGATGCCCTTATGTAAGTTCAAAATTATCAGTGCCATGTTGTTGGGCTTCCAGAACCATGAGCCCAAGCTAACCTCTTGACTTCATATTACCCAAATTCAGTTTTTTGTTGTTGTTAGAGCAGAAAATAATCTACAATATCACATTAGACCTCATTAGTTTATTGATGGCATGCATTATGTTAACTGATAATTGAGTCTTACACTATCCCATCCTTGCTGTTTAGGATAAATTCCTGTTGGTTGGGGTACAGAAGCTTTTTAATTTTATGACATTCTTTTTGTCAATTCCTGAATGACTTATGTCCTATTTCAAATGCATTGGCCTTTGCCCATATCTTGAAATGTTTTTCCTATTCTTCTACTAGTTTTGGAGTTTGTTTCTTATATTAAGGTTAATACGGCATCTATACCACTCCTGGGTGTTCACTCAAATAACTTCAATTCAATCGATCACAGAGACACTTGGACATCAGAGTTTACTGCAGCACTATATACAAGAGTCGATTTATGGGGCAGACCTGAGTGTCTAGCAACAGAACTGTACACAAGGGAAACATGGTGTACATTTATATATACAAAAAAATTATAGCCATGAAGAAGTATGAAGTTACATTGTTGGTGGGGAAATGCATAGAACTGGACATAATCATATCAGTGAATTAAACTGGTATCAGAGAGATATCAGATATTGTGTTTATGTTGTGTGTGGGCCTTAGACTTATAAATAACATCACACACACACACAAATTAAACAAATTTAGAAACAAAAGTGCTTAGGTGAGCAAATGGACAAATGAACTAATGGAAAGGCATGCTGACTAGTTTTTTTGTTTTGTTTGTTTGTCAACCTGGCACAGCTAGAGTCATCTGGGAAGAGAGAACCTCAACTAAGAAAATACCTCTGTAAGATAGGCCTGTAGACAAGTCTGTGGGGGCATGTTCTTGATTAGTGTTTGATGCAGGAGGACCCAGCTTATTATAGGTGGTGCCACTCACCTGGAAAGGTGGTCCTGGGTTGTATGAAATAAGGAAGCTGAGCAAGCCATGGAGAACAAGCCTCAAAGTCGCATCCCTCCAAACTCTTTGCTTTACTTCTTGCCTTGCAATCTAGCACTGAATTTCTTCAATGATGGATTGTGACATGGGAAGTGTAAACTAAATAAACCCCTTTCCTCTCCAAGTTGCTTTTTGTCATGGTGCGTATTAAAGCAACAAAGAGCAAGTGGGGTCAGAAGCAGGGAACAAGAGAGGGTACTGGGGTGGCAGGGGAATCTGCTTACTACATACTTACATGAGAGTGGCCACTATGTGACCAGGTGTAATACAATTTTTAAAATCTGGAAACCCCATCTGTCAGTGATAATGTTGATGCAAATGTCTTTGGCCATTATTTATTCTTCCTGGTTTTAAATCAAGTCAACCTACAGTTGGAACTGTGAGTTTGTTGGTTGCTTTCAACCTGCACTTTCAGGCTCTATTCTAGTCCATAGTTCATCTGGGGTAGCTGCTGAACATAATTTCACCTGACTCTTCTGAACCCAAGTCTTGTCATGTGTCACATTCTCTCTGGCACTCGTAGGATCTGCTCGTCTTCTTCAGTGCTTGTCAGAACTCTTATGTTTGATCTCTGTGTGTATTTTCTTGGACTGTATCTGTTCAAAAGAAGCTGCTATAATCTGAAATTTAGAAAATTCCTCACTGTTACTCTTCAAATATTATATTTTATTATTCATCTTTTTATTATATTCATGTCTTCCACAAAATTATATTTGTTCACAAGTTCAAAACCCCTCTCCATTTAACTATCTTTTGTGTTTATATGGACTGTAGAAAAACAACTAGTATTTTATAAAGGTAGCACCACGTGTCATGTTAGAACTGATTAAATATATTAAAATATGAAATGTCCACGTGCTAGTTAAAATAGATTAACTCACTATTATTACAAAGAATTGAAATGGAAAATGGAATACATTTAGAGTAAAACCTTACTGTGCGAAGAGAGGCGGAAGCAGTGCTGGGACCCGGCCTGATGGAGAGCAGCAGCGAGGGGAGGTTAGTCATGATGACTCATACTTTTGGATTTCAGTTCTCTACAGGAATTTATTCCATAAAATAACAGGAAATATCCATTTAACATAATGAGCATTGTGAAGTGTGATGTTGGCATCCTTCAGCTTATTGAATGGTAGGAAAGCTTATTAAATAAAATGTTTCATGCTGGCTCTGCTATTTGTAATACTAACGAAAATGCACACTGATAGTCTGATCGTAGTTAATTCATAAGATACAGGATTAATGTTATGAAAAGGGTCACAAATTAGAGCCAAAATATAAGAGAATCATTCATGGTCAATAATAAATTGCTCTCTGAGGGCTTGGCTCCCCTTGCAGGTAATGATGTCACACAATGGTGAAGGAAGACCTAAGCAGCCAGCAAAGTGAGAGTGCTGGCCGACATCCTGGCCATTGCATCACTCTTGGCCTGGACTGCAGCTGGAAAATGAAAATGCATTCTGACGCAAGGTTCACCTAGTAACACCTTTCTTAAAAGTAGGTTCAGTCAACACTTGAACCCTTAAATAATATAAGTACTAGGTAAAACTGTGTGTTAGTGGCAAAGGTTTGTAGCTCCAGCTCCTCCAATGTAGAGGCAGAGAACCAAGAGTTCAAAGACTGCCTCAGCTGATAACAAGCATGAGGCCATGTGAGAACCTATCTTCAAAGCACACCAATAAATAGAAAGACAGCAGATAAAAAAGCAAGATGACTGGAAGGTAGGATATGCTCTGCAACCACACTAGCAAATATAGAAATACACAACCTCAGGCTTGCAAAGGTTCAATTGAGCTTTATGATTTCAAGCTACACTCTTTGATGGGTGTGATCAAATGATACGCAAGCTCCCTATTTTGATAAAGATATTGCCACAAGTAGTTAGAACATGATCTAAAGAGGCAGTTGGTAGAGTGAGATTTAAGAGCCTGTGTAACAGAAGAATAGATATTTGACGGCAGCTGGAGCCAAACAGGACTAGAGTTTAAGGTGAAGCCCTGATGTCAAAAAATGTAAGACAATATCTGGGGGGAGGGATATTTAAATGAGTGTACAAATCATACATTCTAAAAGAAATTAAAATACAACAGTTTTGAAAGATGTTACTATGGGTGCAAGTGAGCAAAGGCATACAAAATCTGTATGTTACTTATCAATAACTGTATGTGAATCTACAGTTAATTCAAAAGGAAAGATTTATAAGCACCTCACAATACATACATCAGCAATAATAGCTGTTAAAAAATAAATGAAATCATTTGCAAAATATGTTTTTTCCTTGCCATGTATCTGATGATTAATGTAAGTTCAATGCCACTCATTCCCAATCCTACTTTGAAATACTTAATTCTACTTGAAAGCTAATGGGTAGTATCTACTATTTTGAATTTTTTATTTTTTGCTTCAGATCAATCTCGAAATAGGCTGAGCACATTAATCATGTGCATCTGGGAAGACACATCACAAGCACTTTAAAAGTGTTCTCTATTAATGAAATATGCCATTATTTTTATTGTATATATCATACATTAAAGTCAAAAACTTAAATTGCCAATATAATGTGAAAATGTATCAGAATTCCTCGGAAATATTAATGGCAGCCAAGGAGCCTTCCCAAGGCCTATGTTCTGCAATTACAAATTATAATGGAAAAACAGAGAAAAAGTCAGTCCAGATTTAGTTTATTTGATGGCAAGCACAATCTTTAGTATTAAGTTGAGTGGATTTTCATTCTTAGTTTCTGGTTTTTTGAAAAATTAAAACATACAAGTTAGCTATTGGCAGCAATAGACCACCAGTTGGACTGTACTCCAGATAATAAATCTTGAAGCCTGTCAGTCTGTCATCTATCAGTACATGTCACATAGGTCTCCAAAGCACAGAAGAGGCTAGATGGTTCAGTTCCTTGAAGTCTCCCAGATACAAGGTTATAGGTGGTAGAGAGTGTGGTCACAAAACAAGATCAAGGAATTTGATCTTTAAGTGGGGTAATTGCTACCTGCACTCAACCACTTCTGCTTTTTACAGAAGACAAATACAGTAGCAACTATCTCCTGATGAAGTCAAATAAAATTAATGAAAATTTTATCTGAAAAGAATTTCAAAACTGTATAAACCGTGTTCCAGTCTTGGACCATGATTTGTCTCTAGGAACACTAAATAAATTAGGGACAAAGGTCCCGCAAGGCATGGTCTGGAACTTAGGCTTGTCTCCTTTCTCTCCAGCTCATCCCCCTCACTCTGCTAAACACACTTTGTCACAGAAGAGAAAAGAGAATTGGTGTCTTCTCAAGGCTCACATTTTCACTGATTCTCCAAATGACAATAATTCACAAATGCCCTGTTTATTGAGGACTACCCTTAATAGTTAGCCAAACACTGTGAATTGGAGACATTTCCTCCTGGACCTTTTCCAGGCTATTAAAAAGAGCAGGGTGTCCCACAGGAGATGAATGGCTTAAATCAGAACATTTTTAAACAGTAGAAAGAAAAGTCTATGGTTGGATGATTTGAAAACAACTTAATAGTTTATTGACATTTTCCCTTCAGTTGCATTTGGCAAACTTTTGTAGGCAATTTGCTTATGCAGCATTTTAAAATTTATAACTAAAGTCACAAATTATCAAAATAGAACAAAGAGAAAAATGACACAGGTCTACTTTATCATGTTTTCCAAAGATGTTGTCCAATAAGAAGCACTGAGAGGCCGGGCAGTGGTGGCGCATGCCTTTAATCCCAGCACTTGGGAGGCAGAGGCAGGCGGATCTTTGCGAGTTCGAGGCCAGCCTGGTCTACAAAGTGAGTCCAGGACAGCCAGGGCTACACAGAGAAACCCTGTCTCGAAAAACCAAAAAAAAAAAAAAAAAAAAAAAAAAAAGAAGCACTGAGATATATTCTCATCCTAAATTAGAGCTAATTGATTCTCCAGCTCTGAACCCGCAGGCACCACCTGAGTCCAAGACCGGCAATTCCAACTTGACTCCAAAACCAATCACGAGCCTTGATTCATTTAATGCCTCTATTTTTAAGGAGAGGCATGAAGTCACCCAAGAATCACAAAATATCAAACACGTCAATGTGAGTAATTAGAAAGAATAAAATGAGAATGGGCATAAGAAGAAGAGAGGGAGACGGAAGGGAGCGAGTCTGACACAGATTTCATCGTCTAACATCAGGCAGGGGAGGCTAAGTAATGTCATGTTATCAGGAAATGTGATTCTCCAAATCATGAGAAAGAATACACCAGGACAGGGCTGAGCTTGTGAGTACCAGCTATATTCAGTCCAATGCACCCTGCTAAATCTATCCAGAGCAATGCGGTGTGTGTGTGTGTGTCCTGTGCTTACGCACGTGTGTTGACTCAATAAAGAGTAAATTGATCAACCTAATTTAATTAATTTTGGAAACAATAGTGTAAGTTATAACATGAAACTTATTAAAAATTAATCTTTATTGCTAGATTTGGTGGTGCAGGCCTGTAATATCATGTAATCGAGACACTAAAACAACAAGATCATAAGTTCAAATTGTACCTGGGTTGCAGAGCAACTTTATGGCTACTCACTCTATCAAGACCCTGTCCCAAAATAAACAGTGACAAACAAGCAAATGATGACAATGACAAAGCAGCAAAGGGTTGAGGAATGAGAAAGCAGTTGTCTGGAATGTACTAGCCTCTGTGTTCATCTCCAGCACACACACTACACACACACACACACACACACACACACACACACACACACACACACA